>PVLD010001456.1:0-201866 GCA_004027595.1 Dinomys branickii
AAACAATGTTAGCACAAACCTTTCTCTTCAATGAACTAAAAGCAATTAGTAGTTTCTCTTCTTTTTGGACAGTTCCTTCCCATTTTAAAATATCTATTGTACATTTTGGATCCTATTTACTCTTTCAGCATCTCACACTAGAGAGACAATGAAGTTTACACATGTGAGTCTGGTTTATTTCACTTATGAGTATGGTCTCAAGTTGCATCCATTTACCTATAAAAGTTTCAGGTTTATCCTTCTTTATAGCTGAGTAGTACTCCATTGTATATATATATATTTTTGTACTGGGAATCAAACTCAGAACCTTGTGCTTGCCAGCCAGGTGCTTGTGCTGCTGGCCTCCATTGTATAAAATCACCACATCTTTTTTATTTGTTCCTCAGTTAACAGGCATTTAGGTTGTTTCCAAGGTTTAGCTATGACAAATTGTGCTGCTATAAACATGGATGCACATATATCCCTGTGGTACAATATTTTAAATTGTTCTGGGAAGATACCCAGAAGGGGAATGACTGGCTAGAATGGGATCTCTAATCCTAGTTTTGGGAGGAATTTCCACACTGATATCCATGGTGTTTTCACCCGTCCACACTCCTAGAAACAGAGGAGAAGGTTTCCTTTGTCCCTTCCAGCATTTGTTATTCATTGATTTCCTGATGACAGCCATTCTTTCCAAGGTGAGATGGAATCTCAGTGTTGTTTTAATTTGCATCTCTTGAGTGACCAGTGGTTTATACATTTTTTCATGTATTTATTTGCTGTTTGTATTTCTTCACTGGAGGATTGTGTATTCATTTCAGGTGCCCATTTTTGAATTGGGTCTTTAAATTTGTGAGGTCTGATTTTTTTTTTTTTTTTTGAGTTCTTTATATGTTCTCAACTGTAATCCTTTGTCTGAGGAACAGCTGGCAGACATTTTTTTTCCCACATTGTGGGTTGTCTCTTCACTCTGTTGATGGTTTCTCTTGCTGTGCAAAAGCTTTTCAATAAGATGAGATTCCAGTTGTTGATTCTTTGTGATAGTTCCTGTGGGATCAGAGTTTTATTCATAAAGTCTTTGCCTACACCAATGTCTTCAAGAGTTTTACCTAGTGTATCTTCCAGCAGACTTAATGTTTCTGTTTTAATATTTAGATCTTTGATCCATTTTTGAGTTTAGTTTAATGGATGATAAAAGATATGGCTCCAGTTTTGATCTTTGGCATGTGCAAAGCCAGTTTTCCCAGCACCATTTAGTTCAGAGGCTATCTTTCTTCCAGTGAATGTGTTTAGCACCTTTGTCAAAGGTAAGGTGGCTGAGTGTATCTAGAGTTTTTATATCTTCTAGTCTGGTTTTTTTTTTTTTTTTTTTTTTTTGCCAGCACCATGCTTTTTTTTAAATCACTGTATCTTTATAGTATAATTTCCAGCCAGGGATTGTAGTGCCCCTGCCTTACCTTTGTTGCCCAGAATTGCCTTTGCTGTTCTAGGGCTCTTCTGGTTCTGAATGAATTTCAGGATTGTTTTATCTAATTCTGTGTGATATGCTGTTAGAATTTTGATCAGAATTGCATTAAATCTGTATCACAGTTTTGAAAGTGTGGCTATTTTCACTGTATCAGTTCTTCCTACCCAAGAGCAAGAGATAACTTTTCATTTTCTGACATCCTCTTCGATTTTCTTCTTTAGAGTAATGTTTTCAGCATAGAGGTCTTGTATATCTTCTGTTAGATTGATTCCTAGGTATCTCATGTTTTTGGATGCCATTGTTTCCTTAATTGGATGCTGTTGTTTCCCTAATTTCTCTCTCAGTGAGTTTGTTATTCGTGTACTGGAAGGGTACTGATTTTTGAGTGTTGACTTTGTATCAAGTTATGCAACTGAATTTTTATATTAAATCTAGCAGTTTTGAGGTCAGAAACACTTTAAAGAGCCAACAACTAGGATCTTATCCTATTAAGAAGCTTCTGTACATTGAAAGACATCACCAATAGAGCAAAAAGACAAACATTATTTAGTGGGAAACACTTTTAGCTAACTGTTCCTCAGACAAAGGACTTATATGTAGAACACATAAAGAATTGAAAAAAATCAGATCCCCCAAATTCAAAGACACAATCCAAAAATGGACATCTAAGATGAATATGCACTTCTTAGATGAAGAAATACAAATGGCAAATAAATATATGAAAAAATGCCCAAAATCATTGGTCATTCAAGAGGTATGAATTAAAACAACAGTGAGATTCTATCTCACCCCAGTAAAAATGGCTGTTGTCAAGAAATCAGCAACAAATGCTAGAGGGGCTGCGGGTAAAAAGGAACCCTTCTCCAAGGTTGGCAGGAGACTAGACTGATGAAATCACTGTGGAAATCAGTGGTGAGATTCCTCCAAAAAGTAGGACTAGAGTTTCCACTTAACCCAGCTATTCCCCTTCTCAATATTTTCCCACAAGAATTAAAAACATCATACCACATGTTTGTAGCAGTACAATTTGTCAGAGCAAAATGTGGAAACAACCCAAATGCTCAAGAACTGGGAATGGATTAAAAAGATGTAGTCTTTTTTTTTTATAATGGAGTACTACTCAGCTATAAAGAAGAGTAAACTTTAGATATTTACAGGGAAATGAATGCAATTTGAATCTATACTCTAAGTGAAATGAATCAGTCTCACATGTGTAAATATCATATTGTCTTCTTAGCATAAGAAGCTGAAAGAGTAAGTAAGACCCAAAATGTACAATAGATATTGTGAAATGGAAAGAAAATGCTCAAGAGGAGAGAGAAACTGGAATATGGAAAAGGAAAAAAGAAGGAAGGGAAAGGAACATAGATAAATCATCATACACACACACACACACACACACACACACAAAGATAAGATGTTATACTACTAGTTGCTATTAGCTCATTGAAAGCAAAGGTATATCCCTATATCATTTGATCAGTTTTTCATGCCTATATCTTATAATATGAGCAACTACTTTGAAGATAACAATACTCAATGTCTAAACAGTGTTACTCTCCTACAATCTTGTTTTGAAATTTTTTATCATTGTTTTTATTGTTTCTTTTTCTTTTTTTAAATAAAAAATCTGTCAGTTCTTTAGTGAAGTCTTAGGGGTCTTCTGTGTAGAGTATCATGTCTCCGCAAATGACATTTTAACTTCTTCCTTTCCTATTATTATTCCTTTTATTTCTTTTGCTTGTTTAATTGCTGTGGCTAAAGTTTCCAGAACTATATTAAAGAAGAGTGGAGGCAGTGGACATCCTTGTCTTGTTTCTGATTTTAGAGTAAAAGCTTTCAGTGTTTGTCCATTTAGTATGATGATGGCTGTTGGTATGTTGTAGATGGCTTTTATCACATTTACATAAAGACCATATTTTCCAATGTTCTGTATGGTTTTTGTCATGAATGAGTGTTCAACTTTGTCAAAAGCTTTTTCTGCGTCTACTGAGATGATCATATAGTTTTTGTCCTTGACTCTGTTAATGTGTTGTATTACATTTATTGATTTATGTATGCTGAAGCATCCCTGCATCTCTGGGATGAATCCTACATGGTCATGGTATGTAATCTTCTTGATGATTTGCTGCATTATGTTTGCCAGTATCATATTGAGAATTTTTCCATCTATGTTCATTAGGGAAACTGGCCTATAGTTCTCTTTCTTAGTTGGACCTTTCTTTGGTTTTGGTATTAGGGTAATACTTGCTTCCAGGAATGAATTTGGGAGTATAGCTTCCCTTTCAATTTCATTAAAGATTTTGAGAAGTGGTGGTTTTGGGTCTTCTCTAAATTTTTTGTAGAATTCAGTAGTGAATCTGTCATACTGTGGACTTCAGTTTGTTGAGGATGAGAAGTTGCTGCCTGCTTGGCCCAGCCCCTGGTTCTTTTGCACTGGTCCACAGTATTTTCTGTGACCCTTAGCCACAATCTTAGAATACCAGGAAGAATAGTTATTTAGAACAATTATTTCACTTTTGGCTAAAGAAGTACCATCAGAAATAACAATAGCATCAAACACAGCTGAGAAAATGACAAACTGAGATAATCATTAATTTGTGCCTTTAACTGTATGAAGTAGATTTGTGGTTACATAATAAAATCTGAAACAAACCAAAAAATTATATACATTATGTAAGTCCTTAGTATGTCAATTTTTTCCTCAGAGGTTAGAATTTAAAAGGGGTTAGGGAGAAAATAGAGAAGTAGAAGAAGAGGAAGAGGTTGGAATTAAGACTGGAGGACAAAGGGCGGTCACACTAACTATGGCAAACTGGTGCAGAAGACCAGAGGGAAAGAGAGAAGGAAGAGATAAAAAGAACAGAACAGAACCACAACCACAAAGAGGCAGGAAACTATGTTCACACTCATATAAAAACAAGATCAAATAATGAAGGAGGGTGAAAAAAGGAACAACAACAACCAAAACCCCACAACAACATTAAAAAACAAAGAAGGGAAAGAGAAAAAGAAGAAAAAAGTCTACTTCCAGGTTTGTCTGTGCTGCCACTTGTACACAGCATGTGGAGACAGAGTCCAGATCTGTGTTGGTTTATACCAGTGAGCCAGCAGTAGCTTTCTGGTAGGGTTGTAGATAATCTCAGGGAACCTGCACCTTCTGGCCAAGAACAGGCTCCTCTGGCCTGCACCCATCAGCACACCTTCCATGGTCCTGAAGCCAGCGGGGAGCTGCTAGATGGACCTGGCAACCACTCTGAGTTCTGAGCTCAGCCAGCCTCTCTCCAAGATGGCTCCTGGCCAATCACTGTCTTGTGCAGGATGACTGAACCCCGAGCACTCACTGCCAGCTAGTGCTGTCCGTCACAGCCACTGCTCCCCTCCACTGCTGCGTCTCACCGTGGAAGCCTCTGAGGTTGCCAGCAGCCACTAGGTACCTGCAGGATTGAACCCTTCCTCTTGCACAGTGAGCCCTGTCTCAGGCAGAAGATGGCACCAGCTACCTCCTTCTTCTTCATTGAAGTTTCTCCCTTTACTCTCTCCATTGGCTTCAGTTCACACTTTAGATTCTTCCTGGGTGCGGGGGACCCACTTCCCTCCTCCTCTTCTTGTTCACATTGCTGTATTCCAGCATCTGGATGGTGACTCTCAGACAGGCTCTTTCTCTGTGCTCACCACTCAGCATCTTGGTGCTCATCCTACAATTTTATTTTTAACTAACATAGTAATTATGCATATTTATGGGGGCACCTGTGATATTTAATACACATATTCAGTGTATAACGATCAGATCAGGGTACTTGGCATATCTAACAATTCAATGTTTATTATTTCTCTTTATTGAGAACACTCAAAATTCTAGTAGCTATTTTGAAATATTTAATCCATTGCGCTATACAACATTAGAAATTATTCCTCCTCTCCTGCCGCACTCCTGTGCCCTTTATCCATCCTCTTTCCATACCCTCCCCCACACTTCTTCCGGGCTGTGGTATCTACCACTTTACTATTTCTGTAGGATCAACCTTGGAGCTTCCACATTTGAGTGCCAGCACGTGATATCATTTTCCTGTGCCTGACTTATTTCACTTAACATGATGCAGGCCCATTCCACCCCTGTTGCTGCAGATGGCAAGATTTTGTTCTTTTTGTCTGTGTCCGTACCACCCCGAATATACCCAAATCTGTTCTGTTTACCTTTTAAATCCATTTCACAAGTTTAGGGTTTATAAACAAGCTAGCTATTGGGATGAGGCAGTTTCCAGAAACGAGTAAAGTTAATTTCCACTAGGACATTGTGTGTCCATAGATGCTGGAACATTACACACACACACACACACACACACACACACACACACACACACACACTTCTTCCAAAAGGCACTTTGGAATATGGAATCAACATTGCTAGATATTTGTATTTTATAGAGAAGTTGAAAAAAAAACAAGATATTTAAAAAGGGGCAACCGAATGTGGATTGTTAGGAACCAGTTTGTAATCTCTTATTTGAGGATTTTTGAAGTCACTACCATTTATAGTATTTTGTAAATTTATGGGTAGAGAAGAAGGTGTCATTAACTCATCTAGGGATGCAGGACCATAAACATAGTCCTGACTACAGCCAACATTTTGAATGAATGACGTACTGATGGTGGTTTCAGGGGTCAGCTCAAGCGTCTGCGTGTACAGAGAGCTGACTGAGGAGATCTCATTCTCCTGCTCATCCTTTTACCAAACCTACTCTCTCAAAAGTTACTTGTGACCTGTTCACCAAAGCAACAGTTCTCTATGTGTCTTGTTGTTACACTGGGGGACCACCTCACACTGCTGGTCAGCTTCTAACATAGTTACCTGCTTCTTTGGCTTCTCTGACGTACTTTGCTTTCATTGTTGCTTCTTTTTCTTTTTTGCTTTTCCCCATCTTCTAAGTTAAACATTTCTAAAGTGCTCTTCTTGGACACAATTGTAGACTATTTTTTGTGAGTTCTTACCCAATGTATTTTTTCTACTTTCCCAACTTTAATTTAAATATTATATTTATCTTTTAAAAGCTTTAACTTCAGCCCTTGCTTTTATGGTTCGGTCTCGACCCTACAGCTGCCTGCTGTCCTGTTCTTGCTGTCGCAGTGCGTCTCAGCCAGGAGTTCCTCTGTCTCCTCCCTTGGTTGCCGCGCCCTCCGAAGGAAGCCGCGTCTTTCTTTTAGTGCCCAGCTTTCTGTACAAAGAAAGCACATGCCATAGGAGAAGCTAAACAGTTACACTTTTTAAACACAGTCCTGCTTTGCTAACTAGAGAAGATTTATTTATATTTGAACAGCAAGCCATTTGCTTCAGCCATCCAGGCCTCCTCCCCCTTGCTCTGTTTGTGAACCAGTATTACATAGAACGAGAAAGCAGTTGATTTGTTAAGTGGAATCCTTCAGTCTTATTATAATACTCACATTCTTAAGCTAATTCTGTTCAAGATAAGCAAAGCATCTTAAATGGTGAAATCTGTCCTAGTAAGCATTAAGGTTATGACTCTTTTGGAAAATAACTACTCTATGGAGATACACACACACTCTCTCTCTCTTTTTTCATAGCTATATTTCCTGGATCCTTTGCATAACTCTTTGAGGCATATTCATCCGTCCAGATGTTTTTTATCTGGGGAAAACCTAGAGCTGGCAGAGGTATGGGTTCCATGCATACAGTGATTATCTTATTAGCTGAGCTGTTTTTCCAGTTGTGTGCTCTGCTTGCTGTAAAAATGAAAAAAAAGTATTTAGCAATACATTCCTAAGAAAAGAATCAATCCCCATGTGTCACAGTTACTTTGTGTTGCCATGATTTTATCTGTGGCAGTTTCCCAGAACTTTATAAGTTTATTTGTTCATGAAGTCTTGGCTTATGTAGTTTTAATTGTAATGAGGTTGATGATTTCCAAGAAAGATGAATTATGTGAAATGGACAAATGAAAAAGAGAACTATCATGCTAGAAACTGATGCATATATGCATTCTGCTCAAGTGCATTGACATTTTCTTTGCAGGAACAATAGTGTTTTCCAGGAAGGATTGCCTGACTATTCTGGAGAATTAATTTGACAAGTTTTTAAAATGTCTTCCCTTTTGTATATTAGGATTATGTATTTTATACTGTGTTAATGTTCATTGGTTGACATAATAATTTATTCTTTCCTAGCTTTCAGTGAAGTCATTTATTCAGTGCCACGATATTCTATAATTTTTTATGTCATCTGCAAATTGGGATAATCTGATGTTCACCCCTCAAAGCCTAGTGATTAAACAATTTGAGGCAGCTCTTTAAGAAAAATAATAGAAAATTATGAATGCAACATTGCTAAAGTTCCTTGCAAGGCTTGACAGACAGACTTTGATAATGAGAAACCAGAAGTTTACAGTTTTTTAGGTTCATGGTGGATCCACCTGGACATTTAGGACATCTTAAACCACCATAATAACTTTGCCTATGATTTCGTCATTGGAAGCCCTATAGGGTTTGGAGCAGAGGTGTGACATAGTCAGTCCACAGTTTAAAGAGACTTCTCTTATTGTTATTTAGAGAAAGGACTACAGAACATGGGCAGAAACAAGGAGACTAGGAGGATACTGTAATAGTTGGGGAGAGAAATGGTGAGGTCTTCCGCCAGGGTGGTAGATATCGAGACGGTGAGGAATGGTCAGAGACTGTCTATAGGGCAGCAGTCAAACTGATGGGAAGGTGCAGGTGAGGGCTGAGAATAAGAGAGAGGTGAATTAGTCTATGTATTTTTTTGGTTTGTGTTTGCCTGAGTCAGCGAAAGGAAGGAGTTCATGATTTACTATGAAATACCTGGGGGAACTACAGGTTTGGGAGGGAATATCAGGAACTAGAGTTGGGACATTTTGAACTGGAGGTGCCTAGTAGGTATCCAAAGGGAGAGACAGCAAGTAGGGAATAGGACGAGCAGGTGACGTCCCGTTGCTGCATCCGGGCTTGAGGAAGTAGCTTGGCAGTCAGAACGTGGCTGATACGTAAAGGTAGAAACCTGAGTGAGATTGCTTGAGAAGTAGGCTAGATGGAGCGGAGAGAGTGTGAGGTCTGAACTGTGGGCTGTGCCAACCGTCAGCCTGGGGAGATGAGGAGAAATCGGCTAGGGAGATGGAAAGGGGGTGGCCAGGGAGGTAGCAAGAAAATTGAGAGATGTGTGTCCCAGGGCCAAGTGAAGAAAGATTTTCAGTAAGATAGTATGCAAAGTAGAGGAGAAAGCGAGCTTTTAGGTCCCTGTCGGATGAAGTAAGTTCCCCTCTCTCGCTCACTTTCCTATCACTGAGGTCTCTGAGACACAACTGATGCCTGCAGTTTAAAGGAGCAGGGTTTGCCTCATGTTTCAGGTCCTGGTTGTCTGGCACCATGGTAGGTTGGTGGGGCGGAGGGGCCTGGCAGAGGGGAGCTGCTCGCAGCAGGGTGCACAGGAAGCAGAGAGTGGAGGGAGGAGTGGGGAGGGGTGATAACCTTCCGGGTCAGGCCCACAGTGACTGTGTCTTCTACCTAGTCCCCCCCCCCCCCGAACAGCAAGTCAGGTATCGTGCCCTACAGGGGCATCTAGTCTCCTGCCCTTGATTCCGTGAGGCTTTAGGGGGACATGTAGTTATAATAACATCCCCCAAGGTTTTAGTTTATTCGTAATAATAGATATTACCAATTTTTTTCTTGCAGAGGTCAAGGTTTTTATACATTTCTCCCCTCCCGCCCCCCCTTTTTTTTTTTAGCTAATATGGTAAATTATTGATTCTCAAACATCAGGTCTACTTTATATTTTTTGCCAGACTGAGTTTAGTAATATTTTCTTTAGAATTTTAAAAATCTATATTCAGGAGTGAATTTGGTTTGTCATTTTTCTCTTATTGCATAGGAAAGCAGCAAGAAAAATGAGGGTCTATTACAAAATGAATGAAATGATACACCACGGGGCAGGAGCTGAGGAAGGAAATCATTTAGACCGACGAGGTAAAGAAGAGGAGCAAAATAGCTCAGTGCACTTGTGGAGAGCAGGAAACAGGCTGTTTTCTTCTCTAAAATATTATGCCACTAGAATCAGCCTTGTAGGTCATTTTGCAGTTCACTTTTGGTCTCCCAGTCACATAATCGCAAATATTTAGTCAAGTACATTTGAGTCTTTGGCTCTTTTACTGCATAACCACATGATGCTTTTCCCATGAAAAGGAAGCAAAGTTTCTAATTATTTGCAATTAGAATCTGACTCAGAATTCCGCTGTTCAGAAACAGGCCAATTTAAAGACATTCACACACAAGACTGAGCTGCTCTCAAAGTGCAAATGCAGGGGAAAACTGCATAAGGGGGTGATCTAGCTTCTTGGCCAGCCCCATCCTGTATTCCGGGCTTTGCGAAGATCATTATTGCTGGAGTGAGAGTTGAACTATCTCCAATCAAATGGCAGACATACTGTGATATGGGGAGGCCACCCCACACTTCTGGACCTTCCCCGAGAAGGCGCCTTTGAGTTTTCTACCTTGGAAAATAACCCGTAAGCAAAACTTCCTCACTTTATGATCTCTCCACAAGTTCTTTTGCACATATTATCTTGTACCCAGGTGTTAGGTTAACTTCCCAGTATTAAATAAGATCAACAAGAACATGCATTTTATTTTATTTATGTTTTTAAAAAATTATTTTATTTTTAAAAGTAAAAGAAAGAAAACATTAACAAACTGATACAAAGTAGCACAAGAACAGTATAATCAAAACTGAATTATAGACAAGGTGACAGGGAATTAACAATGGTTGTTGTATTACATATTGATAACTTCGTAGTGTATGCTCAGGAAAACACATAGACACACAAGATTGATCAAACTAATCATTAACTATTCCTTACAATAAAGCGGCATAAGTCAATAGTGGAACCTTTTTAGCCATCCTGCATATAAGAACATGCATTTAAAAAAATGACAACTTAGGAAATTCTGTATGTAGCAGAAAGTAAACAAAATATTTGTTGGAAAATAAAAGTTTAACCTATAAATAGTATCAAAGTTTCATCTTTTTTCTATTTTTTTTTAGCATCTAGTGGATCTGACAAAAGCAATATGAATAAAACTGATTCTATACTAAAGATATTAATTACTGTAAATATATCAGGTTGAATTTTAATATTTTATGTTCATCAATGGCTTTTAATGGCATGTCTAAGTTTTCCAGTTTTAAATTTACTTTGGAGAATATCTTTACTATTTATTTTTAAAATATTTTAAGAACCCACTAAAAGTAGGAGAACATTGTCTAGTGAGAATTCTAATTTTTTCAGTCAAGGCTATTTCAGGAGTTATAGAGCTGGGGCAGGGACTGATATAGTTTAAGAAATAAATTATACTAACTAGAGGACCATTAGAATAAAGAATGAGTTAAAATGTAATCTTGTTTTGCCTTTCTATTAGTTAAGACTTTATTTTAAAAATACTCAAGTCAGAAATTGCAGAGTTTTGACTTAATAGAAAGTGCTCATACTTATTTAATCAACTTATTTAATAATAACATTGAAAATAGGATTACGCAATACTTGAATTGATGGAACAGAAGTAATTTTAGTGCATGTCACACTGAACTAGCTGTGCATTTTCAGAGGTGTTTTGAGTTTCTTATTACTTAAAATTATGTGAAGGTATTTTTGCAGTGACTCCACATACGTGGGTCAGGTTGTCAGAGAATTGTGGAGCTCAGGAGTAGCCCATGTAAAGTTGAAAAAGCAAAACCAAAGTGAAGTGTATGTTATTTACTGCCACATCATAGTAAGTGGACATGGTTTAGAAATGGATGGCCCAGAAGACTCATATGAAAATTTGAAGGTCAGGTTAACATGGTAGAATCATGTACCATGCCCAGCTTCTAATTTCAGCAGCTACACACATTTGCAAGATTATCTCACTAGACAATAGTAGTCTGTGAATTTTGAATAAATGACATTTTAAAAGGTGAAATATTGAATTTTATTTACACATTCAAATGCTTCATTCACAGGTAAAAGATTTCCCACATCTGTGGAAGAAGTAATAGAGCAGAAGTTTCGAATATCACATAATCAGTCCATATAAATTCTGGATAAAATTTGTATCCGCTGGTTTGTCTCAGTCTCACGTCTTCACTTGGAATTTCTGATAAGGGATAGGGTAGGAAGATGTGGTAAAGCAACTTGTGAAATGCAGAGGCTGTGCAAGTATTCCTCTTTTAAATGCCCTTTAGGTATAGGGGTTGGAACGCTAAAAGCTGGAAAGAGATAGCAGGTGCATACTCCTTTTTCAACTAATAGAACATCTAAGGGTTATGGGGTTATGCTTGTGAATTTGTGCCTGTTTTTGACTCCAAATCTGTGCAAGAATCCTTGATTCTGCTCACTGTGAAAATCTACCTTATACGTATTATTAGACAAGGCCATGGGTTAACTTCTTGAGATTGTGTAAGAAAAGCAAGTATTTCCTCTGTGACACTAAAGGAATATGTTTCTTCGTCTTGTGAGCACACATAGCAAAGAACTAGTTTCTCTGTCTGTAGGATATTTTAGGAGCTTTCTGTGCTGCTATTTTTCTTTCAGGGCCACTAGATGAAAGGACAGTACTGGATTGGTCACAAATCTTTGTCCTAGGTGAAAATACAAGCCCGTATCTCCAAATTGTGGCTCAGCTTCCTGTTCCTATAATGCAAGGACTAAACCCCATATTGAGGGGCTGTGACCAGTTATTCCCTTTTAGTTTTCTAGGAAGCAGCATTTTCCATTCTGACTCGGGTTACTACATTCTCAACATTCTGCATGTGTTAGCACATATGACCTTTAGAAGAGTCATGTGATGTGGTATTCTGCTGTAATAATTGCTATTGAGGAAATCTGAATTCATTTCTTTGTTATGCCACTTACTCAGCTGGTGCCTGCTGAAATTCCCTGAAATCCGTGTCACATGTCTCTGTGTTTTAAAATGTGCACAGTAATAGTGACTGATTCATGGGTACAAGAAGGACTTAAGATGTAATGATCCTTTTATGCTTCAAGTTTTGGCTGGGGAAAGGTAAAGCCGGAACCTTCTGCACGTTCATTACTAGAAGGTGGTGGAGCGCTCATTATTAAATTGTGAGACTCTTTGAAATAAAACATTTCAAAAATTTTATACATACAAGTCATAATCTAAAGTAGTGAGATTTTCAATCGTATCAAGGAACCAAGGACAGTAGATTTATATATCATAGTCATGTTATGGAATGCCACTGATTTTAAAAAGTAAACATGTTTCAAATTTATATTTTTTAAAACTATGTCACCGTGGACAGTTTATTTACCTCTTGCTCCTCAATGTCATCATTTATAAGGTGAGAATAATATTTATGATGCCTACTTTATAAACTTTTTATTAATATCAACAGAGATAACATGTGTGAAGTATACCAGTACTCATATATAATAAACATTTAAGAAGTGTTATGTATTTGACTACTGTTAATAGTAGTATTAAGAAAGCTGAATGGCATATAATAGATCCATAGAGCATAGCATGTAATAGAATGTCTGACTGATCCAGAAAACAACAGTGGTTTCTACTGCTGTTCGTACATCGCATTGACATTTCCCAACCTGGAGCTCTAAACTCCTTTGTTCCTCAGTATATTCCTTTCTTCCATCTCTCTCCCTTTCTGCTTTCCAGCTCTGTGATTCTTTCTTCATGCTGCATTCCCAGAACATTCGCTGAGACTTAGAAGAACATATTGCCTAGCAGTATTTTTCAGTCTTTAGGGAGTTTACAGCTTGGTGGTGGTTAGGTAGCTCCTGTTTTGGTGATGAGCTGATGAGAAGGTCTTAGGCTTTATCTTGTGAGGAACCATTTGATCTCATCTCACAATGGTATAAAAGGGATGTTTCTAAAAATTAGTCTCCTGGGAGGTAAAAGATGAGTGACAGGCTGGTAGGGCCACTTTGGGAAGCTCTGTCTGGTTTTGTTTTCCTGATTCTACAGTAAGAACAGCCTGAGGGGAGTTAGAGACAAAGTCATCATTGTCAAGAACAGGAGCAATTCAAGGAACATTTCAAAGGGCAAATCACAAAACTTGGTGGTTAGAACCCAGGAGTGAAGGAAGGATAGAAAGAGGCCGATGGTGTACAGTTCTGCATGTGAGTTATCGGTATTGGAGGTTAGTGCTTCCATTAGTAGGAATAGGGAATCTGGGAATGAGAGAAGAAATGAATTTAGTTATGTTGACCATGAAGAGCAGTAGGACATTCAAATAGAAATATGGGATCCTAATCATGTTATAGTCTAACAATAATTTTAGTAGCTTATATTCTTACGGATTTATTAATTTAATATTTACTTTGCACTGTAATATCATGCTGTGAAGTTTATAATCACTAATGTAATTGTAAAGTATTTTATTTTATTTTATTTTATTTTTTTATTTTTATTTTTTCCGGGACCGGGGATCGAACTCAGGGCCCTAGTGCTCAGCGGCAAGCACTTAGCCCACTGAGCTGTACCTCCAGCCCGTTGTAAAGTATTTTATATTCCATAGGGAGATTATCACTGTTATGTGGTAGTTGTGGTCTTTAGTCTAAATTAGTTTTAGGTCACAATATACTCATTATTAATAAAGCACAAGACATTTTAACATTGGACTTCATAGAACAGACATAGAAAAGAAGCATTATATAGAAGTGATGTGTTTGAATTCACAAACGTACTTTGAATAATGGTCACTTATATAGAGTATTTGCTATACTGTTTAGGTGTAAGTAGCAAGAACAAGTAATGAGATTAAATATTTATCCCATAAAATATTATTAGATTCTGTTTTAAAAAATAATGTTTAATTTCTTAAAATTATAATGACCAAACAAGCTCATGATTGTAATTTAAAGGGCACTGAGATGTGAAAGAAATTAAACGGTAGTTTTTCTATCTTCTCTTTAATCGTAGTATTATCATACTCACAAATATTTGTGAGTATATTCATTTTAGTTTTTAACTACATAAAACTATATTTACACAGTATTTCCACCTGTAATAGCAAGATCCATTCATACCGTTGTGTGATGAAGTGTGAAATGATGTATCTTTCTAAAGTGTTTAATTATGTTACCAGAATTGTATATTCTCTTAGGACTATTTTCTTTGGAAATTAAACCGTTGTGAATGTACTGATACCATTTCATTTGTTGTTAAATTGTGGTTTTCTTTCTTCTTGTAAGAATGTATCATTTAGCAAATATCAAGAAGTATAGTATATTTTTATAGAGTTTTTATTTTGCAGTTTACAGTGAACATACTATCCATTCTGGTGTAGATGTACAAGTAACAAACTCAAGCTTTTGTTTTTTTTTCTCTTCCACGTACAATATACCAAATCTGGTGCACCACACCTCAGTTACGGTTGTTTTCCAAGATGGCTTCTGCAAAAGAATTTCAGTGTTATTGCACTCTTAACAGCAGCAGTGATAGCCTGATACCTGCTCAAGAGTGACTAAGAGAACTGTAAATACTTGCTTTTCTCTGATGATTTTTTAAAAATAGCTATTGATTTACAAATCTGAAACAGTAAAAACAAAAAGATCATAGCCAGGTGAATCCACAATAAATTTTAAGCTATAGATTATGAAGCGAAGTTTCTTGTAGAAAGGCCTAATGTGTTTATAGTTATAATCTCATAAACTAAAATCTGTTGAATAACTTAATGGCTGAGTATAGTTTTTTTTTAATGTTGTTTATGCAAACATTCGGACATGGTAAAATTCTCAATCATCTGGACAAAAGTTTAGTGAGAGAAATGACAAATTATTCAGTAAAGGGGAAAAACAATTTTAATCTCAAAATTCCACCTGATGTTGTGTCTGAATGATCGGGACTCAGCTCTATCCAAGGAGAATGAAAAGAACCAGAACTTAAAGGTGTCAAAAACTATAATCGAAAAACCAGTCTTGCTGAAGGCATGTAAAAATAAGGAAGCAGATTCATTTGCTGTATAAAGTAATGTTGCAGTTAGGAAAAAAGTACCATATATATTTATAGAAATACCAAAATCATACTCAGATTTGCAAGATCACCCGTAGTAAATCATCATACTTTCCTGAGTGGAAAGGGTACAATTTAATTTCTTTACCACTTTTGCTCATTCTTATGACGCTGTTATATCGTTATTAGAGAGGGAAGGTTAAGGTTTGTGCCAAGGAGCCAGTGAGTTTAAGCAAAGTGAATTTCTAGGATATTGCTGGTGTTGTACAATTAGTCTGTCAAAAAGTTATGTGTCTGATTGAAATATACTCCTGGAGGAATGACTGAGATATTGTCTAGCTGCCAATGAAGAGGCTGTTTCCTAGTTACCAGGTAACAATTGGATCCTGTCTGTTAGATTAACGTTTCTTCATGATTGGGACCAGATCTTTACTTTCATGTACCATCTGAACCCCCATTAAAGTGTTAGAGATGTATGCGTGAGACTGATGAGTGAGGGGGGCAGAAACTGAGTTGGGGGGTTTTGGGCATAGTAAAGTCATCTCCACTGCTCCTCCACTGCTCAAGCGATATTTGCCAGAGGGAATCACTTATGTTGTCACCGAGGAACCTCATTTATGTTGTGCCTTAATACTTCTGTCTACAAGAAAACAAACTTAGTGTTGAACAACCTCTTACTAATTTCTCTCAGCCAGTAAGAGATTGAATGTGGGCATGAGTACTGCCTGATGTATGGCATCTGGAGGAAGGTTTTACTGTCTCAGAGGGGGCACCAATCTTTCATATGGCACTCTTTATTCTCAACAAATATGTCTATCGTTAACTTTAACTCTATTTTTTTGGTATCAGGAATTGAACTCAGGACCTTGCACTTGCTTGTGCCAGAGCTATATCCCTGGCTCATTAACTTTAAAAAGCATGTTAAATGTTAGCCTTACCTAGATTTTTAAAATGTTAGTCTTACTCTGAGATTACTTAAAATGTGTTTGACTTTTAAACAATGGCATGAGGTAGAAGATAAGGAACTCACAATAAGGAAGTAATCATAGCAAACTGAAGCCTATTCAATATAATTAGTTGCAAGTGAGAAGAAAAGTCACAGCCTTAAACTGGTAGATTATTGGCTGCTGTTAAGATATTACTGTTGTAGTTTGGGGCTTATTGCAAGGTGAACTATATAATACAGGACGCATATTTTATAAGGTTACTTATAATAGTCACCCAAAGAATCATATACAAGAGAGTGCAGCAAATCTGTCCACACACTAAAGACCATAGAATCTAGCTGAGGGCCTGGATTCCATGATTGTGTTCTACACGAGTCCAGCTGAAGACCTAGAGCCCATAACAATGCTTCCCATGAATCCAACTGGAGGCTCAGAGCCCATGACAATGTCTCATGCAGGCCTGTTTCATGGATCTGCACTGGGAAGGCCCAAAGTTCAGTGGTGGAATCTAGGAAGTCTGTGCCAGTGGGATGAAGGATCTGTGCTAGCAGGCTGAGGGGTATGAATGGGAGCCCGGAAGTGACACTCAAACGGGAAAATGAGATCTCCCCTGAAAAGTACCACAGCCATCCTTAGCAACAGTGAGGTCTTGTGCTCCTCCGATGAAGACAGCTGAGTTCACATCAGGAAAGCCAACATGCCAAGCTTCTCCAGGAGACTGAGCAGTGCACCATCTTCCCCTCCAGAGCCAGGAAACAATGCACAAAATGAGGACTATAGCTCCCCCAAAGTGAACCAAAGCCATTTTCAGTGCCAACATGGTCCCGAGCTCTTGACAGGATGAGAACAGCTGAGTTCATCAGGGAAGCCAGTGTGACAAGCTCCTCCAGCAAAACCAACAACTCCTTAGAGCTTCTAGCAGCTCCCAACAGCGACTCCCCTTCTTGTCCAGTTCTGCCTCTTATGCCACTGGGAGCAATCCCCAGGTGGGCCTCCCACACCCAGCACCATGCTTACTCAGTTTAGCTGGGGTTTACAAGTTGACCACCAGTTGTCAGTCCACCACAATTACTGTTATCTAAATAAATTGCTTATATTTGAGATTGCCTTTCTGTTTTCCATTTTAAGGTATTATAGAAAAAGGAAAACACACAATCTGAAATATTCATAAAGATAAAATAGCTTCTCATAGCCATCATTCTTCACTGTGTTGTAAATTACTTCAATTGTGACATGGGTTCTTTCCACTAAATGACTGACTGGGTGTCAATAAGGAGGTTAAAAATCCTTCTTGTATGAGAGGCAAGATAAAAAGAATGTTTCACACTCAGAAAAATGTAATTTGCTCCTCATAAAAACCAATAGCACTTCATTCTATCAGGGCATACGCTTTTGGCTTTCTTGACTAATGAGGAACAAAGAAAATATATGTAGGTCTAAAATAGGCTCTTTACACAAGAGGAATGTGAGACCACAAGAAAAATTTTAAATAATTAACTATATTCCAATTTGGTAGTGTGTTAAACTACAGCATGTCAATGGTTCTCTTTCTTTTTTTTTTCCTTTAAACTTCATTGTCAAACAGTATCCTTCATTGGTTGAAATCACAATCTGCAGCCAGATCTCTATGATTTGAACTTCTGTTGTGCTACTTATTAATGCATGACTGGATTCAATTCTACAAAGCTTTTGTATTTTGATAGATGAAATTAAGCCATTCACTTTTATTGTGTTTAATGATCAATACAGCTTCATTACTTTCATCTTACTTCCATCTCTGTCATTTACCAATTATGTCTATGAGTTCCTTAGCCTTTCTTTGTTGTAGATTCTGTAAAGTAGGATTAATAGTAGTATCTATCTCATATGTGATTACTGAATGAGTTAATATAAATGAAGTTCCAGAAATGTATTTGTCTTTGAATAAACAATATATGTGCCAAGTATACTTTGTATTTCATATTAGCATGTTGTTCCTTTTTCATAAGTTTCATAATTTCATTGACTTTCTCCATTAAATTAGAAATTTTCTTGGACATCTGTTTTTCTTTGGTAACGTGGCTACTTTTACCTCTGTTTTTCCTTGGTAATGTGGCTGTATCACTCACACAGACACCACACACCACATACAGATACCTTTTCCAGTAGAATTTGTGTCACACCCACGCTTACTCCTCCCCCACTGAAATTTCCTAGCGGATGTGCCAGTCTGCACTGCTACTAACAGTGTATGAAAGGTTCAGGTGCCCCACAGTCGTCAGCACAACTGCTTTTGTCAGTCTTTTTTCATTTTAGCCCTTGTGGCAGGTATATAATCATGTTCCATTGTTTTTTGCTTGTATTCCCGATTACCAAAATTTTTAGGGCACCTTTTCGTGTACTTACTATCTTTGGATTTTTTTGCTTTTGTGAGATAAGGAGACTCCTTGCTGACTGTGTCTGTTGCAAAAGAAGCTTTTGAGTGGTGTAGTTCCCATTGTCTATAATTTTTGCTCCTACTCTTTTTTGCCTCATCTTTTGGTACCATGAATTTATTGTTAAGTTTAGCTTCATGAAGCTTTTCCCTGTGCTTTCTTCTAAAAGTTTTATAGCTTAGGTCTTACTTTTAAATCTTTAACCCATTTTGAATTACAGTAATTTACTATGTTGGCTGGTCTTGGGAAACTTGATCATTTGACCACGTACATGAGGGTTTTTTCCTGGGCTCCTTACTGTATTCCTTTGGTCTGTGTGTCCACTATCAATAAGTCTACCTGAAGTTTTGCATGGCCATATGTTTTCCATCTCTTCAATACACACCTAGGTGTGGAATTGCAGTGTCTCAGGGTAGATGGAAATCTAACTCAGAAACTGCCTGAAAGCTTTTCAAGGAGATTATATCAATACTGGGTTTGATCAGTTTTTAAAATTGAAGCCCTCCTACCAGGTAAAATCAGTGTTTCATCTCCTGGTTGAATTATTATTGAAACACTTAAAGTACCTGAAATTTTATCTTCCAATATGTGTTCATATTTTTTATCTCTTTCCAGTAAAGTGTATGCTCTATGAGATGTCATTTGCTTCTCACTTTGTAAACATTTCCAGACATAGGCTATGTGATGGCGAACCTTTTAGAGCTTTCAATGTTAACAAACAGTCTGGATTAAGTACTCAATAAATGTTTGTTTTGAGTAAATGAAGTGGATGAGCAGATAAACCAAACTGAATATTTGCCTTTTTCCTGATAACTCAAAAATCCTTCTTATAAACAAAGGATTACATTTATATTTAAAATAAAGTAGACTATTTTAATAATAAAATATATAGTTTATATTTATCTTATGAATCTTGTTTCTTTTAACTATTTTTGTTTTTAATTATTTTTTTAAAAATTACTAAGGACCTTCTGTTTCTTCTCTTTTTTTTTTCTTCTGTTTCTTCTCATCTGACTCTTTTGGTCCATGTTTTGCTGAAAGTACTACCACCGAACAGTTGGTAGAAAAATGAGTAGAAAAAGAAGGCAGAAAAGAGATGAGGGAAAAAAGTGAAAAAAAAAGAACTAGCACAGGCACCTGTGCTGCCTGATTGTTGCTCACTAGTGGCAATGGTCAATAATTTAAAAATATAGGTTTCCGTGCATAGTATGTAAAGATAGTTACTATAATAATGTACACTGTCCAGTAATTTAGTATATAACTACAATAATCGGGTACTTTATATTACCAAATATAAAATGCACATCTGCATTTGACTTTTTGGTTTTAAATTGCCATTTATTGTGACATCGTTTAATTTCTTTGTTATTCCTGGGACTTTTTACACATTGCATAACAAAAATATGTTTTGTTCTTTGTTTAATGAAGTTTCATTCTACAAAATGTGATTGCTCTGCAGTGAGATTAAATATCATTGGTGCCTTAAAGAACCAGGCAACGAACTGAGGAAAACAGGAGAAATTTATTGATTACCCACTGGCTAATACTTTCTTTTTATTGTCAGATCTGTTAAAGAGAGACTTAGACAGTCTTTTTAGTGTGGTCTATGAAAAGATAAACATTTTGCAAACTATTCATTACTATGGATTTTTGTGCTCATGAGAATGTGGTGCAATATTCTTTCAAATAATGATTTCTGTTTGTCCTTTTATTGTTTCACATTGAAGCCAGATGTATAAGTAATAAATGTTCCAACTGCTCTGTTCTGTGTCATATATTTAGCGACATCCAATTCAATGACTCTCCATTGTATTCTTTTTTCTTCTCAGAAAATCAAATGAAGAAAACCGCTTTATACTCACATAACGACAGCACCATGAATGCAGATCTTAACATAAAGAAGGGAATGGTTTTCGGGTACCCTTTTAAAAACAGGTCATTGGGAGATGAAGGAAGTCAATTACATTCCAGGAATAAACGTTTTTTATCCTACCCAAGATATGTGGAAGTTATGGTGACTGCTGATGCTAAAATGGTTCGTTATCACGGACAGAACTTGCAGCACTATGTCCTAACCCTGATGTCAATTGTAAGTAAATTTAGTCTGACTTGCCTAAGACGTTTAATGCAGTTTTCATATGTCAGTGGGCAAATGTGAAGATTACTTTGTTTCTTGGCCAGCTTTCTAAGACACTTGGAGATCTGAGGCCAGTTGTAGACAATGCTCACAGTGTTCTTGGCTCCATCACACAAATGGCTTCTGCCCTCTAGTGACAGGGAATGTCCTTTGTCACACTGATCTTTGCACCTTTGAAACCTCACCCTATTTCTGTACTGGGGGCGGGGTACTGTTTCATACTGCTACACTGTCTCAAGCACAAATTTGGCTGCATTAT
Source organism: Dinomys branickii (assembly GCA_004027595.1). Classification (NCBI taxonomy): domain Eukaryota; kingdom Metazoa; phylum Chordata; class Mammalia; order Rodentia; family Dinomyidae; genus Dinomys; species Dinomys branickii. The sequence continues at coordinate 21,197 of PVLD010001456.1, forward strand.
ATTTTAAGCTATAAATATGTCTGCGGGAATAAAGGAATCAGTTATTCGGAGTAGATCTATCTTAGCAAATTTGGAATATAAGGTAACAGTAGGTGACTTTGATGTTAATATCTCTGTCAAACAGCAGCGAGACCAGTATTCACAGAAGAGTTCTAATGCAGGCAAAGAACACCAGTTCTGTTAGTGACGGCACCTTATATCACATACGTGCACGTGCGTGTATCCAGATAAATGCATAATTTATCACACTACCAGGAATATGCCTGAGTTCAGTTAGGCCCATTGTTTGGGAGGACTTCCCACAAGTACCTTCTTTTATGCTCACAGGTCTATTGGTTTAGCTAACAAATTATATGGTTACCTGTACATGCAGATTTAGAACATATAGCATCTCCTGGGAGTATCTTACATAGGGGCAATTCAGGCCCACTTATTGAAAAGACTGGGCCCTGACACATCTGTAGGACACTGTCACTGTCCTGTAGCTAGAAATTTCCAGTTGAGTTCATTGTGATTTGAAGATCCTAAGTCAATCCTGTTATTTTTCCTTTTTTTGGACTTTTTTCTTAAATTCTTATGTTTATACCATGTTCTATATTGCCTAAATGCAGTACCTGGTACAAACTGAGTATTCAAAAAACAGTTACTGAGAGAAACAAAAAATAAATGGTTAAAATGAAAATGATTTTTTTTCTGAATAAAGCACATTGTGATAAAGAAAAAAACAAAGAAAATCCAAAATGATTTTCTGAAATTGTATAATATAAACACTCACTTGGTTTATTTGAATTGAGGTGTTTTTTTTGAATTGAGTTTTTAAAGTGATACAGTTAAGGATAGAAATTTGTCCAGATGACGGATAAACTTTGCAATTGAAAAATGCTTAATTTTAATTTTTTAAATCTTTTCAATTGCAATTTGTTTCATAGTATTCCATATAATTGGTACAGTTTCCTACATTTGGCCCAGGTGTGGTAATACATGCCTATAATCTTAAAACTCTGGGAGACCGAGGCAGGAGGACTGCAAGTTCAAACCTAACATGCACAAATTAATGAGTTAGTGAGACTCTGTCTCAAAATTAAAAAAAATTAATGGGCTAGGCATCTAATTCAGTGTGAATGTTCTAGGTTCATTCCTTAGTACCACAGAAAAAATGAAAGAGAGGGAGAGGGAGGGGGAGGGGGAGGGGGAGGGGGAGGAAGGAAGGCGAGAGGAGGGAGGAGAAGCGAGGGCAGGGGTAGGCGAGTTTTCTTTGCCCAGGTGGCCCAGGTTCAGAGAGACTCACGTCTCTGAAGTAGTGCCTTCTGCCTGCAGTGGTAGCCTCCGTGAGAGGTATGGGAATAGGATGCGGAGCGGGGACGGGAAAGCAACTTAAGCATAAATCATAAACTGAGCCCAAGGCAGAGCCCATCCATGGGGCCACATGCACTTGTGTTTTCTAGTTTTGGATTGCTGAGAAATAGGCTGACTCATGACCTCTTCTAAAGCTGTTCACATGATTCTAGACGAATCTACCTCCATGGATTACACTGGTGCTAAATGTTAAAACATAATAACCTTATTCAGAATGGGAAATAGGCAGCTAGGGCAAAAATATTAATGCTAAAAATAGGTCGAATTGGATGTACTTTCTAGGATATCGTCGTCATATAAATTGCAAATCGCGACCCAGAGTAAAGTGCGTTTCTTGCTCATCACCCCTACCAGAAGTTTCTAAACTGTAATATGTATTTAAGTCATGTGGGCAATTTGATAAAATGCAGAAGCTGAGTTTGTGTTTCTTATCAGCTCTCGCTCTCAGTTACACAGTGTAGATGCTGGTGACCCATGCACCAGCCTTAGTGACGAGGTTTACAGTCCTGCTTCCTAACTTTTCTTCACATTACAGTCATTAAAGTACGGGGGAATTTTGAAAGATACTGATGTCCATGTCATAGTCCTAGAGATTCTGATGTAATTCATTATGGATGTGACCTGAGCATGAGAATTTGTACAAATTCTCTAGGAGATTATGCTACGTGCCACTAAATTGGAGAATTGATGCTGTAGGATGGGTTTCAATTTGCTTTTGAGAAGAAGTAGTCATTGTAGGCATCTAATCTTACTTTCTTTTTACTTACAGGTTGCAGCAATCTACAAAGATTCAAGTATTGGGAATCTTATAAACATAGTAATTGTAAAATTAGTTATAATTCACAATGAACAGGTAAGAGCTATGCTAAAATTAGTAATTTTATTTTGGTAGACTTCTAGTGAGATTGTATGACCACAAAACCCTTACTAGAATTAGATATTTTAGAAATTTACTTAGAAAGACACTTAATTTGAAAAGGAATGATCTGCTACTCTGTTGTGACAGAAATGGAATGGATGACAATAGTGTTTAACTGAACCAAGGAGATAAAAAAAATGGAAAAACAATTTAAAAATCTAAGTTTACAAACATCCCGTTATTCACTTTACAATCCTCATGTTGAAGGATTTAAATATGTAAATTTTAAAAAGTTAGCTTTTTATCCTAAATAATTGATGGTTCCAGTGAGCTCTAATTAGATTCGGTTTTGATCAGAATGCTTTAGATATTCCTAAAATGCTTTTAAATCTGTGAAGGCGAGCGATGCCATTCTTTCATTGACCTGTGAAAATACCATTTGAGAGATTGTCTGACTACTAATAGGCTTGGGAGGAAAAGAGGACTAATGTACTTGGGCGTTGTATTGAATTGCTTGTTGTTTTGCACAGGAAGGACCAGCCATCAGTTTTAATGCAGCTACCACGTTACACAACTTCTGTTTATGGCAGCAGACGCAGAATGTTCTCGATGATTCTCACCCTTCCCACCACGACACTGCTGTTCTTATCACTAGGTACAGTTTTAGAAATGACCCTTCCGGCTGTGACTGTCTACTCCCTCTTTCTCTGTCCTGCATAAGGACAGATGCTGGTCCTTCCCTTAATTCCCTATTAGGAAACATGGAACTGTGAAATGCAAATGTGTATCGAATGCAATCATTTATCTATTCTTTCAGACTCTACCATGATGTAGATCCTTTGGAAATAAGCAATGTCAGATTGCTGAGTAATAGTGTGAATTAAGTGAAATAATCTCATTATATTAGTGACAAAGTGAAAGAATTAGGAGTAATTTCTAGAATCTGTCACAGAACCAAGAGCAGGTTTTGTGCATTCCATTCTTGCTATTTCTGAGCGTCTGAATTTATTTGGTTGTCCAATGTTTTTAACTCTCTGTACTTTTAAAAAATGTCTATCTGTCTAATGTCTGTCTGTATGCATATCTATCTACTCCTTTTTCAATGGCCAATGCATGTTATAATTACCAGACTGCCTTTGCTAGGGTTGTTCACAATTCTGTTTATTTATATGAAAACAATTTCTATTATTATAAAATTGTCTCCATTTCATAAGTGCTGCTATGCAGTGCTTATAACTCACAGTTTGTTTTGTGCCACTGATACTACGAGGCCGTGCAGATCTTAGGTTTGTTCTTTTGTTTGTTGGTTTAGTAAGCACTCGTTTGTTGGGAGTGAATCTCAAGGAAACATCCGCTTTCTAGAACCTTGAAAAGAATTTAGTTCATGAGAAACAGCTCACATGTTGTCCATGTACTTTCGCTGTTTTTAAGACTAAAGCAGAATTGACTTAATTTATACCCGGTACTCTATCAAATCCCATGGTTTTGTCCTGGCTTGTAGTTAGAGCTCAAGTAGCAAAGATGGGGGTTAACTGACTTAAGAAAGAGGGGGAAAAACCATGTGAAGAGAACATAGAAAATAGACAAGAGAACCGTCAGACTGATTGGTCAGGGGCTAAATACAGTGCAATGCAGGAACACAATTTAAACAACGGCTAGTATCTGAGAGGATCATTATTTTACATGATAACTGAAGCTCATGAAAGCATTGAAATACTTAGAAGAAAATGAACAGTGTTATATATTCTGTGTAAAGGCAGAGAGGTGAAACACACACAGAAAATTTTTTATGGAACCTGGTTATAACTTCAGCTATTTTCCACCCTCACTTCTACAGAGCACTTTTTGTTTATGTGCAAAGTTATTTGTGGTACTAGTCATGTCATAGTTAATCCTTTATTTTTGTTTTGGGTTGTTACAAAAATATTTCTGAAGATGTTTCAAAATAAATTTTTTATTTTAAGGGAAGACATTTGTGGAGCTAGAGAGAAATGTGACACATTAGGTAAGTTATCGTGTCAATTAAATTTAGCCTGTGTAATTGTTTGTTGAATTAGTTAAAATATTTATGTTTTTCTTTCACTTGACACTTTAATCATTTTAATTAATTACCTTGGTAAATTGCTATATAGTCCTTAACTCAGTTACTTGATTCTGTGTCTGTAAACTTTATAAAATACAAGAACTAACATTGACTTGTCAATGACTAAATATCAAATGCTATGCAGCGTGTGACATTTAATTTGAAGTGTTTTATTAGGTAATATGTGATTGATGAAAAGATGATATATAACTTTTATTGAAGCAAAATAATAAAATGAATGCCATGAATCTGCCACCGGTTTTCAGAGTAAGAGCGCTGCTGCTGCGGTTGCCATTACTGCATGCTGTTGTTGCTGCTGTTACTTTGGATCCTTACTCTGTTTTCCTGCTTTTCCTGAAGAGCCAATCCTGTGAATTTTATATTTGCCAACTCCTTCCATCTTTTGAAAAATAATATTTTTATATAATGCATGCACATGTTTCTAAATAGGAAACTATTTGTTTTTGCTGCTTTTTGGACTTTATAACTGAAACTTTTGAGTGCTTACATGACATTTAAAAAGTTTCAGATTTTAGCTGTGTATGTTGGCACATGCCTATAATCCCAGCAGAGAGGGAGGCTGAGACAGGAGGATCGCCATGCATTCAAGGTCAGGCTGGGCTATATAGTAATTTCAAGGCCAGCCTAAGCTACATAGTGTGATTCTGTCTCAAAAATATAAAAAAAATTTTCCCCAGATTATAAAGCAATTTAGAGTTTTGATTTTTAGATGAGGGTTACTTAACTGTGGTAAAGTCTGTATAAATATGCCAAAATTCAAAAATTGCTGAAATGTGAAATACTGTGGTTCCAGGCATTTTGGATAAGGAATATTGAACATGTCTTCAACCTTACATAATATGTCAATTTATTTTGTATAATGCATATACCAATGTACATCTTTCTTAATAAAGTCTAAAGTTCATTTTTTATCCCTGTCAATCAAGGGCGTCTTCAGATTTCTCATATTTGGTGATCTAAAAACAATATTTCACAAGAGTCATAATTTTTATTTTTCTGATTGATGATGAGTTTGAACATTTTATACACTTCTTAGCAGTTTCCTTTAAGGAATGAAATAAATAAAAGAAATACTGTGCATTTTTATACCGTGACATTTGTTGTTGTCTTACTGCTTTTCAGATATTTATAACTTCTTGGTGCCAAACACTTTGTGGCTTATAGCTATTAAAATATCCATTAACATGAGTTGTTTGGTTTTTATTCTTTTGTTTGTGAAAATGTAACATAGCAGAATTTATAAATCCCTTTTTATGGTTATCTTTTTTGTATCTTACTGTGAGAAACCCTTCTGTAACTCAATGTCTAGGCATACTGTTAAATATGTTTGAATTTATCTTTTTACATCTAAATATCCAATCAACGGGGAACCAAGTATGGTTGTAGTTTTTGTTAGCTTCTTTTCCACTTGGATAGGCTTTTCTCTTTCTGTTTGGGTGTTCCAAAACCATGCACTGAGTAATTCTCCTCCTCTTAGAATTTACAGTGTGACCTACTCAAATTTCTGTATGGATCTGAGTCTTCCCATCACGCCTTCACTTCATGAATGCGTAATTTTTATTCATTTGCCAATTCCACCCTTTTCATTCTTATTATTCAACAATAAATCTTATGAACTGATACAGCATGTGCCTCTCTTATACCCTACATAGTGTTTTGGGTACTTTTAGACTTTTACTCATCCAGTGAATATTTTGGAACCAGCATGTCAAGTCCTCATAAAGCACTGAGAGGTTCATTTAGTTCTTTCTAAACATTATATATATATTTAAGTAGGACTCTTAAAATATCTTCCAGCAGTATGTATTATTTTTTCATAAATTGCCTTAACTTTCTCTTGTTGGATATTTGGTAGCTGCATCTTTTCCCCCAATTTTCCAATGTGCTTGTATACTACAGCTTTTATTTTCTTGAAGTCAACATATGTTTATATTTTTAAATTATTGAATATAATGGCCTTTTAAAAATTGGAAACATTAGTCTATCCACATTTATATTGTAGTTACTGAGTTCAGCTTCTCAATTTGCCAAGTGTGCCTATTTACTGTTTTATGTCTGTCATTTTGTAAACCTTGACTATTAATTGTTTTAGATTGAATATTTAAATTTGTGTCCATGTATACAAAATTTTCATAATTTATCTTAAATCATAGATTTCTGAGATCATTTTCTGTTTCTTCACTGAATAATATCCTTGAAATTTTTATTTAGTGAAATAGTGGTAGATTATCTATTTTGATGTTTTTAGAAATATTTTAGATGCATTCTGATTTTGAAAATGTAGCTGCCTGGGAACCAATTCCAGTTATCTTCTAAGTATTTTTAATGTTTCTTGCTCTGTCTTCTAGCATTTGCTGTTGTGAATCACAGTCTATTTAACTGTAGATTCTTACGTGATCTTTTTTGATTGACTTTAGTGAGGTCCTCTCTTTGTCTGGGATGTAATGCAATTTAATTAAACTTGTGTTTATTTATCCTGCTTAGACATATTTTGAATCCTCAATTGATTATTATCTTTCAGCAGTTCTGGAAACATCCATTTATTTTTCACTTTTTTCTTCACATTTTGTCATTTAATTTAATCAGCTCCCACTGTGGGTCCCTAATTACACATATATTGACTTCTCTGTTATCCATGTCTTTTATTTTTCTTTTTTACACTTGGTGCTTCATTCAAGTTGTCTAACTTCTGTTTTACCATCTCTCTTTTTGGCCATGTCTAATTTCACCTTTCATTCATCCTTCACATTTCCATTGTAATATATAAATTCAAATTTAAAAGTAATATTATGAGGTCTTATTCAGAATCAACATGTGCATTTTGTTTACTCTTTAAAAATATTTGTTCATATTTGTAATTGAACATCACATTTCCTTTAACATTTTATATGAAATCATTTTATATTTTGTTTGTGAAAATACCTGTTTCCAAAATACTGATAGCTAAATGTGTCATTTTCCTTTCTCTTATACTGACTTGTATGTATGTTTGATGGTCTTTGACTGTGAGCTCCTATTACTTAATATTAACTGGATTAATTTTAAGTAAAGCTGGACATAGCAGCTCAGACAGCATATGCTTTTCTTCTGGAAGATTTTCATTTTTTATTGCAATTCAAAGGATGTTCATGACTGGGGTACGTGGCTTAATGCAGAAGAATCAGGATCCACATCTACTCTGAAGCTTCCTCTAGCAATCTCTTCATCTCTGTATTATGTCCCATTCATCAGTATTTGCCCTTAGATTATCTTCTAACTTTACTGTTCATTTACTATCCATTCGTGTGTGTGCGTGTGCGCACGTCTGTCTGCATATGTATTTGAAGAAGAGAGAGAATATGCGTGTTAAGTTTCAGAGGTAAAGACTTAATAGTTTTTATAAATCATGTGCCTACTTTGTATCCTAGGAAATTCCTGAGAAACTAATCTTCCACAGTTGTGAACATAGATGCCTGCTGTTCTAATATGACAGCAAACTGAATTGTCTCTACCTTACGAACTATTCTCTGGCTTTGTTAGGTCTGTAATATGGGTTAATCATTTAATAACAATCTATTAAATACATTTCATACATTATCTACACTCTCTTTTCACATCTTTAGGCTTAAAGTGAGGTAGTACGCACTGTTACTGATGGACTGCTGTTCTTACTGTTTTTAAATTGCTTAACGTTAGGCATGCTGGGCTGCTCCTGTAGCCAGTGGGTGGTCTCCTAATTCCCATTTTTATTGTGGTAGCTTCCACCCAGCCTGATGCACATAAACTACAGTGACATTTAGGAGCGTAGACTGTGAAGCTGATAGCGTTACTATTATCCAGCATTTAAGGGTAATGGTGGTGGTGACAGCTAAGATACCTTTGTGCTTCCGTCTCACATGCCGTATTGGGGTTCCACACGCTTTAACTTATTTGATCTTCACAATAAACCGTGAAGTAACTACAGAGATCATTGCAGTTTTATAGATGAGGATAAATAATTTGCCCTTATAGAATTAACATCTTACTTTCTCATCTAAAATATATTTAAAAAATAAGCCATGAAAGGCTGCTAATGACAAGCAATGCTAGCAGCAGTGATGGGATTTCCTGCTGTGCCTCCTTCTGCATGTGCTGTTGCCCGAGTTCCTGAGCATGTTTTACAAAATATATTGAAACATGATGTTCATTCTTCAAGATGCTGGTCCAGGTGCCTGTGCAGAGTACCTCGCCCTTCAGACAGAGAAACTGTACTGTATGTGAGCCTGTGTTCCTTTCTCTCTAGGAAACCATTTAAAGAATCCTGACTCAGCTTGAATGAATCTAGTCACAAACTGTCAACCAGCAGCTTGGTACCACAGTGTACCATGCACGTCAGTTTAGGGTGGTGTTACCTATTTATGGGGATATTGAAGCCTGCTCTCTAACCATGTGCAATATATAGTCTCACAATCTTACGTGACGGAAATGTTCAGTACACGTAGAATGATACTTTAAAGCATGAAATACATAGTTTGGAGGGTAATGGGTTAATACTGTGTTCCAAATATCTACACAGCTCTAAAGACAAATATATTGGAAGTGAGCCATTTGGTAGATTAAAAATATCAGTGAAATAAAGCATGGGGGTAGCAGGATATCCATGGAAGAAATGTATGTACCTGAAACTTAGAACAATGGATAAATACACAATAAAATGAGAATTGACTAAGAAACTACACACGTAAGCATGAATTTTAAAATCTTAAGGAAAGCAGGAATTCCCTCACACTCTCCAGAGACTTTTACAGATTTTTGTCTTTTGTAGTCATAGTGTTTACAGTCCTTTTTAAAGAAAAGTTCTGCCATTTTTCCTTCCTTGCCTATGGTATTGATTTTAACTAAGAAAATGCTCTTTGGAGATGGGTTGAGGAGGATGGGGGGATGTGCCCAAGCAAAGCTTTTGGGCAATAAGTTCAGAAAGATGAAAAATTGCTTCTTATTTGGCTAATGTATTTGTGTTTGACTTTTGCTCAGTCCTTTTAGGTTCCTTAATTTAACTTTTGTTTCTCCTCATGCACTACAGAACATGCTAACTGTTAGGAAATCTGCCTTAAATGCCAGGGAGAGGTTCATGTTTTTAACTTTTATGATGAGAAGAATACCTAGGAGAGAGGTTACTTAACACATTCACTGGTGCAAGTCTATTCTGTATTAAGTTTCTAAATGCAAAAACTTTGCAGTAAGAAACTAACTGCTTCTATAGCTTATCTACGAAATATATTGTCTTCTCTGAAAGGAGTTATGACAGGAGCGCAGAAAAGCATCACTAAGTATTAGGGGGTGGATTAGCAAAAACCATGGTATTGTGTTAAATTAAAAACTAAGTGAAAAGTTAAAGTGATCGGTGAGAGAATATACCTTGTTGTGATGAATATATATTTTGATGTTCTTATTATGCATTATATTTAGATGGCCCTGTAGACTAATTATTGCTGTCTTTGCTAGCCACCCAGTTCATACCACTTTCATCTTCCAATGGAATATTTGAGCTGCATATCATTTTTTTATACAGTGAAAACATCCTAATATATTATAACATATATTGTTGCTGAAATAGTTATATGATTACTGAGGGCTTGCAGTAATTGTATTGTAATCGTGTTTTATTTAGTACCTATCAAATGGTAGATACCATTCTAAGCACTTAACATATTTGATTCCTTATTGTGTGATAATTGTATATTTCTATGGTGTTTCAAGCTTCAAGAGTTAAAGGAACTTCCTAAATTTATAGCATTCTGTGCTATCTTCTTCTCTTACTAGTTTTTCTAATACTAGTTTATAATTAATTGCCTTTCCTACTATTATTTCCAATTATCTTTGTTACTTTTCTTATATTTTAAAAAACTATTTGCTCACCCCATATTGTTGTATTATTTTCTCGAGTAAAAGAATCCAAGGATTCACTAAAAGGATTTTAACTGAAGAAAAGTCAATCCAGTGCTTTTTTCTTTCACCTTAAAATCATTCAACTCTGCATCCATGCCCAAGTAGTAATTCTAATGGTTAAGTGCGTTAAAATTTAGTTCTTACTGTACGTTTCTGGTGGTATTTTCAATTGGAGTAAACTCAAACGTGGAATTTTTCAGGCTTAGCAGAACTAGGTACGCTATGTGACCCTTTGCGGAGCTGCTCCATTAGTGAGGAAAATGGACTGAGTGCCGCCTTTACTATTGCCCATGAGCTCGGGCACGTGTAAGTACCCTGTCACCCGGCCATGCACCTTCTGTTTGTCATTGTGCACAATGCATGAAAATACTTATTCAGTCTAATGATTAGCACTTTTATTTCTTCATAAAGTGCTAGTAGTGTAATTGTCTTCCCTTGCATGCTGATACTGGCTCTTTTAACATCTATGTTAGGTCAGAGAGGCTGCACAGATCAACAGATAAAACAACAAAAAAACCAGAACTTGGGAATCCTTTTCTTTCTTTTACTGTGCTGGATTGCGTGAAAGCACTCCTGGCCTCTCTTCCTTGTCATCCTGTCTGTGAGCAGGTCCTGTCCTCTGCCATCTTGTGGGAAAGCCTGAAGTGACTACTGGTTCTGGGGAACGCCCAAGAATACTTGTGAAATCAACTCACTTCTTGTTTTTGTAGCTCAGAGCCTCCACAGAGGACACGTGTAGGAATTTCTCATTTATTAAAAGATTTTTAAAGCCTCCCTCCCCTCTGTGCCTCCCGATCCCATTGTTTGTTATAAAAAGTAGAGGTGCTCTTACCCATTCTTGCTTTACTAAAATTCTGCTAGGGGTTCTCTGCTGTGAGAGTGGTGACTGTGATTTGCCAGAACACCCTGGGAGCACCCATGAGAACTCAGAAAGCCCTAAGACCCAGCCTCCGACAAATAATCTGTGTGCTCTAAATGCATCCCCAGTGTGTGTCTTGAAGTTTCTTTGTTGTCTCCTAAAAAGGAATTGAGGCTAGAGTTGCCTCTCTTAGTTTGACCACATTTATTTTTTTGGTGCTGCCTTCAGACATCATGAGTGCATACATGTAGAGTAATTTGAAGTGGAAAGTTTTGAGTGAACTATCACCCTTTTGGATCCTTTTTAGCCTAGTAATGGCTCCTGCCATCAGCACATTGCACACTCAGTTTTCTAAGTTGTTTTTGAAGTCAAGGGGACGAGTGAGGACGCTCCCCCTCCCCCATTGCTGTAGCAACATCTGGGAAGCGCCATCTGCTGGTTTCCAGAGTTGCTAACTAAATGTCTATCCTTACAGAAAGTGCTATCTTAGACATTGATTTCCTTCCTTAGAATCCCTAGGTATCTCCAGATTATTGGTGAGTAGTTTAATAAATAATTTAAATAACAAATTTCAACAGGTAAGAACTTGAATTGGATGATTTCAGCCTTCCTTCTACACGGGAGGTTATGCTTAAGCCTGCCAGAGACAGTGCGTGATCTGCTGTTGTTCTGCTAATTATGTAATATCTTTGCTCTTGTTCTAATGATTTGCTTGCCCTTTGGAAATTTTTTAATCGTTATTCCCAGTTCTATTGAGCAGCACTGATTAATTATAGATCAGAGGTAGTACTTAGTTCGCTTCATAGAAAATAGATTGGTATCTTGGTGTGTGATGGAGTCCATGAATAAGAAGCCTTTTAGATCCTATAGCAATAGTCAGTGACCTAGAACTTAGTGCAATATCAGCTTACCTAATATGTCCACATATCTCTCCTAGGATAGCTGTGTTGAAAGTTTCAGTTGTTTGTAATGTGAATTCTATGACCATATTGTGAGGAGGTGAGCTGGATTCCCAATATATTGCTTGTTTAGAATCACATACCAGATCAACAGAACATGCTGGCAACTGACCAAAAACATGACCTTGTTATTTCCTTCTAAATGTTCATATGTTGCTGATGGGGAGTTCCAGCATACAAGATCTGATATAGCCAAACTTGGCTTCATTTTACATTCCACTATCCTATACATAGAAGACATATATTATTAATGCTATGTACAGTTTTATAGCTTTCCTAAGTGCTTTTTTAAATTTTTAGATTTAATGTTCCACATGATGATAGTTTTAAGTGTAAAGAAGTTGGAAATAAACATCAATATCATGTAATGGCCTCAACTTTAAATTATGATTCAAATCCTTGGACCTGGTCAAAATGCAGTCAGAAATATATCACTGAATTCCTAGAGTAAGTCTGAATTTATGTTGCTTACATTGAATAATTGAACATATATGTGATTATAATATTGTAGTTTGTATGTTCTTTTAATGTGGCTCAGTTTGTTTGTTTTGTAATTGTTTAGAGGTAGGCCTATTTTCACGGTATAAGTATGCATATATATACTATTTCACCTCTTTCCTAAGAAATGTTTTTATTGCAGTCAGACCTGTGTATCTTTTAAAAAAAAATTTGGATCCTTTCTTGTGATGAAAATTGCCACTAAAATTGCCACTGCCACTAAGTCTCTCCCAAAAATATGTTTGGGAGAGACTTAGTGGCAGTCATTCCTTCCTCTTGTGTTTTTGACTTTTTCAGAGGGTACTGGATACCATTTTGAGATGTGGTTGAGGGCCTCAAGTTTGTGGTACTCTTGAAGTCAAATAAGTGAATAGCTCACAAAACCCAGAGATGTGGAATCTCCAGTTTTCCATTCTTTCTGCCTCTGAATAGAAGAGGCAGATCTAGGTTTTCCCTGCCTCTCATTTCTTGACCTGTCAGTTTTCTGCCTCCCAAATTCTTTTCCCAAAAGCTGTCTTTACCACAGTCACTGAAATATCTGGAAAGGCAAGCCAGACAGCCTTTTGTGTACATACAGTACTATTTCATGTCTTCTACTGTATATTTTGATCACCAGTTTAATGTCATTAGTATTTTACTTTTGTCTTCATACCTAGAAGTAGTTTCTTCTGTCCAGATGAAAGGCTGGGGAATATCTAAATCTGTGCTTTGGAAAATGTGTTAATAATTATGACCTATAATTATCACCATTGATGAAAATTTATCTTTCTAAGGGAATCTGATGTGAAAGCATAACATATAGTTGCTGATTAGTATATGCATATAACTGAGATCAGTGATTAACATATGTATTAATGAAAAATACAATGTGCTTATTCTTGAAAGGGGGAAATCTCCTTGATAGAGATTTTAAAAGTTACATGTTCGTCTTATTGAAAAAATTAATATGTCCTTTCAGCCAATAAAAGTTTCCAAAATTATTTCTTTTGATTATTACAGTAGAGCAAATTGTTGATTTTAGCCCACTAAGAATAGCTAAACATTTTCATAGGTTTCTGTAGATTGGACATTAGGAGTAATGTGTAGGTAGCCCATGCAACGTAGCACTGTTCTGTTGTTTTATCAAATCGTGTACAGCTGTGTGTCACTTAATGACCAAGACCTAGCCCAAGAAATGTATCCTTGGGGTTATTGTTGTTTTGTGAACATTGTAGAGTAGACTTCCACAACCCTAAATAGTTTTGGTCAATCATTTGATGTGGCCTCCTGATACCACTGAGAGATACAGTAAACTTGAGACACATGAAGCTGCTGCAGGCATATATTTGGATGGGTATATAGCACTACAGTAAAATTTTTATAAGTAGAAGTACATTCTAAAGCAATGATGGAGAGTACAGTACTAAATGCATCATTTAGTAAGTCATTTATTATCAAGTATTACATACTCAATATAATTCTGTACAAGATACTTTTATACAGCTGGCAGGTAGTAGGTTCATTTTCAGCAGCATCACTACAGACGTGGGGATAATGTGTCACACTGTAACGTTATGACGTCCAGTGTCACTAGGCAAATAGGAGTTTTTCAGGTCTATATAATCCCATGGGACCACTGTCTTATTTGTGCTTCATTATTAGCTAAAAATCTCTACCTGGCATGTGACTGTATTCTAATAACAAATTACAAGATACATACTATCGCTCTCAGTTCACTGATGAGGAAAATTAAACTGAGTGATTCAATAATTTATTAACTCCCATACATCAAGTGATAGGATCAAAATGTTACTTCTCAAAGCAATGATCTTGCTGTGCTTTGGTCCTTCTTGAAGACACTTCTCGAATTAAACACAGCATGAAACTTTTTGAAATTTCCTTTTTTTTTTCTTGGTTTATAACTGGAAATACACTTTCTCAAGTGATTTAAAAACTCATTTTCATATTTATAGCATTTTGACAATTTGCACATTACTTTTGAGGCATTACTATTGGATAACAAAGTAGACCCAGAATTTGATATAAATTATATTCTGATGAATTTGTTTATTACACACACATGTGTGTATTGCATAGGTGAGGGAAGTGCTGTATCGCTGAACAATATCCTCTAACCTATTTTTTTTAATTGCGTGTTCTAGGTAGTTATGGGGACCAAACACAAACAGGCACATTAGAATGCTTTGTGAACTGTGAGTTTGTCATTGTGTATGGGGACATTGTATACTGATGTTAATACGCACTGCTCTTTAAGTTAGGGAAGAGTGCATGTTCTGTTTGAAAGGGAAGAGCTGCAGAAAACGTAGGAGAGCATGTTAGTCTGAAGTGTACCCATGTGTATTCAGAATGTTTGTTTTCTGTTGGTGCAGCACTGGTCATGGAGAGTGTCTTCTTGACAAGCCAAACGGAAGGATATATAACCTGTCTCCACAACTCCCGGGCTTAATGTATGATGTAAACAAACAGTGTGAACTTATGTTTGGTCCTGGATCCCAAGTATGTCCTTATTTGGTAAGTACAATTTTAACTTTTTGTTTAAAATGACCTTAAAGTTGTAGTGAAAATATATAATTCAGATCCAGCGTGGCTGACTAGAGGAGGAGTCACGTCAGAGGTGCTCAGAGAGCATTCACTGGAGCCACAGATACTCTGTAACGGGGGAGGGATTTACACCCTGAAATAGAAAATTGATTGGAAAGACTATACAAGTAGATGAAACCAAATATCTGTATCACTGAGAAGGGAAGAGGCACCACCACAGCTGGCCTGCCCTGCTCCAGGCCCCACACCCTCGTGGAGCAGCCATTATGAACACATTCCACACAGTCTGGGAGAACAAACAGTGCTGCTGGACTCTGGACAGACTCTGCATATGCAGTACTGGCCCCTGCTTCCCATCACCTCTCTGCCAAACATCAGGGAATGCTACTACCCACGGGCATCCTCAGCAGCACTTACTGCTGGCAAGGGAACTCCCCTCCTCTCTGGGAAGCGAGGGTAAACTAGTGAATAGGGCCTGTAGTCTCTTGTGGTTGCCCTCTGACTCCCATGGATCCCTGTGGGCGCGCAGAAGTGCCGGGTGACTCTGTTATCACACTTGGGGGCTGGGGAAGAGTCCTCCAACCAAGCCTAGGCACAGTATTAGCTTCCGCTTGCTGGCTGTGGTGGAGAACTCTTGAGACTGGATTAGTTTGGGTTTTGAGGGCAAAGGACAAGAAGAGAAATTGGTGTGCTCTCTGCAGTCAGATAGCAGCAAGACAAGAAGGGAGTTGTGTGGACAGTGGGCTTTATGGTGTAGGTCACGAGGGAACTGGGTGTACATTCTCTTGCCGGAGTGTTTGATCTGGGTTCCCACTGCACTTTCTCCCTCACTCTCTTTCCTTTGATTTAGTTGTTTCTTTTCTTTCTCTCTTCTTGTCTGCTTTGTTTCCTCAACTCAGGCTTCTGCAGCAGTACTCTTCTTATTTTTTACTTGTTTTTCTCACTTTTCAAATTCTTCTGTCAAGCTTTTGACCCTATGTTCTTCTCTCTGTTACTCCCGCCTTCTGTCTTATTAATTCATCTTCTGTCCTCTCCTTTATTCTTTTTGCTCTTCTCACCTTACCTAGGCCCCTTGCCCTCCCCTTGCCACTTCTCCACTTTGTAGGTCACAAACGCATCAATAAGTTCTGACAACCTGGGAGCTCTCCTCAGCTCCAAAGTCCACCCCCCTCCTCCTACATCCCGCTTTCACCCCAGCAGACACCTTCTTAAAGTCTTCAGCACTAACGCTTCATTCCAACTAAGAGACCATCAGCAGAACTTGACCCCTTATCTAATATTTTACCTATTATTTTTTCTCCTACCCGCCTCCCCTCCTACTGATTTACACTCCTCTTTCACCCATCCCACCACCTCTCTCCTTCCCTTCTCCTCCCACATTGCAGACTGACTGCTAATAACAATAGGATATAGGCTGCAAAATATTTTGATAAAAGGTAGAAATATAAATGCCAGGTTTCTCGTGTGTAGGTGGTATATGGATGGATCTATTGATGCTATTATTACCAGTAGTAATTCTTCCTTCCAAGCACAGTGACAAGGTCTACCACTAAGTTGAATACTTGAAGGAGTAAATCCTCTGTGCGGACAAACAAAGCCGAGAGCATGTCACTGGAAGGCAGTATCTAACTAAAACATCTTCCTATCTCTCCTCACCTTGCTGGACCTGAGCCCTCAGCACCAAAACAAACAAATGCAAACCGTGTCACTCTTCTCCTCTCTCTCTCATTCCCTCTAGTCCTAGCTCTCTCTGTGTTTATATCCATAGCCATAAATACATACACACATGAATATGGGAAAACAAGGCAACAAAAGGCTTCCACGCTCTCTCAACTTGTCCTAGGTAGATCCAGGGTCAATAGAGGAGACGAGAGCAAACCCCGGGTAGTGGAGCATCACAAATTCATTGAAGAAGAGATAAGGGAACCTGGCAAGTTCAAAGGGGACATGAGCCAAAAGCTCGTGGAACTAGCATACAAAGTGACTGATGCAGATATGGGAGAAACAAATACAAACTTGGCTCACAAAAGTGGTTCAAATGATAAATTTACCAAAGATGTAGCCTCCATGAAAACATATCCAACAGAAATACTAGAAATTTAAAAAATGTACAGAATTTATAAATTGTAGACATGGCCAATAGGAAGACAGTGTTTTGGCAATCAAGGACAAAATGTTGAATTGTAGCAAATTAACCTAGAGAAGCCTTAAAAAAATAAGAGAACAAGAAAAATTCATCCAGCAACTACTAGACAATGCTAAGAAGACCAACTTTAAGCAAACTGCTTTTAGAGAGAAGCTACAAGACAGCACACGTGGAGTAAAAAATCTATTTACAGAAGTTATATTAGAAAATTTTCCAAGTATAAGAAAATATTTCAGCACACAAGTAAGTGAGACTTACAGAACAGAAACCCACTATGGTGACGAAAGAAGCTCCCATGATCTTTTCCTAAACATTTTGGATTCCAACAAAAAGACAGAATTTTGAAAGCTGTCAGAGGAAAAAAAATTATATATAAGGGAAACCCTTTAGGATTATAGCACACTTCCCTCCCCAAACTTTATAGGGGAGGAGAGTCTATAGTGACTTAATTCAAACCCTAGAAACAAACAGCTTCCTACCCAGAGTAACATATCCTATAAAACTTTCAAAGTAGGGAGAAAAAAATAGTCATTCATGAAAAGTACATGCATGAACACAAAACCAGCACTGCAGAAAATACTGGACACTGGACAGAGACAACAGAGTCAAAAAGTCAAATGGAATGAATACATTAAGCCAGGCAAACAGATAAACAAAGAAGAAAAAAGGAGTCATCAAGAGGAAAAGAATGAAATGTCAAGAATAAATCGACACCTTTCTGTAACAACTGTCAATGTTAAAATGGTGTCATTTCCTCTGTTACAACACACAGATTGGCAGACTGGATCAAAAAACTATCCAATAGTCTGTTGCATTCAAGAAATTCATCTGATTGAAAGAAATATTCACAGACTAAAAATTAAGAGATGGAAAACAACATTTCACAAACCAGGGTCCCTAAAGCAATTGGGCAGCAATTTTACTCTTGGACAAAGTAAGCTTTGTGCTAAAATGGATCAAAAGAGGCAAGAAGGTCAATATATGCTAGTTAAGGGGAAAAAAATCTCTCTCTGTCTCTCTCTCTAAGGAAGAGATAGCATTTGTCCCCCCATGTTTGCTGTCAGAAACTAGATATCCATCGATGTTGAAACTGGAAAACTATAAACACCTGGAAAGTTAATAACAGACTCTTGAGCGCCCAGTAGGACACAAGAAATCAAGGAAGAAACTCACCAGTTTCTGAAATCAAATGACACTGCCACTATAACACATCAGGACCTTCGGGATGCAGTGAAATGAGTCTGGAGATGGCAGTTTGTTGCAGTCGGTGCTCACATTAGCAAAACAGAGCCCATGAAAATAAATCACCTGATGAACAACTTCAAGATACTTGAAAAATGACAACAATCCAAACCCAGACTGAATTTTAGGAGGGAAATCATAAAGATGAGAGCAGAAATTAGTGAAATTTAGACTAAAAGAAAATACAAAGTATCAACAAGTTGAAAAGCTGATTCTTTGAAAGAATAAAAATAGATAAACCATAGTCAGACTTACCAAAAGAAAGAGAAGAAACCTCACATTAATGCCGTTTGAAAAGAAAAAACCAAGATCACGACAGACACCATTGGAATTCAGAAGATAGCAGCGAGTATGAAAAATGGTGCTCCAACAAATTAGAAAAGTTTGAAGAAGTGGACAGATTCTGGACTCATATGAATTACTAAACCTAAGCCAAGAGGACATAAAAATTTTGAACAATGCAATAATAAGCAATGCAATGAAGAGGGTAACAAAACCTTACCACATAAGAAGCCCCAGACCCAATGGATTTGCTACTGAATTCTACAGCTCCTTTAAAGATGTTGTTTTCCAGTGTCTGGATTCCAAATCCTGCAGACGGTGATTTCCTGTTGCTTACTGCTGTGCCATCTTCCTGGAACACCAGTACTCCTTACTTTCTTTAATAAAAGTGAAAGGAAAGAAGTGCTTCCAAACTTATTTCTAGAAACCAGCATCATTCTTATCCCAAACCAGACAAAGATCCAAATAAAAAAAGAAAAGTTATAGTTGAAAATCCTTAGTGGACACAGATGTAAAAATCCATATTATAGTATTTGCCAATAGAGCACAAATTATCAGAAGGATCATACAGCATGACCAAGTACGTTTCAGGGCTGCAAGGATGGTTCAACATATACAAGTCAATAAATAATACACTGTATAAACAGAAACAAAGACAAAAACCACATGATCATATTAATAGATGTTTAAAGAGCATTTGACATGATCTGACACCCATTCATGATAAAAACCCAGAAGAAAATAGATATAGAAGGACCTTAGCTGAATGTCCTAAAAGCTATTTAAGGCAAACCAAGGACCAGCATCATATTAAGTGGGCAAAAACTGAAAACTCTCCCTCTACAATCAGAAACAAGACAAGGATGCCCACTGTCACCACTTCTGTTCAACATAGTGGTGAAACGTTAGCCAGAGCAATCAGGCAAAAGAAAGAAATAAGAGGGATACATGTAGTAAGGGAAGGAATCAAATTGTCATTATTTGCAGGTAACATGATCCTGTACATAGAAGCTCTAAAACATTCCATTGGAAGTCTCCTAGAATCAGCCATTTTCAGCAGTGTAGTAGTATACACAATTAACACAAAAAAATCAAGTGTTCCTATACAACAGTAACGAACTCACTGAGAATGAAATTGGGAAAATAATACCATTCAAAATAACATCAAAAAAATACCTGAAGATTAACCTAACCAAGGAACTGAAAGACATTTACAAAGTAAATTACAGTCTTTTGAAAAGGAAGATAGAAGAGGAGATCAGAACATGTAAAGACAGCTCTTGTTCCTGGAAAACAGAGCTAATATTGTCAAAGTGACCATTCTTCTAAAAATGATATATAGATTTAATGCAATTCCAATTAAAATATCTATAGCATTCCTCACAGAACTAGAGAAAGCAGTCCTAAAGTTCCTTTGGAACCAGAAGAGGCTCAGAATAACAAACAGTTCTAGGCAACAAGAACAAAGCAGGTGGTATCACAACACCTGAATTCAAGTTATACTACAAGGCTATGGTGTGAAGGAAACCCACACTAGAATAAAGACACAACCTCTACAGTACAGAACAATTTACCAGCTGTTCCTGACAGAGGACTAATATCTAGCATATATAAAGAACTCACAAAAAACTAGGTCTCCCCAATAAATGACCCAAGAAAAAACGACCGTTGAGATGAACAGATACTTTTCAAAGTATAGATAGCAAATAAACATGTGAAAAAATGTTCAGCATCTCTGGCCATTAGAGACATGCACATTTACAAAACACTAAGATTTCATCTTATGCCAGAAAGAATGGCAGTTATCAAGAAATTGAATAGTACCAAATGCTAGTGTGGTTGTGAGTGCAAAGGAACCCTACTGCCTTGTTGGTTTGAATGTAAACTAGTACAACCATTATGGAAATCAGTATGGAGATTTCTCAAAAAAAATTAAAACTAGAAATTCCATTTGACCCAGCTATTCACCTTCTAGTTATTTTCCCAAAAGAGCTAAAGCACCCTATTGCACAGATACATGCTCAGCAATGTTTATAGCAGCAC
Organism: Dinomys branickii; assembly: GCA_004027595.1. Classification (NCBI taxonomy): domain Eukaryota; kingdom Metazoa; phylum Chordata; class Mammalia; order Rodentia; family Dinomyidae; genus Dinomys; species Dinomys branickii. The sequence continues at coordinate 41,993 of PVLD010001456.1, forward strand.
ATTGCATGATAGCTAAATCTTGGCACTGGCACATGATGCCCAGCAACAGAAGAGTGGGTAAAGCATATGTGGTAACTATACAAGTTATATTACAGAATACTGTCCAGCTTTAAAGAAAAATAAAATTAGGATATTTGTAGGAAAGGACAGAGCTTGAAAATATAATGTAAAGTGAAGGAAATTAAATTATACAAGTTTAAGTATCACATTGTTTTTTTTTATTTGAATAATCTAGAGCACAAATAAAGAGGACAGTAAAAGGTCAGTGAAAGAAAACAGTGAAATAAGATTTTTGCAAATGGGAAGGGAGTCAAGGGTCTGGGGAAGGAAGGTGGGGGAGGGGGGCGGACTGGACGAACATTTAAGATGCATCAGATCCGTGTACCAGCTGTCCTGAGTGGAATTTTTCATGTCACAAACATGAACTAAAATATAGTAATGATGATGATGATAATGAAAATGGGTACAATGGATCTAGAGAGAGAAGGAAGGAGGCGGGTGGGGGAGGGACAGAGAATAAGAAGAATCAAGGTACAGTCAGGACACGCCCCCACTCCCGACGGTGAACGTCACCGCCGTGGGCTCCAAACTCGCACTAATAAAAAAGGGCACAGTGCACAGTTATCTCTTGAGTGGAAGAGGAATCAGATGTAGCTTCTACGTCTTTCAAAAATCTGGATTTTGCTAGAAAGGGGTTAAAAATGAGAAAGTAAAACTAACTGAGAAAGTAAAACTAACTGAGTACTTATGTCAGGCAGTGTCAGGTACTTAACGGTGATCTTCGTCTACTTCCAGAGTCCTGCGATAGTTGTCACTTAGAAAACAGAGCGGCAGAGCAGTTAGCTTGAAAAGTGAAAATATTTGAACTTCTTTATTTTCATGTGATATTACTTTGGGGGTAAAGGGTGAAGGGTAGATAGTTTGCTAGTGAGCTGTTTTAAAGGCCGCAGGAGCCTAATAGATGACATTTTCTTTTACATAGATTTGGATCCAAGAGAATTAAATTGGGGACATATTATTCAGTTTTCATGAAGCTATTACTTTATAATTTATTTTGAGGATTTTTTCACAGATGAGTACTTTAAATGTCCACTGAAATATTTGATTATTTATCTACTAGATAAACTTTGAATTTAAATTTTAAAAAAAGACATTGAGCATTGTTCCTGTGATCCTCTGTGGATTTCATTTCATGTGAGAATATCAGAATCCTATGTTCACAATTTGAAAGTATGTATTATATTCATAAAAACCTAGTCCATTACACTGTGTTTCCATGCACATTATTCATGCATTCCACCATTGCGTCAAAAGGGGTTTTGAAAGCTTTGTATGAATAATATTTAACAACAAAGAAGTCCTTTAGAAAAATATCTTGTAGAGAGAAAAAATTTGTCTCACATAATTTTGAATATTTCAACTCTGATTCATTTCTCCCACTGTTCCCTGTATGAACAGCCCTTAATTTTTTTAATTTAGAAAGAATAAAAAATAATAAAAAAACATTAGAAATGATACAGAATTTCCCAAAACATGATTGAAATTCAACAGTGGTTGTTATATTGCATATTGTCTTCAAAGTAGTTGTTCAGATTACCAGTATAAGAAGGGAATACACACACACACACACACACACACACACACACACACATGTATATATGTATACACACACACACACACACACACATAAGATAGCTAAGATAATTGGACTACTAATTTCTATTGGTTTATTGAAAGGAACAGTTAAAATTTTTTTTGAATGTAAATGATGCCATTTTGTGTAACTTTGAGGAAATCAGTGACTAGAAAATATGTAGTAAGGATATTCACTGATTATTTCCAACTTGGTCCATGAAGTCAGGAACTAGATCAGTTAATCAGTTGGTGTCTTACACTTGCTCGGCGTGGGGTCGTTCACCTGCCTTTTGCTGCTCTGCAGAAACAGTGCCGGCGTCTGTGGTGCACAAGCGCAGAGGGTGCTCACAAGGGCTGCCGCACGCATCACATGCCCCTGGCAGATGGAACCAGCTGCGGTCCTGGGATGGTAGGTTTTCTCCAAGGGTGAGTCTTGTAACGAGAGTTTGTTTACCCAAGGACGTGATTGCTCTGTATTTCGGCACTCTGTTTATTATTTGCCGTTAACTTTTAATCAGCTGTTGCCCTGTTTGCTTGATGTAGCAGATTGTCAACCCAATTAAATATTTAATTTTATCCTTTTGAAACATTCAGTAGATGAAATTAAAGTCATATAAAATTACGTAGCTATAGAACTATATTATAGTCTTATTAAAATTAGGACATTGTTATTTTGGTTTTTCTTTTCTCTTTAAAATGAAAAACAAAATTTATATCTATATACAAGGATATCTGGGATAGGTGTATTGCTGATGTCTGTGCTTTATTGAAAGGAACAGTTAACGCTTAGAATTCTCTTTTTTCTTGACCAATTTTGTGTGCTTGTATCTGGGAATCAGAATGATTGATTTGAAGACAACAGTATGCAATATGGGAACCACTGTTGAACTCCTACCACCTTGTATAGTGAAGCTCTGTATCGTTTCCAATTGGTTTTGTATTACTTGTTATTGTCTTTGATTGTTGGCTCAATCTTGAATTCTTACATCTGGTGGGCTGAGCAACCCTGTTGAAGATAGCGGTGTGTCATATAGCAGCCACTGTTAATTCCTATCGTTTTGTTTTGAGGTCATGTATCGTTTTTGTTGTTCCTATGTTGTTCTTGTCTTCATTATTGTTGTTTTGTTAGTTTTTTTCTCTTTAAAATAAAAAAATAAATTTCTTCTCATTATAAATTAAAAATAAATAAATAAAATAAAATTAGTACAGACATCCAGATCCCACTATGGTAGCAAGTCCCTCAAATTCAAGGATGTTGCTATGGCATGTATTTTATCCCATAATGTTCTATTAAGTATACTTGATTGCTGAATGACTTCTTCAAGTCTTTATGCATCTAAATGTATTAAAAGACATTCAACCCCCAAAATAACTGCCTCCCATACTGCATCTTTACTGTCCTACAATTTATTGTGAAGTTATCTAGAGCTGTCAACCCTTTGCTGAATGATAAGGCTCATCCTTGTAATACAGGGTGTTCAGTGTGAAGATAGAATCAGATTGTGCTTTGTGCTCCAGGACAAAGTCCTTTTGGCCCCGTCAGCCAGGGTGTTCTCTCTGATACTTCTATTTAGGGAGCAAGAATTATTAAAAGTGCTTTATTTTTCTTCCTCCTCATTTTCTGTGACTAATATTAGTGAGTAGCTAATGAGGCAGGGTTGCATTTGTGAAAGTTGCTATCTGAGGATAAGCTGAGACGCACCCCTCTTGGAAGTGGGAATGTGGCTACTGATGGTGGTCCATTAGATGCCCCAAGGTACTTACCTGATTCAGTTCTGGAGTTGGGCCTTACTGTGTCCTTAGCAAATTTTAAAGTTGATTATATGACATGAACTTTCAGGACCGATTGCATATGGACAAAATAGTAGCCACAGTAGTTATACATTTCAAAATATATGTTAGTTATAGCTGATTTATTGTAATAGTAAAACTCCAGTTTATGTATTAACACTTTTTTAAAATTTGAGGTGTATGAGTACAATCCACAGGTCTTAACTATGTTTTAATAAGCTTTGACAAACATGGATGCCAACATCCCAGTCAAAATTTGGACATTTCTACCATTCCAAAAATTGAGGCTCATCTTTTTCTGGATAATTTACCTTCCTTTAAGGGGCAAATCCTATTTTGGTTTCTATTTCCAAAAAGGTGCTTGTATGTTCTTGATCTTAATGTACATGGAAACATACTGTATACATTTCTTTTGAGGAGGAGGAGAGATCAGGCTTCTTTTTATCAACATAATGTTTTGGCATTTTATCCACATTATTGTGGATAAAGTACCCGTCAGCACTCATTCCTTTTATGGTGTTGTAATTCATTTATACAAAGTACCTCACTTGTTTATTCTCCTGTCAAGTGACATACAGATTTTTTCTTTCTCACTGATAGGAATCATGTTGCTATGAACATTCTTGTACAAGTCTTTTTATAGACGTTTGTACTTCTCTTGGAGTATAACTGCTGGATCATACAGAGAGTATATGCTTAACTCCATAAGAAAATATCAAACAAGCTTAGAAACACATCCAACATTTTAGATTCCCTTAAGCTGTGTAGAGAGTCCCAATTACTGTGCATTCCTTGCCAGGTTTTGATATTGTTAATCTTTTTAAGTAGCCATTCTAGTAGTACAAAATGTAATCTCATTGCGGTGTTAATATATAATTCCTGATTATCTATCTTGTATATCTTTTCATTTGCTTATTAGCCATTTGAATAATCCCCCAATGAGATGGTATGGTTGTCATGGATTCAGTGGGACTCAAGGTAAATGTGATGAGATACTGAGATATACTTAAAAACCCTTTAAAATCAGTATAGAAGGGATGGGATATAGCTCAGTGGCATAAGTGCCTGCCTAGCAAGCACAAGGTCCTGAGTTCAATCCCCAGTACCACAAAAACAAAAACGAAACAAATAAAATCAGTATAGATAAAGAAGAGAGATGGCATTTAGGGTACATAATGCAAGTCATGACAAATACAATTTCCTTTTTTATTGATTAAAAACAGTGAACCCTGTATGTTAGCTGCATTCATTATTAAATGGACTTCTGACTGAAGGAGCATTTAAACAACAATCCTATGGTATAAGTTTGTCTTAACAATCCCCAATAGCAGTCGTGGTGAACCTGTAGCCCGTGTGCTCAGTGGGCTGTTTTTTCACAAGCTCTAAAAGGGTCACCATCACTATCCTACGGTCTCTTCATCTTGTGACTATCTTATAGGTGAGTTTTTATATTAGATACTTTAGATAGTAAATCAACTTGTGTGAAGCCATGGAAATGGGTTAATTCTAATTCTACTTGATGAATAATTTCCATGTTTTTCATCTCCTGACCTACCAGATTAGGTACATAAATTATATACTATATATGTGTACTCACAGTATTCAAAAGAGAGAGAGAAAGGATTATTTTAATTGTTCCTAGGAGACCCCAGGTATTGTACTTTTTCAACATTCTACTTTGAGATTTTGTTTTGTTCACTTCTAGTATGACTTTCTTATGGTGGATAATTTGTTCTCGCAGATGACATGAAACATCCCTACTGCTAATCAACTTGATAATAGGATTTATTCATTCAACAAAGTTTTGCCCAGGCCTGCTATGTTGGGCACTATTCTAAGTGCTGAAGCTATGTGCGTGAACAAAGCAAACACGATACCCGACCTCAGAGGGTTTGCATTCTAGGGGCAGACTAGAATATTCAATAATACAATAATACTGTGGACCTAGTCAGTGTCATGTACAAGAAAATACAGGAGAAAGGTTTGAATTTTCTTGGAGAGGGCAGATTGCAATTTAATATACAGTGGGCAAGATAGACCTTACCTGAAGTTTCCACGTGAGCTGTGTTAAAGAAGGTGAGGGAATTAGCTATGACAGCATCTGGGGTGAGCATGAGATGGGAGGAAAAGCTGAGCTGCTAAGGCTAGAGTAAGGCTCAAGTGTCCAAGGAAGAGCAAGGAGAAAACTGCAGTTGTGGCGAAGGGAAAGAAAAGTGAGACTTGGAGGAAGCAACTGAATATCATGTAAAGCCCTGTGGGTCATCGGGAAGCTTCGTGTTTACACAGAGTAAACTAGTTGAAAGGTTTGGAGGGACTCATGACCTGACTTGACTCAGTTGAAAAGCTAAGATTTAAAAGGAATCATTCTGCACCATAGAGAACAAGAGTCTAAACAGAGGCCACTGTCACTCACAGTGAGAGAGGTGCAAGATGCTGGTCACACCACAGAAGTAGCAATGAGCGAGAATCAGGAGAACCAGGACAGGGTCCAATACCGAGGTAGAAAAGAGACACCAAATGAAAAGAAGTGACAGCAGAAGAAAGGGGGAAAGAAGGAAGAAAACCAAGGGCATATGGCACCTTGGAAATCAACGGGAAAAAGAAAAGGAGAAAGGAGAAAAGAGTGATTAGTGGTGTCACGTACTGAGAGGAGGCCGAGAATGAGGCCTGCTCCCCGGTTCCGGGGGCCTGGGTGCCGCTGGTGACCAACACATGAGCAGATCCAAGGAGGAACGGGGCTTAAGCGCTGTCAGGGGCGAGGGTATGAGAAAGCAGGCAGAGTGAGTTAGACAGTGAGCACAGATGACGCTTTCAGGGAGGATCTCCCCCGTGGCCAGTAGGGAAGTGAGAATTAAGAAAGGCTTTGCTGATTTTAAAGTTGGAGAAAAAAGAGTATATGTGTATGTATTCATGGACGTGATCTAATGAAGTACTCTCAAACCCTCTCTAGTAAAGAGTAAGGTTTTTTTCATAATCTTTGGTTATTTGATAATCTCTGGTTATGTTTAGAGCAGTTATCTTGTACACCACTTTTGCACAAGATAAAAGTTATTAGCCAAGCCTGGTGTCACACACGTAATCTCAGTACTTTGGAAGCTTGATGCAGGATTGCAAGTTGGAACCCAGCCTGGACAGGTTTAGCCTCATCTGTCTCCAGATTTAAAAATGAAAAAAACAGTGTGTGGGATACAGTGAAGAGTGCAAAATAATAAAATTATTCCCTAGGAAAAGATTCAAAATAGAAGCCAGATTTTCTGTGGGAAACATCATAACCTTCCTCAAAGAATTAAAGGCAGGATCACCACAGAAAGCAGTAATTTAACTTTGGATGTGTATCCAAAGACTTGAAAGTACAGCCTTGAAGATACGTTTGTACACCCACTTTCCTAGCAACATTATCCACGGGAGGCAGAAGGAAGACGCAGCCAAGTGTCCGTTCTGTGAGGCGTGGGTCAGTGAAATGTGCTGTATGCGTAGGCTGTGGTTTGGGTGTGTGAAGTGTAATAGCCAGTGCAGTGATGTCGACAAGCAGGGTCTTTTAGGGGTGATTAGGCTATGAGCGTTCTGCGGACTGTTTTGATCTTTCTCCCTTCCACTGTGTGAGAATAATGTTCCTCTTCAGAGGATGCAGCTTGCACAGCGCCATCTTGGAGGACAGTGGGGTTTGACATTAGAATTCTACTCAGGCCTGTGAGAAACAAGTTTCTATTCTCTGTGAATTATGCATTCTCAAGTATTGTGTTATAGAGCATCACACCATGGATTAAGAACATACAATAGAATATTAGACAGCCTTAAAAAGGGAGTTCTGAGGTCCGCAGCAGTGTGCATGAGCTTTGGGACATTATGTTAAGTGAAAGAAGCCATGTACAAAAAGCCAAATGCTCTACGGTTCCAGTTCTGTGAAGCATGTGTAATATTAAAATTCACAGGAGCACAGAGTCAAAGAGTGATTACAAGGAAACAAAGAGAAGGGAAAATGGGAATTGTTATTTAACGGCACAGTGCTTTATAAAACGAGAAAGTTCTGGACGATGGTTGGCCAGCAGTGTAAATATACAAGCACTGCTGAACAGCACACATAAAACTGGTTACACTGATAAATGTGATATGTATTTTACCACCATTAACAATACACACAAGCCTGTTTTCAAAGTGTAGACATGAAATTACTTGATGGGAAGATGGGAAGATGGGTCTTTTGCTAAAGGGAAGGACACCAAGAGATGGAAGAAAGCAAGGGAGAGGGGAAGGGGGGATGTAAAGAGAATTACGATGCCTTATGTGCACGGACCGACTTTTCACGATGACTGTAATTCTGTACTGCAGGCATGGGCTAATAAAAATAACAATAAACCACTATCAGAATCCTATCAAAGGCTTGATGTAGCTTACGGGTAGGGAGTTCGCCTAGCTTGTGTGTGGCCCTGAGTTCTATCCCGAGCAGGGCAAGAAAAAAAGTTTTAATGCTCACTCTTCTTTTCCTGCAGACTGGTAACTCGTTCATGCAGTATCAATGTGTGGACCCATTGGTTAGCTACCGCGGAAGCTGTGACTTAGGACAAATGGGAGAGAGGTTGTAGGGTGATGTTTTGAGTAGGGAGAAGGGATGGGATTAGGGGCACAGGCGGAGAGATTGATTTTGTCTGGGATCGCAGTTATCCTTGTGCTCATAGCAACCACATTGAATATTGGGATTTAGGTTCTGTTGGATAAGTGGAAGGAGTGGTGAGCGATTATGAGGACATTCTTCTGTGAGTTTCCATTTTATTGACAAAAGTAAGAAACAAGCTTATTATTTGGGACTTTGGATGGATAAGTAGAAAGGTATCTAAAAGAAAGGGAGGGCTAAGATAATTGCACTACTAATTGCTATTGGTTTATTGAAAGGAACAGTTAACACTTAATTTTTTTGAACAGTTTTGCATGCCTGTATCTGATAATCCGAACAACTACCTTGAAAATAACACTATGCAATATAACAGCCATTGGTGATTCTTACCATCTTATTTTAAAATTCTGTATTATTTTTAATTTTTTAATTCTGTTTAAAATAAAATTGAGACAGTCAAATGTATCTTAGAGCAAAAAATGAAGGCATGGAAATACACGTATTAAACTAATAGTGCTTTGCTTCTTTTAAAAAAAATACCATTTTCCACTCTACTCTTTAATTTTCCTTTCCCCAGGGAGACTCTACATCTTAAGGGCACAGCTCTTCCAGTTGTTCAGCAGATAGGAAATATTCATAAATCGGTATCTAATGTAGTCCTATTTCTTAGTGAGTTTGTTTTAAATTGTTTAGGGATTACTGTACTGGCCTTTCCAGTGCTGTTACAGCTCTTGTGACGCTGTGCCTGGATGTCCACAAATCGCTCCTCACCGTGTGCTTATTGTTTCGTAGCACTGCCACCATGGGCTGTGTGTGAGCACAGCCATGGAGAGGCGTCCTGTGGACGGTGACTGGGGACCATGGGGACCCTACAGCCCCTGCTCGAGAACCTGCGGAGGCGGCATCAAAAGCACAGCCAGGCTCTGTAATCGTCCTGAGTATGTTTCTTTGTTTTACGTCAGTCTGTAAATTAAGACTATCTCAAGGCGCTGGAACATAAGCATCTATTTCGTTCACTTCTAAGACTGGAGGGCACTCAGGGAACTTCTGGAATACTCTAAGCCATGTTATTGTTTTACAGCTTTGTAGATTCGGATCTTAAAGGAAAACCTAAATAGATTAAATTTTATAACTTTAACTGAGATGCATTTTTGCTAATTTTTTTGTTTTCTGATTTACTACAAAATGAACAGTTATAAATACGAAATGGCAGCAATACAATGTCATTTCACATTTGGTCCAAGGAAGGGTCCTGGTTTCTTCCACTTAAGTGTCAGCAGGGCTGAATGAAACATTTAATTTGGTTATTTAGTTTATTGCTTTGTGTAACTGGATCAGTTACATTTTCTTTCTGTGCTTCTCTAGTTTTAGATGTATCAGCGGCTTTAGCTGCATCAGTACTAAAACATACCTCTCTCCTTATCAAACTGTTTTTAAAAGAGTTTCTGAAAACTTTCATGAAGATTTTTAAATAAATGTTTCCACTGTGCACATGAAATATAAATTGGTAAGCAATGTGACCCTTTCTTTAAGGTCTTAATAACAAGCATTTTAGTCCAGAAATGTGGTATACTTTGAATAAAACCTGACAGTTCATTTGAATTTTAGAATAGCTAAATTATATGGAAGTTTTTATATTCCAAAGGTTCTGAAGCATTCTCCTTTTCTAATGTAATCTGAAAAGAAGTGAGTGTAGGGTGGTACCATAAAACTGCTTGACCTGGGTGCCGAGTAGGACATGCATGACGAAGGACCACGTGCATTTCCTTTTACTGTGAGGTCTTTTCTCGTTCTCTGGTTCCTGTCTTTGGTTTGCTACATGCCTTACTTTTATTTCCCCAGAAAATGACCCAATCCCTTTTTGAAGTTTTAAAACAAAATCCTGTCATTAATTTATTGTTAGTTAATCTTACCCTTCCCCACAAAAAAGATCCATTTCTGCCCTCCAGGCCTCACGTGGATAGTTTTGTAGTTCGTTGGCAGAGAATTGCTTAAAACCCAATACGTATTTGTGCTAAAATGAAAGAAAAATCTAGTATTAGTGCAACATCACTGATTTGCCTGATCCCGGAAAGAATGGACAGTTGTGGAAATAAATGGCAGAGGTAATATACTGATGTACTTTAAAATATAATAAATTTGACTAGGCCAAGAAACGGAGGAAAGTACTGTGTGGGCCGCAGGATGAAATTTCGATCATGTAACACTGATTCATGTCCAAAAGGCAAGCAAGACTTCCGAGAGAAGCAGTGCTCTGAGTTTGATGGTAAACATTTCAACATCAATGGTCTTTCTCCTAACGTGAGATGGCTTCCAAAGTACAGTGGGAGTAAGTAATTAGACTATTACCTTCATGTGGAAGTTTTTGAGACCTAGCAACGCATAGCTTTATTAGTATACATGTAAAATTTGACTTTTTCCCTAGTTGCCTTAAAAGATCGCTGTAAACTCTATTGTCGGGTTGCTGGAACCACTCATTTCTACCAGCTAAAGGATAGGGTTGCCGATGGCACTCCTTGCGGAGCTGAAACCAGTGACATCTGTGTCCAAGGCCTCTGTCGGGTAAGGCAGCTATAAGTTTCTGTTACATTCGAAGTGACTGGAAGGATGATATTTTTCTTCTATTTCCATAACCAAGTATTACTTCTCCTATTTCTTTAGCCAAATGTTGCTGTTCCTCCAGAATATTTGAGTTCCAATAAAGGAGGCTTTGGTATCATACCCTGTAGGAGTATGGTTAGATCTGTGACTAGCCAATCCTCTGTGCTGAGGAAGACACATTTAAAATCACTGTGCTGATTCTGTTTTGCTGTAGTGTTCAGAATCAAGGTGAAGATGCTTATAGTTCTCTAGAAAGGTAGAAGATGCCAGGCTTGAAAAGTGTTCTCGCTACTTCAAATGTGACCATTTTACTGACCCTGAATCCACTGGATCCTCTCGACCTCTCTCTAGCCACCTGTCTTTTAATTCTTACGAACATTTAACAAACACTGAATAGCTGCTAGATGTCAGACATTGTCGCCAGGATAAACAAACGGAGCAAAGTCCTTACCTCGCAGATCCAAGAGGGTGGTAGCCTGTGAATAGTTAGAATGCAGTGTTGCAGGGTGGTCTGGGAGGCGCCCTGGGGCTGTCCAAGGAAGGAGCATCTTATTCTATGGGGAGAGAAATAATGGGTTCTGAGAAATCTTCACAAAGATGTGAGCTCTGTGCCAAGTATTGAAGATAAGGTCTTGCAGAGATGTAGAAGTAAGGGAGCAGGTTGGAGTTAGGGACCAGCAGATGACTGTTACAAGCACTTTTTGTCTGAACTCCTTGGAGATCCATAGGAAGGTTTCAGTGGAGGGAGAGACATGATTTGCTTTGCACTTTAGAATGTTAGAAAGAGCTGGGCCGGAATATTGTAGATAGCTGGGCCATTTGGCAGGGTTGTTGGTGAGAGATAAAACCTGCATTAAGCCTGGCAAGCGTAAGGTCCTGAGTTTGATTTCTGGTACAAACCAACCAAACCAAAACAAAACTCTGCAGTAAGTCAAATACTGGAGATAGTGATTTTGAGAATGGATGTTGGTTTGAAGACATAGGACAGTGAATGCTGTTTAAACAATCTGAAGGTATTCTTATGAACTCCTTCCTTCCGTTAAGAAGGAATTTAATTTCCTCTCCCTACACACTGGTATGTATCTGTTACCATTTACCTAGATGATAAAGCCTTGCACCCAAAGAGCTAATGAGGCCATCAAAGAGATTTAAAATAACTTATAAATTAGAAATGGCTTATATAACTAAATGGCCTGAAAGACTTATGCTTTATACAAATGAAGATGTAAACTCAAATAAAAATAATAACATATGCTATAGATTATCAGACAATAAGATAAAAATGTCTATTTTGGAAATATTTTCCATGAGGAGCTAGGCATGACATCACATGTTAGTAATCCCAACACTGGGAGGCTGAGGCAGGAAGATGGTAAGTTAGAGCTCAGCCTGGGCACGACTTAGCAAGACCCTATCTCAAAAAGCAGAGAAAAAGGGAAGGGGCACCAGATGCTCCCCTCAGTATGAAAACCCTGGGATCAATTCCTGGTACCTGAAAGATCATGAGGCTTATGAACTTTTCTCTTCTGGTCACTCACAATAGAGGACTAGTCAAAGAAATGAGTTAGTGCATCAGACACAAAAGATTACTTTTCTATAGAGAGAAGCCGTCCTTGTTCACTGAAATCCCAGCGGCAAACTATTTTTATATGTATTTATTCAATCTTTTAATAAACGTTTAGTCTGTTGAGCATTAGTTTTGGGTAAATTGTTTCTTTCAAGTATTTATTTGAAACTGGCTTTATTTCCAGTTGATGATTTCTTTAAAAGTGACTTATAAAAATATCCTTCTATAGCATATCTAATATGTTACCTACTTTGTCATGCTTTTGCTTGTTCAAATATGTCTTTAAGAGTGGTTTTCAAATCTAATGGATAGAGAAGTCATGTGATACAGTGTGGGTCTCTAGGTTTTATCACCCAGGATATTAATTCAGCAAGTCTGAGAATGTGTTTTTTCAAATACCCCTGGATGTGATTTTGATGCAGGAGAGATGTGGGCAGTCTTTTGAAATACAGAGTTTTTTAGATCATGTGAACAGATTTTTGAAAATATTGATGTTCAACAAAATTAGTCATTATTCTGAAAAATTCTGTTGTTTTGAATTTCCCATTCGTTGAAAGAATATTTGGAAAGAGGGCTTTGTAAATGTAAAAGCACTATGTTTATAATTAATTATTTTTGTAGTATTAATTGTAACAATCGCATTTTGAAGCAAGCTGGCTGCGATCACGTGTTAAACTCCAAGGCCAAGAGAGACAAATGTGGAGTGTGTGGTGGAGACAACTCCTCGTGCAGGACCACGGCCGGTGTCTTCAACAGTGCCCATTACGGTACGGTGTGAATTTGTCTCCCAGGTTCCCTTTCACTTGTTATGTTGGGGTGCACCGTGGTGGTATAGCAGCAGTGGTTTGGTATTGTTTTGTGTATTCTATAATCTCAATCTGAAAGGACTGTAAAGAAAAATTTCCTAAATATAAAAATTAAATCTTAGGTGTTCCAGTTAGGCTGATGGTGAACTTGATGGGCTCGGGATCCCCTAGGCTTAGCGAGGTACACTTCTGCATGCGCCTGTCGGGATCCCAGAGGCCAACTTTGGGGACTTTATCTGGCCTGGTGCCCATCCTTGGGCACTGTTCCCCTGCTGTGCCTCCCGGCCATGATGAGGTGAGCAGCTCACTCCATCCTAGTCTGTCCGCCATGATTCTCCTCCAGGAAGGAAGCCGGCCGACCACAGACTGATGTCAGTGACACTGTGAGCCTCAGCAAATCCTCTCCCTCAGGTTGTGAGAGCTGAGTGTTTTTATGCCAGCAATGGGCAAGCTGACCAGTATTCAGAATACCTTTACATTGGTAAATTCATTTGCTCAAGACAAATAAAATATAAAAAAATATAAGGTGCATTTATGAGACTAAAAGAATAAACCCAGTGCTATATAAATAGTCCACCAACTCATGAAGTGCTTCTGGTGGTGTTTTTGTCACCTAAAATGTTTATTCTTATGATTCCCCCTCCAGGAAACTTGATTCAGTTATTTTTTCATTTGAACTACTACTTTTCTTTTTGGTGTGACTTGGTCTGTTACGTTTCTTATTAATGCTACACTGAAAATGTTAATTGATTGTGAAGGATGAAGCCATTAATTTAAACACTGGCTCCTAATCATCACCACATTTGCTTTCCCAGCAGGTATCTGGACCACAGTCATGAGTGTGATTTGGCTGTGATTTCAATTTTACTCAAAATTATTATGAAAATACCTCAGATATATTCCATTCTAAAATTTTCTGAGCAAATATTTTTCTATTTGAAGATAATACATAAATATGTAAAAGCAGATCTTTAAAACTTTCCTTGCAAAGTAAAATGCATTTTTACAGTCTTCCTTTTCAGAATTAAATTGCGCTTGCATATGTCAACATATTACTATTTAGTAAAAAGGTGGAACTTAAAATTCAAAATGTATATTTTTACCTAAACAGAAAATATGCTATATTTAATACTGTAGTATGCTAGTGATAACTTATGAATATTAATTCCTTTAGTTACTATATCTTTTGACGTCGTCTTCCTAGTTATTATTTATTATTTCATGGGAGCCACACACATTTAATCTCTTTGTACAATCAACCACACACATTTGTCACTATCTGTATTTGATTAACAGTATTTTTAAGAAAAAACCCCACGTTTCAAATTAAGATTAAATGTTTAACCTTGAAAAAAGTATGTTGTGACTCAGTTTGCGAATGGAAAAACGTCCTTCACTGGATGCGAATGCATTTATCTCACTCCTGCCCCCTGCTGGTCACTTTCATCCTGTCACTTTTAGGATACCTTTACTTTAGCGTACCTTCTTGAAACAATGAAATAGCAAAGCCTTTAAGTAGTGGAACAGAATATTTTATAGTGAAAAAAGGCTGAATTGAAATTATTCTTGCAAGTTTATAACCTACAAGCAATATGCATATTGTGTGTGTACAATTACCACACCACGTGTCACCTTACATTTAAAATGCGATGCCTTAACTAGACATAAATAAGGTTGCTGTGAAAACATTGAAGGTGATCTGACATCAGGATTATAAAATGAAGTTCTCTTAAATTTATACTTCTTAAATTTATTCCATATTTATCAAATTTGGTGCATGAGAAAAATTATAACTTTCTTTGCTCATTATTAGATATGGACAAATCCTAGTAAAGAAGTACAAAGGAAAACCTAGAATAATATCATTAGAGGAAAATTACTTGTATACTTAACCTAAGAATATTTGCACGCTTTGTAATGAGTGTTTTGTCAAGAAAATATTTTTTCTTATTTCATGGAGATTTACTAAAATATTTCCTTTTTCAAGTAGTGCTGTATTCGCTGAATTGGATCTTATAACACAGATATGATCATTTCACTTCAGGAAGGTTTTTATTTTTCAGGAAGTTAGTTTATGAATAAAATTTTAGTAGAATGTAATACCGGGAGTGGATGTAGAGGTTGCAGTTTGTTATACTGCAAGCATATGGAAAAACTTGGCTTTTAAAAGATTATCATGATTCTCTAATAATGAAATTTGCTATTCACCGAGTCTCTGTGAACATCACATCACATTCCCTAGTTAGCCTAGAATTGATTGGATTGGTGAACAGCATTTGAAATTCTTTCTCCAGTGGAATGTATAAAATATGAAAGTATCAGTCAAACTTGAAAATGAATATGTGTACTAAGTATCTGAAGAGCTAAAAGCCCATCTTCATTCTAAACTATATGAAGAGTTTTAGAAGAAAAAATTAGAAGTTGTATTTTAAGAATCTTAAGCTCTATATGTTTCTGAGTGACAGCCCCTCTTTCTCAGGCCTCTGCAGCTCATTAAGACGTTTATTCACAAGGAAAAACCACTGCAACGTATTTGAAGGAAAAGTGAAGAGTGACTGTGCTGTTATTTTTCAGTCATTCATCAAAAATATCCTCTTGGATTTGCACTTTTTTGTGAAATTCAACACATGTACAATTGTATTGCAGGTTACAATGTCATTGTAAAGATTCCCACAGGAGCAACAAACATTGAAATTCTTCAGCACAGTTATTCTGGAAAACCAGAAGATGACAATTACCTTGGTAAACACTTTTCGTAAACAGCAGCCAATGTGTGCTTTGTGTGCAGTTTCGTGGAGGTCTGTGGTCAATGTAAATTCTTGGAAGATAACGTGAGTCCCTGGAGTAGGCAGTTTGAGTTCCTACAGCTTAGGTCATACTATATATTCTTCTTAAGCTATACAAAATGTATCCTGCAAAAGAAAGGAGATGGAATTCTGAAATTCTGAAAACATTATCAGTGTTTTCCTATAACAGTATTTTAGATAACCACAAGTTATGTTTAGTTAAAGTTGCATGTATATTTAGAATAAAATTCTCTTTTCATTTAATGCTAATTACAGCATTTTGTAATTCTTTTGGGTTACATGGTTTGCATCTACTTCCATGTAACAAAAGTATCAAAACACAGTTTTGAAAAAGCTCTCATCTTTTTTTTTTTTTTTTGGCGGTACCGGGGATCGAACTCAGGACCCTGCCCTTGCTAGGTAGGCGCTTATTCCACTGAGCTATATCCCCAACCCCAAGCTCTCATCTTAAAGTAATAAAAAAGAACTGTGGTTTCATATTTATAGGTGTAAAAGAATGTAGTTATTTTGTACCCTAGCTATTGCTAGAGTCAAGGCTTAATTTATGAAAAAATAGCTTTCAGGCTTGAAGAATTTCACTATGAAAAGGATATTTCACCAAGCTTCCCTTTCTGAGAAGTATCTTAAAGGTGACTTTACCTGTGATTCATCAAACTGGTGTAGGTGGTGAGATAGAGCTGATATTGAGAAATTATGTTTCATATTATAAGATATAAAAGTACATATTGACTCAGATAATTGACACTTCTTGTTAATCCAATTATAACCCTCTTATCTCAGGAATTGTCTTTGGCCTTATAAAGTCAAATGTAAGAGGAGCAGTTGCTCAGTGAGCGCTGGGTTTCTCTTGGGGGTGATAAAGACGGAAGTGTATTAGGGTAATGATCCTACAGACACTGAGTATACTGCCAGCATTGAGTTGTTTACTTACAAATGGTTAATTCTGACCTGGGCATGATGCTACCTGCGTGTAATCTCAGCAACCTGAAAGCCTGTCTCGGAGGTCAAGCCCAGCCTGGGTAACTTAGTGAAGCCCCTGTCTCAAAAAGGACTGAGGAGATGGCTCAGTACGAAGGCTTTGTGTTCAGATCCACGGTTCCACCAAAGAATGTTAATTTTATGTTTTGACACTTTGCCTCAATAAGTACAAAAAAATTCCCAAAGAAAATCTAATAGAGGTTTTGATTTCTTACCTATTTAGTTGAAATTCTTTTTTACCTATTCTTTTTCAACAGAAATACTATGTGCATAAATGTAGATATATTTTACCATATTATCACTAAACAATTCAGTGAATCTTTTTTAAGTTCTAAGCATAAACATACATATCTTGCTGAGATTCTGCCCGCATTTGAAAGTTAGAAGTGTTTATCAATACAGTATTATATTTTGTAAGAAGCTACAACTGTAAGAGAACTATCAAAGTCTTAATTTGAAGTGAGCAAAATAAACATAAGACATTACTAGAAGGCATTTCAAAAACATTTATGTGTATGAACTTTTGCAACTAAATTCTGTAGATTTTTGGTTTTGGTCATTTGTTAAAGTCTTATTTCCCTTTCCTGTATGTACACCCAGCTGTGTTTGATAAAGGAAGGAGATCCAGAGATAAATGGGGCGAGGAGGGAGGGGGAGGGTTTCGTAAAGTAAAGGAGTTAAGATGTCCTGTCCGAGGTACATGTAACAACTCCCACAAGGACTGTGAATGTTATGTTCTGCAAACATGTACTAAGAAAAAAATTTTTTAGAAGGACCCACCCTTGGATAGGGAAGTTTTTGTTTCCTGGTATGAATATAGAATTTAATTTGTTTCCCAGTGAATTCAGTGTAATAGGTAAAGGCAGTTAAATTAGTTCACATATACATAGAAACATTGCTTTGCTTTGCAGTAATCCCCTTGGGATTGCTTTTTCAGAGGAGTGTTATATTTCTTATGGAGTTTAGCTGGAAGAAACTTGCACGTTTTGGAATGAGATTTCCTGGAATGCCAAATGAATGTTTCTTTAAAAGACTGAAACATAACACAAGCAAAGCAAGCAGCAAACTAATGCTAATGCAGAAGTTTTATTATTATAAAATTTAAATATTATACAGTCTCTTAAAAATTAAAAATTTATACCACAGTGCTTTACGATTTACGCACTTTTACAAACATTTTCCAAATTTGAAAGCTTTTAAAGGTAGAAATTTTGATTAGCTCTACTATGCAATTTAGGAAACTGACCAAATGGTTTGTCTAAGTTCAAAAGCAATTAATTGAACAACTGAAACTTAAAGACATTACTTTTAACACCATATCAGTTTCTATTTCTAGTACTGTGTATACCATAAAATTTTATATTTAAAAATAAATTATATATATATATATATATATATATATATATATACCTCTCAGCAGGAAAGAGAAGAAGGGCTTGAACAGAGAGGAAGACAGGAGTATTTTTATCCACATATATTTCAGCAGTGGTAAAGTGCCTCTTTATAAAAAAGATCTAGACATTTACTTAGAAAATGATGTCGTCTTTGAATGGCCCTTTGGAATACTGACCCTCTAAATTGAAAGCTTTGTATGTTTTATGTTGGCTGGCAGTCCTTTCCTCCACTGAAGACCAGGGTTGGCTTAGATGATCTGTGTGCTGGAACTGTGATTTCTTTGGGCCTGCTGCTTCCTGTAGGTCCCCGCTGAAAGGTCATGTCTCCTTGAAGGTGACCTTCTCAAATAGAAATGTGCAGGCTGGATTTATTTTAAGACCTTTGACTGACGTGCTGGTCCTTCTGTACTTAGAAATTAGACACCACAGTACAGTAAAAGAAAATTTATTTGCTCAGCGTTAACTTAAATTTATATTCTTTCAATTCAAAAGGTGATTTCACTTTAAGAAGATAAATTTCTCCACCATTGGATGCATTTATTGTTTCATGGGCATTATTTTATTCCTTTATAGCATTATCTGATGCTCAGGGGAATTTCTTTTTGAATGGAAATTTTGTTGTAAGTATGTCAAAAAAAGAGATCAACATACAAGGAGCTACTTTTGAGTACAGTGGATCAAATAACTCAGTGGAAAGAATTAATAGTACTGATCGCCTGGAAGAAGAGCTTGTTTTGCAGGTAAAATTTCAGTAGACATTAATGAGACTTAATTTTAAACATATTAGTGAACTATACTGGCTAAGGGCCGAGCATTTATGATTAAATGTAAAAATGTAGTCTTAGGAATGTGTCCTTTATAAATTAATCGCATGTCCCTTTGTGTTTTTATTGAGGTGTTATGTGTGGGTAATTTGTACAATCCTGATGTGCGCTACTCCTTCAACGTCCCCGTGGAGGAGAAGACTGACCTGTTCACGTGGGACCGCTATGGACCGTGGCAAGACTGTACCGAAATGTGTCAAGGTAGCCTGGTATTAAGTAAAGGAGACCCAAGTCTGGCTGTGCATGCTGGAATGATCGGGTCCTTCTGCGCTGGCTGCCTGTGGAATCCTCCCCGCTTTCTGTGCGTGTGTAGCACACAGGTGTCCGAGGGGTTCGTCTTTTTCTCCCGTCACCTTTTCTCTTCATTCACTTTTATCCTGTATCTTACAGTTAATAGTCCTATTTAACTTAGTCTCCATTACCTCTCTTTTGCTTTTATGTTCTCATATTCTCTGTGCCGCTGTGAAAATTTCTCTAACTTACATCCTGCTTCCCAGTGAATTATTTGCCCTCCCACCCACTCCAGTTCACCTCTGTCTTAGCAACCTGTTTCCCCCGTTTAGTGTTGAGATACCAAACTTCCTTTGATTTCCCTTCCCTGACCCCAAGAAAATATATTTGTACCCATAGCATGAATGACTGAAGGAGCAGAGGGGGCAATGATAACGCAGGGAAATGTATAGCAGAGCAAGAACATGGGAAGACAGGAAAGTCTGTGTAGTCTAATTGTAGGAATCTAATCATGCAATCTCAGGTTAAGGCAGGAAACGTTTATTGAGGAGCTGCCAGATTCTCAGTAAGAGCCCAATGCTTAGTGCAGGTGCTGAAGTTCAGTGGAGGCAGCCGAAGCATGATTAGATACCCTAATATAAATAGTAAATCCCAGAGGAGCACTTCAAAGACAGAGGTCGGATGCTGGAGAAGGTACTGAGAAATTCGTGCAGAATAAAAAGTGATTTTCCTGAAGAATAGAGGTTTGTGCACGAAGCGGAACAGTGTGCAAGTGTGCGGAAAGCTCAGCGCCCTGTAGGAATGGGGTCTGAGGGATGATGGGCGGCCTGAGAAGTCAAGAGATGCTGAGAATGCCAGGGACAGGCTAATGGACTGACATCAGGGGCCTGGCGAACTGAGTGCTCCATGCAGGAGGAGGCACAGCCTTGGTTCTGTGCTGCTGGGACAGTGCTGCCCAGAATGACAGAATGGGACAAGCGTTCCTGTGATGGTTTGGGCAAGTGTCTCCGGGAAGAGATATTGTCACAGGCAACAGCGGGTCGGCAGGGATAAATGCTCAAGGAGAAGTGAGGAGCTTTGGCGATGCAGAGGAAGAAAGAGGCGATGCCCAAATCTGGTGTACCTCACAGAGAGAACAGGAGTCTGGGGAGCTGGGGTGAGCCTGCGGCATGGAGTGTGCCCGCTGGTCTGTGGCTACGGACGTGGGGATCCCGGGCGACAAATCCCTGCAGCAGGTGAATCCTAAAGGCAGCGCCTCGCCAAATAGAGTGGGAAAATATGGTGAGAGACCCTGTGGGAGATCAAGCCTGAGGGCTCCCTTAAAGCACCCCTGCCGAGGAGGCAGGCCTTGGTAATTCCCTTGCCAGGTAGTATACTTTCTGTTCTCCTTTCTTGTGTAACATTTTGGTGTCTTCTAAAGTTTAATTCCCCCAGTTTTATTTGCTTTTTTACTTGTTTTTCTGTATACTTGAAGTCATCAGTCCTCAAGCTCTCTGTCAGGACCAGAGATTTTCATCTGATTGTGTCCACGCATATTACTTACGAGTTTTAATTTTCCTTCCCTCTGTTGTTCACCCTCTTTTCCTCTCATGCTTATTTATTTGTGTCACTTTTTAGGCCCGGTACACGACTGTCACTGTGAGCTCTTCTTCCTTATAACCTGGGGAAACCTTTTCCCCTTTCTCAGTCTCGGTTTCTTTGTTTTCTGAATCCCATGAATTCATTTTGAGTTCCAACCCGTCTTGGTTGAAACATATTCCTCAGTACTTTACTGAGAGGCTTTTCATCTCCTAAAATAGCATCATTCTATTTTCGTACTTGTCGGATGCCTTCGGGGCATAACATTTCTAGAGCAGAGTATTTCCTTTGAAACCCTGGTTTTTGTGGCTTGTAATTCTCCGTGTTTCTCAGCCTCCTGTGCTTGAATGTTGCATTTTCTGTTCTGAGAGTTTTGTGATTGCTCCTCTTAATTCTAGTCGCTGAAATGCAAGGACGGTATACCTCGATGTACATTTTTTTACATCAGTTTTCTTAATTGTGATGTTATTCTGATTTGAAATTCTTTAGATTCTCCATCTTGAGGCATTTTATTGCATTATTTTTTATAATTTCCACATGCTGATTCTTTGATCTTCCTGGAAGTTACATTATTTTGTCTCATAAACTTGGGTCCTCATTTTCTAGCTTCTCCTCTCCATTTGATTATTTTATTAATGTTTCTGCTCATCAGAGCTGGATTTTCTTTCATGGATCTAGCATCATGCACTGTGTCGCTGAGGGTGTTCATCATAATTTAAGTTTTCTTCTATTCCCTGACTTATCTATTCATTTTAGTCTATTCTGTTTTGCTTCTCTTCGGTGCTTTGGGGTTAGAGCCTTTCCTAAAATTTCTGCAGTTCTTGTGTGTCTGTTCATATTTAAGAAGTACTGAATTACTATCTGCAAGTCCTCCTTGAGTCAGACAAGTAAACCAGGAACTTCATTCTAGTGTAACTGAGTCTCTGCGTAGTTCTTACATAGCTTATTGGGGAAAAGACCCAGATGCTGCTGTCAGTTGATCATTTTTCTTAGACTAAATGGTGCCCTACGAGAGGTGTTCTTCCATCTTCTGATGGTCCTGATGGGTCAGCAAACAACAGAAGCTGCCTTGGAGCCAGAAGGGGATGCAGCCTGGTGGGATAGGGTCTCATCACTCAGCATAGAAACTTCATCACTGCCTATTTCGGTGCAGTGTGTCTCATGTTCCCTGCTCTGCATCTCGTATCTTTAGGTTCTTTTCTAGAGCTGTGTTACCCCGTGTTAGCCACCACAGGGCTAATCCATTGTGCTGTACATGTGAATTATACACTGGATTTCAAAGATAAATATGAAAAGCAATGTAAGGCATGTTACTAATACTTTTTATAATGACTTTGAGATCAGTATAAAATATGATCATTGTTGAAATGATCGTATTTTAGATATTTGGAGTTAAGCATGAATGAAATGAGTATCACCTTTATCATTTTGGATTCTGTTATGACTAGAAGAAAATGATAAAATTGTATTATGTGATTCACATTATTTTTATTTGAGCAGCGCTGGCTTTGGCTAGAAGGGTAGTGGTTTAAGAGCTCTTCATAAATAGTTTTTCATCAATTCTCCATTCTTTTCAGGCCTGCCTCTCACACTGTGGCCTCATCAAAGGGATCTGGTGTTTTTGATTCCTGAGTTTTTGTTGGGTTCTGTGGCATGAATTATTCTCTTTACCCCTTCACAGGCTTCGGTTTCGTCTGCCTTGGGTCTGTGCAGTAGCTGTTCCCACTGTTCATGTTCAGACTTTCCTTCTCTTGTCTACTGGGTTTCCTTTCTATGTATCTTTCTTTTAGATACATGCCTTTCAAAATTCTCCGGAGTTATTTTAAGAGGCGTTTGGGGAAGATCCGAGATAAGCAAATATGTGCATGTTTAGTTAATTGGAAATACAAAGTAGAGCTCTCATAAGGCAGGAGGAAGTTGATACCTTCAGTTCTTAAATTCTTTACTGTCTCCTCATGGCAGAAAGCACAAGTTCAGACTGCACTGGCTTCCCGTGTCTGCTTCTCTTAGTCTGCTTTTGCTGTGCACGTGCTACAGACAAACAACCTCTGAATTTCAGGGTTTCAGACAAGGGTTTATCTGTTGTTCCTTCCATGTTTCACTGATTAGCTGTGGTTCTACCCTAATTGGTATGTGTGTCCACCTCATTTTAAAAAATAATTTACAGACCTTATGTATAGCAGTTGTAAGGTTTTTTGAAAGTTGAACAGAAAATACAGGAAGTTTGAATGTTCCCTCATTTTCCTCTCTTCCCTTATATTCTACACATATTAGTGTCTTGTCTCTGGTGCCATGTGTGTAGTCAGTGAGCCAATTTTGATGCATTATTGTCAGCTAAAGCCTGCGCTTTATAGTAAGGTTCATGCCTTGTGTTGGCAATTCCATAGGTTTTGACAGGGTATGATGATGTGCTTCCATCGGTGTAGTATTAGAGAAGTTTCGTTGCCCTAGAAATCCCCCGTGTTTTACCTCCACCACCACCTTTTATTGTCCATCAGTGCCTTTTTGGTTCATGATTCCAGGCTGACAGATAGGTGCTACCTGAGAAATGCCGATCTGGAGACAGAGGGAAAAGAGAAGGAAATAACTGGAATTAGAATAGGTCACATCTCCTTCTGTCAGTTGGCATAAGTCAGATGCCACCAGACAAGGAAATGTTCTTCTCCACTGGAAGTTACCATAACACTGTAGGAAGCAGAGATGCGCAGTTTTCTTGCAGGGAAAGGGAAAGTAAATAACACCGAGTTACAATATACGCAGTGCATCACGCAGCATCAGCAGGAGCCCTTGCCACTCAATCCCCCCCCCCCCCGCGAACTACTCAGTCTCCGCTATGACGGATTTCTTTCCACCCCATACCTGTCCCACCTTCCTTTCATCTCTTCACTAAGCAAACCTGTGAATCATTGCTGACATAGTTTACTTATCATAAAAAGTAATTCCTCACTAGATATTCAACTTGAGGCAATTAAAAGTTTTGCTTCCTTAGCTGAATCCTTGAAGCTGTTAGCAGAATTAAATAACTTTGGATCCCCCACTTATTGAATTTTTCTTTCACTTTTAATTGCTATGTGACTTTGGCCAAGGTCTTCGCAGAAGAAAAATCACCTGTATACGTAAGAGTGATCATGTGGTTGTGTCTGATCAAAGTTGTGACCGCTTGCCACTTCCATTGTTTGTAACTGAAAAGTGCAATACAGACTGTGAACTAAGGTAAGGGGAGTACAAAGGGTGGCGTAACCAGTAGGTGGTAGAACTGACTAATAGTGAGATAAGGTGCAAATCATTTAGCATAGTGCCTGACCCGGAGTGAGCCTGTTGTTGACACCCAACACCTACCCCTGCAATTGTAAAATTTCAGGCTCGCTCGTTTGGGGTGAAACTCAGTAACTAATTTAAATTTTTATTCCTAGCATTAGCTAAACATCAGATTACGGTTCTCCCAAGTGTGTGCAGAGGATAGAGGCAATTCTGTCTATAAAATCAATACAGGTAGACACTAATCTGAAAACCATGGTTTCAAGATCTGAAATGAAAAATTTTGTATTATGATTATGCAATTCCCATGGAACGGATGAACCAGTAAACTTAAAAACTTTGAAGGTTTGAGTATTGGGGAATATATAGATTGATTTGCCGGATACACTAGTATTTCATTCATTAACTATTAAGAGACACGTTCTCAGATTGTGGCAGGAGAGTTTGCATGTCCAGCCTAGATTTCTTGTCTTTTCTGTGTACGTGACTGTAGTGGACTGAAGCCAAGGACAATCACCCTCTTTTCTAATTTCTGTATTTTGTGCATCGTAGCCAGCGATGTTTCATATCCAAGGATAGCCTGAACCCCTTGCACTCAGCAGGGATAAAAATGCTTTTTTTAATTACATCAGAGACATAGCAGAAACCTAGTGGTAAAACTGTGTACTTAAGCTGTGGGGAGCACAGTGAAATTCTTTAGTTGCTATAGGAAATGAACTATATGAATCCTGTTTCCTTACACCAGTGTATTTATATTGTTTGATAGATTACTAGGCTCTGATTGGGCTAATTTGACTCAGCGTAGCATTTTTGCTTGTGAAAAAATGTTTTCCCCCCAAACTTACTTATTTTCTGAGGCAGGGTCTCACCATGTGACACAGGCTAGCCTTTCCCTCCTGCCTCAGCCTACAGAGTACTGGGGTTACAGGCATGCCAGCTCCTCCAGTCATATTTAAATGAAGATTACTTGAGTATTAAGAAAGAGAAATCTACTTTGCAAAACTCTTTTGCTGACTTTTTAAGGCTTTATCTGTATTGATTAGATTCCCAGACATTCCCTTTCATGTTTCAGAGTACTGGAGGGGGTTTGTGTAAGGAGGGATGAGATGACCTGGTTGGCACCACATACATTCAGATTTGGCCTTAAATCCGCTGCTCCGTCACTGTGTAATGTTGATCTCAATCAGTTGTTTTCAGGCTTTCAGGGGAATTGGAATTCCTTGAAAGTATATCCAAAGTTGTCAAGAAATGTCAGGGTGAGGTCAGTGGGTTTCGTATTGACTTCCTGTCTCCAACTACAGCCAGACCAGCTCCATCTTTATGTATTTTGTGGGCAACTAACCTTTTATTTAGAAAAAAGTAAGATTTCTGACCAAAGAATTCACTCGTTTACACCTCTGGAAGATAAAATCTCTCTGGGTCTCATTTTATAATATGTAAAATGAAAGTTTGGGCTCTAAGAACCATTTAGTCCCTGATTAAGTGATACATCAATTCTTTTAGGCAGAACACTTGTCCACCAACTCTTAGAATTGTAGAAGTTGAATCATATGTTTGTATCTCCCTGGATCTTTTCATGTGTTTGTTTATGCAAATTAGAATGCCTACAAGGGTTAACATCTTGTTTTCTAGGTGGCACATTACTGGCAAAAGCGACTGTTCAGCCCACTGTGGCCAAGGATATAGGTCCTTGGACGTCCACTGCATGAAGTATTCTGTTCACAAAGGACAGACTGTTCCAGTAGATGACCACTACTGCAGTGACCGAGCAAAACCTCCTACCCGCGAACCCTGCCATGGTGACTGTGTCTTAATAAGATGGCATTATTCAGAGTGGTCCCAGGTACATTAAAACTCCCTGATGAAGGTTAAATTGCCACCTTTTTTCTGACTAAACATTTATATTTTTCTAGAGTTTATTTTTTAAAGTTTATTTGGCTTCAACCAGAATGTATACTAGATATTGTGAAATAGGAAAAACTTGTTCAAAAGGAATTAAGAACAGTGGGGAGAAGGGAGGAAAAACATGATAAAATGGAAACAAAGCTTTGTAAATCAGGAGGAAAAGAGAGGAATGCGGAAAGAAAGAGGAGCTAAGATATATCATGTACAGATCCGAGTTTCCTGTGATGAAAGTGATCATTATGATACCTAATTGTACCAATAACCTCAATTTTAAAGATCTGGCTTGTTTTTCCCATTTCCAAAAATAACCTCTTTTTGTTTTGTTCTGCTTTAATTTGTTTTTGCATCAGTGTTCCCGAAGTTGTGGAGGAGGGGAGAAGTCCCGAGAATCTTACTGCATAAATAACTTTGGCCACCGTCTTGCTGACAGACAGTGTCAAGAGCTCCCCCGCAGGACGCTAGAGAATTGCAATGAATTTTCCTGTCCTAGTTGGGCTACTAGTGAGTGGAGTGAGGTAACATTA
The DNA here is from genome assembly GCA_004027595.1 of Dinomys branickii. Taxonomy (NCBI): domain Eukaryota; kingdom Metazoa; phylum Chordata; class Mammalia; order Rodentia; family Dinomyidae; genus Dinomys; species Dinomys branickii. The sequence goes on from PVLD010001456.1 coordinate 68,504, forward strand.
AACATGAGGCTCAGGACTGTTATCATCAGTTAGAAAAGCTTCCCAGTAGCATTTTAAAAGCTCAGTTTATGTGATCATTTTATAAATAATTTTATCCTAAGGGCAATGATAGCATACAAATGGTGGGTCCTGAAAGTGTACACTGTTACCAGGCTAGAAATGGCATTTTCTGATTTTTAACCTAAATCAGATTTTTTTTTTTAACCTAAACCTGATTTTTAACTTGGCCATTTTTACAAGAATGTGTTAGTGCTCATGGCAGCCTGGGATATGTAATTACTCTAAGTTTAGTTTCACATCTTTGTTTCTAGGACAAATGAATATTTCAGTGGGGCTTGGCAGCAGAAGTTCCAGGTGGCTGGTGTGACTCAGTGACTATTTCTGAAGGAGTAGGGGAAATACACTTAGGAATAGTCTTGCAGCTGTATTTTAATATGCAGATGGATCATTGCATCATTTTGTAATGCATTTGTGATGTCTTACAGTGTCTTGTTACGTGTGGGAAAGGAACAAAGCAGAGGCAGGTATGGTGTCAGCTGAATGAAGATCGCTTGGGTGAAGGTTTCTGCAATCCAAGCACCAAACCCGAGTCTCTGAGACCATGTGAACGTCATACATGTGTGTCCTGGCAAGTAGGACCGTGGGGTTCTGTGAGTATATGATATGGGTCCCTCTCATTTGATCTGTCTTATAGAGTAGCAGGAAAGGTGGGATCTATTAACTCCCTGCATAGCAGATTTAGTGAAATAGGGGTTGGTTTATTAGAAATATACCTCTGAAATGTATACCTTTAACTGCAAAATTTTGACATTTGTGCTAATTTCACTATGGTAAATATTTCATCTTTGCTTGTGAATTCACTTTAGTTAACAAAAATGCTGTAAACCTTATGCTTTCATTAGCTTTGATTAAACTATTAATATTTTTATGCCCAGCGATTACACTGGTATTTTTTACTCTATTTGTGTAGGCATTGTTTAGATGTTTTACCAACCAGGAGCTAGAAAATTGCAGGATGAGCCTTGGTCAGGCTGGGTGAGGGTGGGCAGCTTATGACCTTGATGAGGTTGCCTTCTCTCATCTCCTTAGCCAGCATACACTATTCTGCCTTTTGACATTGTTTAATATACTAAATCACATGTATTGGGTAAAGTGTTTGGTTTCTTTAAATTGTATTGACTGTACCTCCAAAAAAATCAGGCCTCTATCAATAATTTTATATTATAACTTAAAAAAATACAATAGTAATACATAGTATATATTGTTAACATCAGTGTTTTAGTAATATCTATGTAGTAAATTTGAAAAAAAGATATTAATTGAATGTGCTAATTTTAGGTCTTAAATCTGCATAAAGGCTAGGAAAAAGTTCTGTTGGAAGTATATTATTAGCTATGTGTTATAGAGCTAAAGTGTCCCTGAAAGAGTCACGTGGAAGGTGATGGGCTCGTGGGAATGCTTTCCTCATCAGTGACCAGCCTGCTGATGAGTTCACTCGTGGGTCCCTCGCTGTTAGGAGAGGTCCTGGTTAGAGGCAGGTCACTGGAGTTGTGAGATGACGTGGAAAGATGTATTCTTGTTTCTGGATCTTTCCTCCTTTCTCTGTTTCCTGAACATCATGTGGTGAGCACTTTCCTCCCCTTGGTCTTCTACCACGTGATTTCTGCTGGGTAGCCATGGACCGAACCCTCTAAAAGAGGAGTCACAATACACCTTTCCCCTAAGTTATGTGTGTCAGGTATTACATTATAGTCATTAAGAAAAAGAAAGTTTATGTAACCTTGAAAACAATGATTTTTCATATCTGTGGGGATTTTTCCTTACAGTGCTCAGCCTCCTGTGGACATGGGTATCAGATGCGTGCTGTTAAATGTGTCAGTGAGCTGTTCAACGCAGTTTTAGATGATGCAGAATGCCAGGGAGCCAGCCACCCAGGTGACAGGCAGGTAAAGGAAACCTCTTCATAGTTAGAACAAAACTGTTTATGATACAGGAAGATTACTGATATGTTCAGACTATTTTATATGTATTTTTCCCACTTTAATTTATATACCTAAAAAATGTGTATGTGAGATGTAGTATTTACCATTTTTGGTTTTGCTACGTATTTTATATCACTATTATGAAATATTTTACTCCTTATCTGCCAGTAGATCATTTAATTTATATGTTCCCATTTTCTTACCTGTACAACAAGTATATTATTTATTATTATGAACACGATAACCTCTTGCTTTTTAAGGTAGAGTTTTGTGTTCCTTCAAAAGGAAGGACTTTAAGATTCAGGATCTTACTTTCTATGACTAGCGTGTAACAGTACTTTGTGCTTTAGTAAACAAAAGCATTTAGATCATCTGTCTGTATGCAGCTGTTCATAAATTAAGCATGTGGGAAAGGAAGTATAGATTTGATATGCTCCAACATGGTAATTAAACGATGTTCTATGGCATGTATTCTTCTTGGGAACAGGACTGTGTAGTCACCTCTTGCCTCCTTACCCCTAACGTTGGGGCCACGCCATTACCAGCTCTGCCCATGGCAAAGGTAGCACAATGGCGACATGGATCTTGGACCCCAGTAAGTGAATTCATTTAAACACCTCGTTACTTGTACGGAGGCTTAGAGACATCAACAAAAGAGTTTCTCCAGCTCTCCTAATGTGTGTATTAATTGTGAGGTAATTTGAGGGTATGGAAGAAGTAGAGGGTTTAGGGTTAGGGAAATTAATAGCTGAACCATGCTTTGCCTTTCAAAAGCCTTAGTCTCTGAACAGGACACTTAAATCTTCAGGATCTGTTTTCTACAGTACAAAATGCTGGTAATAGCACTGTTACATGTTGTTATGAGAAACGGATGTGATCTCAGGCATTCGTTAACTACATGCATTTGGGATCATGGATACTCTATTACTCAAGTCTTTGAAGGTTAATCTATTTGAAATATATAAATTGCTTCACACTTACATTTTACTTATGGGATCTTAGATACTCTATTACTTGCATCTTTCAATATTATATTTAATGATCACAAAGTGTTTTCTGTACTTTTAATATTGATATATAAGCATCATTTCAAATCATTATTTTCATTAAATTATTATATCAGCTTGGTGAAATTATTGTCTAAACTCTAATACTTACTGGCCCCATCTAAATTAACTCATAAATGATGCCAGGTGATAGTATTTGTAATTTATGTTTTTGCAGGAAAGGGTCTTTTAGAAATGTAACTCTAAGGGGAAAGGTGCTCTGTAACATCTCAAATGACCTGGTTTTCTTTAAGTGCTCGGTGTCTTGTGGAAGAGGCAGCCAAGCCCGCTATGTAAGCTGCCGTGATGCGCAGGGTGCAATAGCAGATGAAGTATTCTGTGCGCACTCACCCAGGCCTGCCGAGGTTTATGTCTGCTTTAGCCCCTGTGGAGAATGGCGAGCAGGAAATTGGTCACCTGTAAGTATTCCTGTAAAAGAAAAACAAAACGAAACTTTAAATGTAGAATTGGAATTTGAATACAATGTTAATAGTGTATTACATCGTGAACATTGACATTTCTGACCAGTGTTCAGCTTCCTGCGGCCATGGAAAAACAACCAGACAAGTTGTATGCATCAGCTACCACCAGCCAACTGAGGAGAGTTTCTGTGACCCTGAACTCCGCCCTTTGGCAGAACAAGAATGCAGCCTGGCAGCCTGCCCACCTGTGCACAGCCACTTTCCTAGTTCCTCTGAGGAGCCCGGCCATTTCCCAGGCAGGAACTTTCCATTAACACACAAACCCGAAGATAATCAAAATCAGGGAAGCCGTGTGTCAATCGGAGGAAACCAGTGGAGGACAGGACCGTGGGGATCAGTAAGACATTTTTATTGAGTTATATTAATTCTATAACTTTTCATTGTACAGCCCTTTCACAGATATACGCACGAACTCAAATACTCTTAATGCTTAATTTATGTGAAGATCAATCACTTGAATCTTAAAGGGATTAAACATTTTCATGCCGATTACAAATCCCCTGAGTTCTTATTGAATTATACATTAATATGATATTATGACTACAGAACAATGCACTTAAAAACAATTGGATTAGAGTTCATTATAATAGAAACAAGGGAGAACCTTTTAGGAAGTAAGACTACAAGTGATGAAATATATTACTATGATAGCAATACAAAAGGTACAGTTGTTCATATTTTATGTGCGGTTAGTGAAGAAAATAATCAGAAAAGCTCCAAAAGAAAAGTTACACATAAGACTACCTTGTGTTTTTTATTCCTTTGCAGTGAGACCACAAAACATTAATTCCCTTTTCCTTGTACTGTATTCAGAGTAAGGGAGATGGATTATTCTTAGTAGGGTTTAGAGATTTACCTTTGCTTCAGTGAATTCTAGGAAAACCATGAGTAAAATTCAAGTGTTCTGACAGGTCTGCTTGATTCCAATTGTCAGTCCAGTGAGGATGATTTTAAAGCCAAATTTGCTTCTGGCTGAGTCTGCGGGTTGTTCCACTGTGTGATTCGCAGTGTGGAATCTGCAGTTGTGTGTCTCTGTGCTTTCTCCCTGCCAGTGTTCTCGCAGCTGTGCCGGAGGTCTGCAGCACAGGGTTGTGGTCTGCCAGGATGGAAATGGACAGAGTGCCAGCTTCTGTGACACAGCCTCAAAGCCAGCAGAGTCGAAACACTGTGATTTGGGACCTTGTCCACGCTGGAGCTATGGAAGCTGGGGTGAAGTAAGCCACATTCCCTGGGCTTGTAGGGGTCATTACATTTCTGGAGACTGAAAGCAAAGCACTTTATGTCATTGGATATAATACAATATATGGGAAGAGTTTTTTCTTTAACTGAATGATTAAAACCATGTTATTTTAATAGATATTCTTTCATGGTGTAAGTCAGTCACTCACCCATGATATAAAATGTATATGCCAGATTTCGGAACAGGCCTGATGTGCTAGCTAATATATCTGAACTACTAACAGCTTTGTAAAATTACTATGTTATTATTTACATTTCTTAGAACTTGGGTTGATAGAAATGTACAAAAAAAGTTGATATTTAGACCGTGTTTTATCCTATTGCTAAGTTGTTCACTTAGTGACTCTTTTGCTAGTAGCTACTGGAAATCTAAAGGTAATTTTTAAAATGGTCACTTTGAAGCTGACCAGGGTGGTGCACACCTATAATTCCAGTACTCTGGTGGGGAGAGACAGAACTGCAAGATAGCGCCCGGCCCGGGCAACTCTATGACTTAGCAAGACCTTATCTTAAAGTAAAAAATAAAAAGGGACAAGGGTGTAGCTCAACCTTCAGTACCAGGAAAGAAAAGGTCACTGTAAATATTATTCCCACCCTTATTTTGGCTGGATAAGAATGAGAAACAAATATATATATTAATTTTATGTCATATAACTTATTTAGTCAAATGATTTACTTCATAGTTTTTATACACAACTTCTCATAGAAAATTTGGAAATCATTTTTAATAGATACACTTTTGGCTAGGTGCTAATAAACATCAAAACATTTTAAACATGGACTTCTATTTTCTAAAATGAAAGCTATATCATTATTTCTGAACTTAAATATGTTCGTTTTGAAAATTCATGTCCTATGAAAGAACTTCTACCATTTTCGTATACTTCTGCTAGGTTCTTGTTCTAGATGGGTTATGAATGAGATTCCTAGTACACACTACTTTGCTCCCCACTGTTTTCATATAGTGTGTACTGAATATCTTTTCATCATTATTAGTTGTTAGCTGTCATGAATATGCTATCATCCATTGATTAGATGGCATAGATTGTAAAATTAATACTAGGTAAATTGACTTGTGTCTGGCCTACCCTACTAACATTATCGTATAGACTTTTGATACATTATTCAAATATCATATTGTGCCAGTTTTCAAAATGTCAGTTTTTTAAATCACGGATGTAAAATTCTGATTTTTGAAGTAGGGAAAATGATCCCAATCTGAAAGCAGTGAACTTTGCACTCTAGCATCACTAGTCACATCTTAACATTGAATAGAGCCAGAGAACAGTCTCCCTGAAGCCTTATCACTTTGAATTTGCCCATTCTTGTTTCCAGTGCACACAACCGTGTGGAGGAGGAGTGAAGTCGAGATTTGTGATCTGTCAGCTCCCCAGTGGCCAAGTGTCACCAGAGCACAGCTGTGAAACGCAAAGCAAGCCGCCCAGCGTGGCGCGGTGCCATGTGCATGCCTGCCCGGATGACGTGGCATGGCAGCGGGGACCGTGGAAGTCGGTACGATAGCATGCTCAGTCCTTTCGGTTGGCTTATTTTTCTGTCTCTCTCACTTTAACTTCCTGTCTTTATAAATTGTGAAAGCCACCGCTATATCTTCTCTAATTGTTTTGAAAAGCAGACTGTTAGCCACCTTAGCTTGTGCTATTCAACTTGATAAATGGAGGAATCCACTCAAGTACTGTACTATATAATGCTTGTATATGTATTTATTTTTATAAGTGAATTTTGAACCATGATGCTATTCTAACGGAAATAGCTTCCCCCATCCTGTCTTCGGCTGGCCCTTGTGTTAATCAGAAGTGTCTTGCTATTTACATTTGTACATAATGTTAACACTTTACGTGTAACAATGGCAAAGCAAGCTATGTATTGTGTGCACATATAATTGTATGTGGCTTTTGTCTATGTCCAGTAACTGATAACAGAAGCAAAAAAACATTCTTTTAAAACTTATTTTTAACATTGTTAAACTTATTATTTTGTTTGGAAATGTGAAACTATTATGTTAAAGAAAAGATAGAAAGATTTACTTACATAATGTAAATTGTTTACACTTTGTTAAATACATCATGAAAAAGTGTGACTTATATAATTATTTATATGAATATTCATTTTTTCCACTATGTGGATTTACTGTGGTATAGGAATATTTTAATCTTCTGGGGTAATTTTTGGGAGCCATGGACAAAACTGAAATATTACTTAGCAATAGTTTATTTTTCTCTGATATTCTTCAAACACCCAGGCTTTGAGGAATAATTAATATAGAAATATACTGGGATTGCCATTTTGATCGTCTTTTGTCTTTTAAACTCATGAACAACAGTACATTTCTTTCAGATGAAAAACTCACTTGAGTCTGTAACCTTTTTATAACTAAATTTATAAAGTTAAGCCATTCTTTACTTGGAAAAAGTTCGAACTCTTTTACAACCAGTTCTTGATGCTCGCCTGTTTTGCCCCAAACAAACTTTTACAATGAAATATATATCAAGTTTCAAGCCGTGGTATTTAAAGTTAAATGAAGGCTAAAATATGTATTTATAGTGCAAGTGTTGCTGATGATTTAACCTATAGAAAAACAATTTAACTTCCTTAGGAGGATTTTAAAATACAATTGCTGCTTCAGAATACTCTCTCTTGGTGGGGATTAATAAAAAACCAGAAATTTTGCTGGCCCCTGTTCTGTTTAATGAACAATGTAATGATGCTTTCTAAGCTTAACGTAAAAATTTATTCAAAGTTGTAGGATATTAGAATTAGAAATATTCTCTTTCAGTCAGTTTTAAGTCCATATTTTTGATCCTTCATTTGGTATTTTAAAACATTCCAAGGCTTACCCTGGTCTCCGTACCCACTGTAGCGTCCCATGGTATCTATGTGCTGTGTTGGCATGTACCTACTACTATAGTCCAATAGGTCTGTTTTGTGCTGTATTTCCTACATGAATGGTATCGTAGGTGAAAAGCCTGATTTTCATTGAAGTCCTGTGGGTAGGTGACTGTTTAGCCTTACAAAGTAAATAATAAAGAAAAAAATAACTACAAATTATGAAACAGTAAGACATAAGTACAAAATTTCTTCATCATTTGCTGCGTGTCTCTTCCAAAAGGAGTTCTTTGGATAATTCAATCTTTGCACTAGTGAAGAACTGTAATATTTTTATTGTTTGATAAATTGAAAATGATGTTTTTAAAATCACAAATAAATGTTTATATCAGAATGTTTACAAACTTATTTATTTACTTCCCTACATGTATATAGTACATGTATATTGTTAGAGTGCTCGAATTTCTTTTACCAGATAAACACTATTTATTTGTTCAGTTAGCCTTTTATATTAAAAGGATTTAGGGGATCTGAAGTTTTGATATCAAGAGCAAGTGTCATCTTTCCTCGTTCTCGTTGCTGTGTATTAACTAAACTTCAGGCTACTGTTATCAGCATCCCAGATTAACATTCTTTCATGGATAATTTTATTTCCAACAGATCCTGTTCATTAAGTTAGAAAATTAAGAGGACATATGTGGGCATGTGCAGCTATATGAATGAAATCTCTTTAAAGGAAAATAAAAATAGGAAGTGCCAAATCATTTAAGTTAATATGAGAAAGTCGTAAGAATGCACATAATTTCTGTAACGTGGGAAATCTTATTCTGCAATAACAGAAGGAATAAATAAATCTTAACCTATGCCTGTTAATTTAATCTTTTTTTTGTGATTAGTCAATGTAAAATAATTGTATTTTAACCTTTGTTTATTAATGTTGTATGTTGCTTTGTGCTGTGCATAATCTATATGTATGTTGTGTTTTTGCTTCCTGAATCAATACCTAAAGTATTATAAGTCACTGCTCAAATATTGTAATGAATGTCTCCTTTGTTTCGGTGCTATTTTTCTTAACAAATTTGTTAATTTCTCTCATTAAACGTTTTAATTGCTGAATAGTGTATGTTTTCATAATTTTACTTTGTATATGTATAAGCTAATGCTATATTTCAGATAGTAATTCTGTTAAAAAACTAACATTGGGACTTAAAAATATAAGGTTCATTAGCTATCAATATGTAAATATAAATGTTTATATTTTAGCTTTTATATATTATAAACAATGAATAAAAAGTAATGTGCACAATTTAATGACTTAAAAACAGATGTCCTTATGATCAGTGTAGTCCTTAAAAAGGAGTAAAAACTTTAATCTCTTTTTCACACATAGTAATGTATTTGGACCATTCTAGCAAATACTCTTTAAGCAGATTTATAATTTACATAATTTCCTCACTAGGTCTCACTAAGAAGTAATTCATTTTCCTACATTTTACTTACTCCCTACGTAGGATGAAATATTTGGTAGACAAATAATGTCTATTCCAGGGGGTTCTGAGGTTGACAAGTTAATGAAAGTATTTTTTCTTTAACATTTTTCTCACTAAATTTCTAATATGATACAATGGAATACAACAAAACCACTTTCAGGAATGAGTGTGTGGGATTAGTACACACCCAGGGAGCCCGAAGTGTGTCAGTTAATAAATGTGTGTAATGCACGAACACCTAGGGTCTCAGCAGCACCTAGGGTCTCAGCGGAGGTATCCGTCTGCTCCGTCCCTGCAGCGCCCCCGCGAGGCGAAAGGTATGCGAGAAGTGTGCCTGCTGCTGCCAGGATCAAGCACTCGGGAAATGCTGTAAGGAGATCGTTCTTTGTTTTGACTTTGTAAAGTGTAGTGTTACATCCATAGTTATTAATTATCATCTCAAGTTTGCAAAAGCCACACATAAAGACAGCAAGTAGGTTGGAAATCAATTTTTAGGTGAATTTTAAAATTCAGGATAGAAGTATTTATTATGTATGAAAATAGTCTTTCCATTTATTATGATGTCTACCATATCCTTTTAAGATACATTTGCTGATTTTCCTAAAAATCATGAGTAATTACTATATATTAGGCATGATACCTAGTGACTAGAAACAAACGGCACAATTTTTACATACTAAGAGTTTGCAGTTTAGCAATGAATATACTAAATAAATGGATGATCATAATCCATGGTGGAATTCTCATTTCATTTCAGTAACAACAATGTGCCTTATAATATTGAAGATTCATAATAACAAGTGGTTCATAGGTTACAATAATATAAGAATTAATAATGAAGACTGTATGTGAATACAGAATAATTCCTCTAGTAAATCTTGGAAAACCTGAACTAGTAGGACACATTGTATCATAACTTAGCAGGAGATGAATCTGTTTAATTCTACCCTCAAAGAATATTGATTCCTGGTACCCCCCCACACCAAAAAAAGAACAGTCTTTACATAGGTCAAAGTATCGTCCTGCTCTGCCCATGTGAATTTTATGCCATGCCAGAAAGGAGAACGTGGAAATATTTATAAATTGACCTACATATGGAGGCTCCGAAAGTAATTCTAGAGACACACTTGGACCCTGCAGGTTTGAAATGTATGAGAGGAAAATGTAAATAGATGTTCTCAGCAATGATAAACTGTGGTCTTATGATGTTAGGTGAAGTTAGAATGTAGAGCATACAGTAACTCTAAAAAATAAATTTCAACATATGGTGATATGCAGTATTTTTCTTTATATTTCTATGTTAAGGGAAGAGAAATGCCCATGTGTCTGTGGTAGTTCTGTTTCCCCAGGTACCCTGATTCAAAATGTTTAAGAACCTCTGGAAAAAAAATTAAGATACTTTTAGAAGAAATTGATCTAAATATTCCACAATACGGATGTACTACGTGATGAGATACTTATATGATGTGTAAACAATGTCGATATGAAAGTAGTGAGATATCCCAAACTTTGTATAGAGATTTTATGTGTCAGTTTTCAGTTAGTTTGAGGAATCACATTTTACTTTCTGCATAATTACTACATATTTTATTTTCTACATAATAACAATTGTTTTATTTTCTACATAATTACAACATAATTACCTAATATTTCTACATGATTAATATTTTGGCTTTTGTTTGAGATTTTTCTAGTCACTTGATCCCTAATTATTATATATTTCTCAAAATGTTTTGAAGACGTTTTTATCATGTATTTATATTTTATATTTTTATCATGTATTTATACATTGTATATATAAACTAATATATAATTACCTGATTTATAGAAAATATAAGGTCATAAATTTAAAAGAGTAAATTAAATATTTAATATTAAATATAATTTTTATTTTAGGAATGGTTCCAAAATTTTTCTTATTGAATTACTGCTACAACCATCTCTTTTATCACTAAAAAGTAACAAAGTATTTTCCATTAGTTTTGAAAATCTTAATTCAACCCTGTTAGAGGGATTTTTAAAACATAGTTATTTCAAAATGAAGTTTTAATAGTTTTCATAGTGAAAAAATAGCATATAATACTATCTCCGACTAGCAGTTTATCACTGCATGCTCCTCTCATATACTAGAAATTAGCTTTAAATCCAGTAGTCATTATTCAAAAATTGAAATTTGCCTCACAAATTTCCATTTTCATCGATGCCATTTTTATATCTTAAATACCTTAAAAGCTAAAGGGTTTTAAACCTTGGCAGGTTTCAGTCATTTAAACAGACTAGACATTTCGCTTCAGTGCTTTGAGGATGTACACTTGACAGAAATCACATCACATAAACATTTTCAAGCATTTCAAAATATTCTCCTTAGTAGGAGATTCCAAAAGCAGTGTGTTTCTCACCCACTGTGAAATTTCCCCTTTACCTTAAAGGGTGGATATTAATATCACACTTGAAACACGCCTCTTTTACATAATGCAGAACTAGTAATTCATTCACTGGCCCCCTACTGTTTATGAGTTTGAACATAATCAGCCAAACTCTCCATGTTCTTAAAACTAACCCACAAAGTGCCACCCACCACTAGCAGTCTCTCGTGGCATCTCTACTCTCACCAGAGGACTGAGTTTATTGTTTTTGTTTTGTTTTAAAAATTAAAAAACTGACAAAACAACAATGAAGACAAAATCAGCACAAAAACGCAAAAATGATACATGACCTCAGAACAAAATGAGAGATTTACAATGGTTGCTGCATTACATGCTGTTATCTTCACCGAAGTTGCTCAGTCCACCAGACACAAGAATGTAAGCTTGAGCAAACAATCCAAGACAGTAACAAGTAAAAAAAAAAATTAAAAATAAAACATTGGAAATGATGCAAAGCTTCGCCATACAAGATGGTAGGAGTTCAACAGTGGTTCTCATACTGCATATTGTTTTCAGATCAGTCATTCTGATTACCAAATTCAAGTGTGCAAAAATGGTCAAGAAAAAAGAAAATTTTAAGTATTGACTGTTCATCTCAGTAAACCACAGACAGCAGCAATACACCTATCCCAGTGATCCTTATATATACATATAGATTTTCTTTTTCATTTAAAAGAAACCATAATAGCAAAAACAAATAAACAAAACAGCATAGAGAGCAATAAAAATGATACAGAATTTCAAAACATGGTGACAGGATATTAACAATGGTCGTTATGTTACTTAATGTCATCTTCAAAATGGCTGCACATATAACCAGATACAGGCACGCAAGATTGATCCAACAATTACACATTAACAGGTCCTTTTAACAGACCAACAGATAGCAGTACAATTATCCTACCTGTCTTACATATCTATATATACATATTTTTTCCTTCTTCCTTTTTTCTCTCCCCTCCTTCATCCCAATTGTTCCTTCCTATTTGAGCAGTTTCTTTTCCCTTTCACAATATCTGTTGTACTTTTCAGATTTTATTTACTCTTTCAAGTTCTTATAGTAGGGAAGAAATATGATGTTTACACATGTGAGTCTGATTTATTTCACTAATGAATATGTTCTCCAGTATCATCCATTTACCTATAAAAGCCTCTAGTTTATCTTTCCTTATAGCTAATACTCCATTGTATAAAAATACCACATCTTTTTTATCAGTTCCTCAGTTGATGGACATTTTGATTATTTCCAAGATGTAGCTATGACAAATCGTGCTGCTATGAACATGGGTGCACATATATCACTGTGATATGATGTTTTCAGTTCTTCTGGAAAAATACCCAGGAGGGGAGTAGCTGGGTTGAATGGGACCTCTAATTCTATATTACTCAAGAATCTCCACACTGATTTCCACAGTAGTTGCACCAGTCTACACTCCTACCAACAGTGGAGAAGGATTCCTTTTTCCCCACAGCCCCCTATCATTTGTTATGGGTTGTTTTCTAAATGATAGTCAGTCTCTCTTGGGTGAGATGGAATCTCAGTGTTGCTTTAATTTGCATTTCTCAAATGACTAATGATGTTGACCATTTTCTTATGTATTTATTTGCCATTTATATTTCTTCATGTGAGAGGTGTGTATTTATCTTAGATGCCCATTTTTGGTTTGGGTCTTTGAATGTTAGGGACCTAATTTTTTTTGGTCATTCTTTATATGTTCTAGACAGGAGTCTTTTATCTGAGGGACAGTGGCTGAAATTTTTTCCCAATTCATGGGTTTTCTTTTCACCCTGTGGGTGATTTCTTTTGATGTACAGAAACTTTTCATTAAGATGAGATCCCAGTTGTTGATTCTTTGAAGTATTTCCTGTGCAGTTTGGTTTTTTTCATGAACTTCTCTCCTACCCCTATGTCTTCAAGATTTCCACCCACTTTCTCTTCTATTAGATCTAGTGTTTCTGTTTTAATAGTTAGATCTTTAAGCCATTTTGACTTTATTTTGGTGCATGGTGATAGGCTTGGGTCTAGTTTTAGTCTTTCGTATGTGGAAAGCCAGTTTTTCCAGCACCGTTTATTAAAGAGGCTTTCTTCCAGGGAGCATGTTTGGCCTCTTTGTCAAAGATAAGGTTGCTGAATGTCTGTGTAGCTGTGCCTGCATCTTCCAGTCTGTTCCATTGATCCACAAGTCTGTTTTATTTGACCAGTACCATGCTGATTTTATCACAGTAGCTTTGTAGTATAATTTCAAATCAGGGATTGTGATACCTCCTGCCTTGCCTTTGTTGCTCAGGATTGCTTTTGCTCTTCTCGGTCTCTTCTGGTTCCAGATACATTTTAGAAATGAGGACTGAGTTTATGTTAAGAGTGTCACCCATGTGCCAGCCATAGTGAGCAGCTGTAGGTTGCAGTGGGTACAGTGGATGTGGACGGCAGTGACAGTGCCCCTGCTGTTGTGAAATGTCATGTATCGTACTATGTTGTAAGTCAAACTGGCAATATAGGGAGCACATACATAATGCTTATTGGCTTTATCCTATTAGATGAAATATGAATAGAAATTCTGAAAATAATACTTTTGGTACTCTAGTAAATGACCTTGCTGCCTCTAAGCTTGACTTTTCAAAGACTGTCAGTTAGACCCTCAGGTTCAGTACTATCCTAAATCCACATATTTACAGAGCCAAGATTGGAATTGTGTTGTTTGTTATCATATACACCAACTGTTTGTGCTGTTCCAAGGCTGCACTTAAATAAATATAATACTTGTAGTTAAATTAGTGAGCATGTTAATTCACTTTATTCCCGAGTCTAATAGGATGTCTCTAGACAGGTGCTTTATGATCATAACCTGTTGTGATACACTCTTCAATGTATGAAAACTAGTACTGATCATATTTCATAGCTATATTTGAAAGAATTTAATGAAATACTGTAGTTTTTTAAGAAGATCATCTGGCATACCATGTAGTAACTACTTAACCAGTTGTTAACTGCACTTGGAAATGATCCTCTAAAACAGCTCTGAGCTTTCTTGATCCCTCTGAGATTTGTATTTTGGAACTTGACCAAGGAAAACAGAGAATTGAGAAGTAATTATGAAGAGAATAAAACTGCCAAAACTCCATCCATCTCTCTGCTCAAGATTATTCAGAGCTACGTGTATTAAAGCATTAGGCTAAGAAACATGGGAAACTAAGTAGTATGTAGTCTGCTTTGAAGGATTCACAGGCAATAGGGAATTAAAAATACACACAAATAACACAATGAAAAGATACCTTGTGAAAAGTGAGAAGTATGAGTCCTATTGGAGAAAGATGAGGGGAGATTTGGGAGGAGAAGACTTAGGCCTTGCTGGGTAAGATTTGAGTGGGAAAGGAGGTACGAGGTAGGAGACCTTCTGGAGCAAAATTACACGAATCAGAAAAACTAACAGCTTGGCTTGTTTGTAATGGCAATGAGTTTGTGATGCTGGTTTGTGAAAGGCAGGGATCAGAGTGCCTTGAGAACTAGGACCATATCTCAAAGGACCTATGTGTAATATACTTAAAAGAATTTTAAAAGTCTCTTCTATTCAATAGGTACAGAAAAACCATTGAGTTTTTGGTGTAGTGACCAAAGCTGTGTTTCAGGAAGACCCATCAATAATTCTCATGGCAAGATATAAGCAAGCTAATGCTATGAAAATAACAGAAGCCAGTGAAGGAGAAATTAATGGTTGTACCTGATCAAAAGGTGGGGACATCTGCAAGCGGGAGAAGACGCGCAAGCCAGCGTGACTGTCAAGAGAACAGAGTTGAGAAATGTGATGACGGGTAACAGAGATCAGTGAAGCTTGCGCTTGCAGACAGGGAAAACAAGCAATGAGAAGGAGGCAGTTGTAGAGCATTGAGCTTGCAGGCAGGACCCATGCGATGATGATGGGCAAGATACTTGTCTGATCGAAAAGAATGTAATTCTTGACTTCACCCAGAGGAATGTAAAAGTGTGATGAACTATCACTATCCTTAGGTCTACTGAAACAGGCCTAGATCTTGTAGGTTGTGTAAGAGCTGTGGTATTAGAGTGCCTGCCTGACTAAGCCTCATTTTATTGAATGACGTCTGGCACATTATTTACCATTTGTATGATTCCATTTTCTTGACATTAAGTAGTAACTACCTCAAAAGGATAATATTAGGATAAATAAAACAGAGGAATACAAAAGGTGATTGACACAGAACCTGTTGCATCAAGGCTCCGTATGTTTCAGTTGTTATTAGAATGTAGTCTTTCTCCTCAAGGAGAAGAAAAGCTAAGTATGATGGAGAAGGCTCATACTGTGCCAATGTGAAACAGTACCCCCTCAAGCAAATTATACTCTGGGATAAAACAGAAGCCAACTTGGACTGAAGTTCAGTTTTTTTTCCCCTTTAAACATTTATGGGAATAAATGGGTAACATTCAGCAAAGGTGCAAATCATAAAGATACAGGGCAACAAATTTCCAAAAGAGAACGTCCCTGTAGTACCAGAAGTAAGAACACCAGCACCCCAGAAACTGCTTCATGTTCCTCCTCATTTTTATTAGCACCCCAAATATTACCCTTTTTCTGACATGAGATCCCATATATAAGCTTGCCTGCTATTGAATTTTAGATGGAGTTTAATTTGTGAGAATCACAATATATCTGAAATTTGATCTTGTTGCATATAATTGTAGTTTATCATATCTAGTACTGTATTCATGAACATAAAATTATATCACATGTGTGAATGAATGTATATGATTTTTATAGGTATTCATTCTGCAGTTGACAAGCATTTGGAGTTGTTTTGAACTTGGGACTCACAAGGCACATGTATCTTTTGGTAAACGTGTATACATATCAGCTGGCTGTGTAGCCACAGGCTGAATTGTAGAATCTTAGTGTATGCATGTGTTCTCTTTTAATGCTATCAGACAGTTCTCTAAAGTGGTTTTATAAGGCCAATCCAAGTTCCCTACATCCTTGTTAACACTTGATACTACCACGCTTTTACAATTTAGTATGTCTATTAAGTTTATAGTGGTATTTCTTTGTGATTTTAATTTGCATCTCTCTGGTGGCCACATCGACCATTTTTATATTTATATTTATCTATTCCCACGGGATAGGCTCTTTTGTGTATTGAAGTTCTTTGGTCATCTGTAGTGGCTCTTCCACTTTATCTTGACATGTAGGAATTTTTACTTGTTTCAGATATGTGTAAGCACCTGGTTGGACATATATATGGAAGAACATCCCCTCATCATTCAGTCTCAGTCATATCTACAGAGAAGGAGCCACCAGTGAGGGTTTTGATTTCTCACTTAGTTGGCAGCTGGGGGACTCTTTGGGGATTCAAGTGGACACGTACGAGAAGCACAGCAAAACTGATGGTTTCTGTGTTTAGTGAACATTTATCTTTAAATTATTTGAGAGAACAACTTTGGAAGAGAAGAAATAATTACTTCACACTGCTGATTTAGTTAAGAAGAAAATGTAGCCAGTCTGTTCTCTAGTTCTTTTTTAAAAGGATGCCAATCCTGGATTTATAATCTTCATGAATTTCCATTAATTGATTCATTCAGTAGATATTTACATGGCAGTTACCATGTGTTAGACACCATTAGAACTGGAGAATAAAAATGTGAAATGATCAAGGCATAGGACAGTTTATATTACAAATGGTGAAAACATTTATAAAAGATACATGATTATTCCTGCACACAGCTATGTGCATATAGAGGTTAAGAGTTGAGTACAGCGGGATACAGAGTGGGGTGATTCCTCAAAAACTGGAAAGAGAAGAAGTGAATTTTCTTTTGCATGAGAGATATTTCATCATTGTTAACTTCTTCAGATGATTTAAATATCATCTTGATCCCCATTAAAAAACATTCCACTTTTGGAAGTTAGAAGCCTTTCTAAACTAGTAGAAACCAAGGATGGGAAAACCTGTTTTGCAGGAAGAAAACAATAAGCCAATTATGCAAAATCAACTTGAGATGTTTAATCATAAAATATAGACTATTAAAATGTCTAAGTAGATGGCTGTCAAATTATTATTTTTATTTGGTGCCAGGAGTCAAAGTGAGGACCTTGTGCTTCCCAGGCAGGCGCTGTGCCACTGAACCATCTCCCCGGCCCTTGTCAAATTATTTTTGAGAAAAATATTTCTTTCAGTGGAATATTAATTAGTACTAAGAACTACTCTGTAGAATACAATTAACATACTGAAATAGAGTATCAAGTGGTCAGATTTCTGCTTTGATGTAATCATGAAAATTGTCCTGAAAAGGTTTCCCTGCACTAGCGCCATTTTTGTTTTTTAGCTTTTAGTTTTCTGGGGTATAAACATACATTCAGGGAAGTTTGCTTGTTGTGCTTTAGTAGATTTTGCTCCTACTGAGCAAACCCAGTGTAACATTTGATAGATAAAATTGAAAGGCACTTAGTATCATTACTGACTAATCATTCTCTTTGAGTACCATTAAATACAGTGTGAAAATCAGCCTGTGTAAATTAGATTGTGTAAATGGAAACATGCAATTGCAAATACATTCCTTTTGATGACTGTAAGACTAAAAGGGGAGCTATTCTGTCACAGCACGTGCATTACTCCCTGTTTTCCAACCTTGGAGACCCCATCACTGCATCTGAGAGAAACCACTTCATCATTTATTACTGAGCCTTAGGAGAATTTTCACAGCTGGAATAGGGATGAGAAGGAGGTACGGCTCGTCTCTCACTTTCTGACATCAGGGACCTGGCTCGTGCATAGTAGTTCATGTGGGACACTGACTCTATGTTGCAGTTTCTCTGCGAACATTGGCCTGGGTTCAGGTTGGGAGGAAACCAGCCCTGATCCACAGGACACCCATAAAGCCGCTGCCACAGACATCCGGAGGAACGAGAATCTATTAATACATATTTCCTTTCCATATTATTTTTGTAGGACAAAAGATCACCCAGTTCTTCCTTGTTTAGGTAACACAGATCGCATATTTAAGAGGGCTTGCTTGGATGTATGCATTCAGCTTTATAAAGATGCGCCTTTTAAAGGAAAATGCTACAATGCATTTTTCTCTTTAACTTTTACATCCCTGGAGAAACATTAGCTTGAAATTACATAGTGTAAACAAAAGGATAAAAATAGTTTAAATGGAAATACAGAAAGCACTTGTAACTGGGATGATCTCTGTATCCACAGATTTCTTTTTGTGTCTCTGTCATTAGGTATCACATACTCCTTCAGTCTTTTATTAGTGGTTAGTTGCACATGTTGTGTCTGCCATGTACAAAATGCTCATGTGTAAGTTTTTAATGTTAAAGACATTAATGTGTGGGTGTATTTTGTTAGTAGCTATTTTTGCTGACAATAAATTTATACATGAAAATCACCTTAATATCTTATTACAATAATAATAAGGTATTCTATTTATTTAGATATGGTAAAGTAGGTCATTTAAGATTATGGTCTGTACTAGATGGTTTTTTTGTATTTATTAAATGTTGTATCCAAAGGTTTCTGTTTCAGTTCCAAACGATAAAGATTTTATGTAACGTTCTTTATGTGAAAGTATTGAAAAAACTGATGAGCGAAACTCAGCTTCTTTTAGATTGGGAAAATGTTTTCTTTTAATATTTATATTTTTATCTGCTTAGGAAAATAAAAGAGTAATTGGAAAGATTGTTAGCCAGTAGTGTGATGATAAATTCACTTTAGAAAATTGTTTCATCAGAAACTGAAGTATAGTGGCTGGGAATAAGTTCAGAATTTCATTTTATACCTGATGTCATAGTAAAATGTGTAATACCAAAACTGACATTTATTTGATAATTTTCAAGGCTAAAGGATGGCAAAATTCCCTCTCCACCAAAAGGGAATGCAGCATTTGCCTTTTTTTCATTTAAGTAAGCAACAGTAATATAATATGCTTTTATAAACCTACAAGTATACTTTATGTAGCATTAAATTACTGTGATTCTTAAAATACCTTTAAGATGTTCTCTATAATTTTTGGTCCAATAAATTTAAAATTAGGAGAAACTTCCAGTTTTTCTCTTTCCTATCTTTCTATACAAAGCATAAATTGTTTAAACAAATTTACCGATGACGTACACAGTTTCTGTGTCATAATTTATCTCTCTAAAGTTGAAGAGCATATCACAATATAAAATAACCTATTCACTTTTAGTAAAAGTTTGCCATTTTTATTCCTTCTGTTTAGATAAATGTACATTTGAAATTTTCATCTCCAGCTCTCATTCTGCATATCGAAATAAGAACCAATCAAATCCTTTTTCCAAAGGGTAAATATTTGAAGAGAGTTGTTTTCCTGGCAAAATATATCCATTTTGTTCATTTGCTCAATTTTGCCAGTGTCCTTATTATGGCCATCTCGAAAAGCAACACCTACAATTGGCGCAAATGGTCCAACTGTAAAGAATATAGTTACAGAGAGTACTGCAAACTTTATTATGAACATTGCATTGAATGTGACCCATACAATATGAAATTTCAATTTTTAGTAGTAACCAAGCTTTCCTGTACTGATTTTGTACAACCATGGGAAGCAGGTTTTTATGTCTTCATAAAGAATTCACAACAGGATGAACCTAGAACTCTAAAACATTTCTGAAGAGATAGCCCTCGAGTTTCACATTGTTGTTAATAAACTGAATCGCATTGATTATAGTTTTGAATCTAGTTTTACCAGTGTTGTGAATGTACATAGTTTTAAAAGAAATCATGTTGAAAGGCCAATTTTTAAAAAAGGCCTATGTCTTTTTCCAGTCTTCTCCCACCCAGAAGTAATCTTTAACCCTCTGGTTTATGTCTTCTGATATTTACCTCCAAATAATAGGCTTATCCCTCTATGTCTTGATCTATCAAAGAAAAAATGACCGATTGACTTTCCCTCATAGAAGTGGAAAGTCTGGCTTCCTCTCGTGAACCAAGAGTCCTGCCGTTCCACCCTCTAAGTGAATTTGGTCAAGCCAGTCATCAGCGCTGCTGTGCTATATGTGGAACGGAGTGGGCGGAGCTAAGGAGCAGCGTTTGCGCACTCTCCCTTCTAAAACCAACCTTAGCTTGGCCTTGAGTTAGAAATTGCTTCCTCTAAAAATTTTTTTATGCCCCGATCACTATTTTCCCTCTCAGGTGAGTGTCCATGTGTGTAATGAATGGCTTTCCTAAATGTGCAGGTACGGCTCCTTCCCTAGACTCCCAGCCCTCCCTCCCTCCATCCTCTGCTAACGTGACCTGGCTCATCTTACTCTGTGAAATTGCCTGCCTTATCTATAGTTTGGATGACATTTTTTGATATCACATTTCTTTCCCTCTCTGTCCCCCCACCTCAGTTTACCGTCTCATTGTAGAACATTTCCTCCTGAACCTCACTGTAAAGAAGAAGAAAAAGAAGGAAAACAAATCTAAAAATGCTTTTTACTCAGTGCCTGTATTTGATTAATTGGTTGGCTATAGAATTCTAGCTTCAAAATAATTATTCTCAGTCTTTTAGGCATGACTTCACTTTTCTCTTGAATTTTATTACTTACTGAGACGCCTGATGTAGCTTAAGTCCTGGTGTGCTGTGTGTGGCCTTGTTTCCACACCTGAGCCACTGAGGTTGTGGTACCCTCTGTTCACCTCCATCACTCTGACCTGTGAGAGACTGTACGTGTGTGTGTGTGTGTGTGCGCACATGCGCGTGTACGTGTAAATTCAGTTTGCTAAGTCTTTCTCTAGGCCCTCTCACTAAAGAGAATGGCATGAAATTTGCTACTAGTCCTTTGAAAATTTATTTAGAACCTTTTTCTTTATTCTTTCTGGTTGAATACTCTGGTTGAATAAAAGGATTCTTGAGGTGCGTCTCCAGTTTTCTTCTATCAATTTTCTACTTTTATCTTTGGTTTTACTGGCTTTGAGACTTTCCAAAACCCAAATCATCTACTGAATTATCTATGTTAGTCATATCTTAACACAAGCGGGCTGGGGGTAT
Source organism: Dinomys branickii (assembly GCA_004027595.1). Taxonomy (NCBI): domain Eukaryota; kingdom Metazoa; phylum Chordata; class Mammalia; order Rodentia; family Dinomyidae; genus Dinomys; species Dinomys branickii. The sequence continues at coordinate 90,016 of PVLD010001456.1, forward strand.
AGCTCAGTGGCATAAGCACTTGCCTGGCAAGTGTAAGGTCCTGAGTTCGATCCCCGGTACTGGGAAAAAAAAAAAAAAAAACTTAACACAAGCTTTCTCTGCGGTCTAGTTGCTTTGCTGGTGTAGTGTTCTATTTTGTCATACAGCATCCAACGTCTCCCTCATATTAACTATAGTTTTCTAGAGATGTTCTCTTTATTGTCTCTTCCACTAGGCCCCATCTTTACAGTGGAGGGAAAAGTGGTGTTCTGTCTTTCTTAATGAAAACTTTCCTTCACTGTTGAAGCTTCTCTCTGTCTCATTGGAGTAAGGCACCGAAGGAATGATTGGAAACCGTATCTGAGTAGAATGTAGTGACTCGTGATCTTTCCTGGAAATGAGTATGTTACGGTCCTTCCTCTGCAACACCCAGTTCCCCCGAAGAAGAACCCCCTAAAGCTATGCTTGTGACCAAGGGGAGCACAGCAGGGACAGGAGCTGAGCTCAGTGTGTGGAAGCCTCTGTCTGCTACACACAGCTCGCACTCTGCAGCCCCTCCGTGTGATCCCTCCGGAAAGTCAGCCCTGCACAAGGTGGTTCCTCCCCTGCGGACTGGCAGGGATTCTGCAGGTAGGAGTTTGTCTTGGCTGGGTTGGTCTTCTCCATTGTACTTATCTTCCTGAATCTTTTGAAGTCATTAAAATATATTTTTTATGCATGTTGATTTCGTGGGTTGGAAAAAATGAAAAAGAGGGAACAGATGAACACATCTGATCATTTCACCACCTTAATTGAACGGATTTTCAAGCCTAGATGGGCCGTCTTGTTTCTCTAAGGTCTCCCCTTTATCTGCTTCACCCCCACTTTTAAAATAATTTGAAGTGCACCTGACGTACTTTTAAATCTTAGGTAAGCAAAGTTTTTCTCTAGAGGAACAAGATGGGGTTTGGATTCCACTGGGATCACCACCTCCTTATCTCACCCCTAACAACTCCCACATTCCATTCACGTGATTCATAAAGAAATCAGTCCATAGATGGTAACTGTGCATTTCATATTTCCCCAGGAATTGGGAAAGGAAGAAAAAGAAAAGGGAAGGAAGAGTCCATACGCATTCACAGTACTGTGTCAAGCATTGTTTCAGGTTCACGTGTACATTCTTTCTTGTAATAGTATGATTGTTATCCTGAACGCAGGTATTATGCTGCCACTGTGTGACTAGAAGACAGGATCAGCAGGGTGGAGCATCCAGCCAGAGTTTGCCCACGGACAACTGAGATTCAGGCGTGGGTGTCTGGCCCCAATTGCACGCTCTTCCCATTATTGCATTCATTACCACCCAGTACTGACAAAATCAGAAAACTTCACCTTGAATTTTGACAAAAATAATTTCTTTTATGTGAGTAAGGTAATAAGTTTAAATTGGCCAAATTCAATGAAGCATGACATTAATTCTTAACGCATCCTCTTCTCATGACTTTTATTCCATACGGTAAATAGTACTTTGTGCAGGGACTGGTGTTTCTTTGATCTCAACTATGAATTTTCCCTTTTCAGAATATTCACAGAGCTCATTCCCCTTCTGAGAGTTCTGTATGTGTATTCGTTTTATAAATGAACTCAGTGCAAACTTCTTGGCTTTATTTCTACTAATTCTCACAGGGGTACATAAAGTATTTGCAGAAACTTGAATGGTAAATTGTGTCCTTTGCTGGCATGTGTTTTTAAGAATTTAGTGGATGTTACTATAGTCAGCAATGCCTTAAAAGTCAGTATTTTTAGAACAAGAATACTTCGGTTACTTTTCTGCTCTTTTTAACTTTTTGTGACCTTCCCACACTGAAGACTTTATGCTTCATTCCATCCAGGAAGCCAGATGTTGGTGATTCTGCATATACAAGGAGTGATCTTGATATACAGTAAAATTTACATTTTTAAAAAATTACAGTAAAAGACACTGTGCCGTGGATCTTGCTCAAAATACTCCCGCTTGTCCTTACCACTGTCTGAAGAAGCTCTGGAAGTCTTCTTTTTGATCACACTTTATGAAGTGTGATCAAAAATGTGATGGATGCTGCTGTCCTGAGCCATCCAACAGAAAGGCAGGATTAGTAAAACATTACAGCGCGGTGTCTCCTCCCTGCCTTACCCAGTCTGGTGCTCTGTGACTTCTGGCTCTTTCCCAAAGTCAAAATGACCACGAAAGGTCGCCATATTTTTTTAGGGCATTGAGACTGCCACGGCAGCACAGCCAAAAACGTGAAAGAGAACTTCCAGAACTACTTCAGAAAATGGCAAGAACCAAAGGATTTGAAGCAAGAGGGATTATTTTAGGGGGATTAATGGCTGTGTCTTTTACTATAATACATTTTTTTAAAATGTAAGCATTCAGAGTACTTGACAGTCACAGGTCCTAACGTGTCGGGGTGAGGTGGAGGCGGGGTTTCCACCAGGAGTGTCTCAGGTTCCTGTGATTTGTATAAAAACAAGAAAAAGTAAGTTCACAATAACGCCACCAAATAATTGTTAAAATTATAAAAGAATCACATCACTCTCATAATAACCATGCTCTGGGGGTCACAAGATAATTGTACAGATTTGGTGAGACAACTGAAACCCTAAATAGGAACTCGTTGGATCAGTCCTGTGGCATGCGGTAGCTATAGAGGACTCTGAAACGTCCGCTACTTCCCTGTTGCACATGCAAACTGTACGGTAACAAAGTTAAAAGAATAAATTACATGCTTTAAATGAGTAATAGTTTTTCCTGAATATTAATTTGGTACAAATAATGCTTACATTTTGAATTAGAATTACATTTGCTATTACTTCCAGCAAAGTAAACCTGAGTTCAGTAACTTATATTTATAGATTTGAAATGATTCTTCATGAAATACTGTTTTAAATTTTAAAGTAAGAGCTTTCTTGAATTAAAATTTGCTTTGTATAGAATTTACAAACTTGACGTGTAGGATTTAGTAGATTTGAGCATATTGAGACTTGTACAAGCATGACTGCTATCAAATGGAGATCATTTTTGTTATCCCGAAATGAAACACTCTCCTCACTAGCTACGCCCTCCCAATCCTTTTCCTCTGCATCTAGGCAACCACTGACCTACTCTCTAGCTGCATGGGTTTTCCTGTGCTGGGAATTTTTTTTTAATTCAAAATAGCCCATGCTCATAGCAACAGTAAAGACCTTGACATAGCCGAAGAAACTGAACTCTTGCAAAGTGAGCTTTCACCCCATAGTGCAGTGAAATTAGAAACTGACTGTAGGAACGTACTTAGAACACTATGACATTTTTTCTCTGCCCTCTTTCCTGGTATTTGCCTTTTATTTCACATTTTATTTACATATTAACTTTCTCATATAAGGGAAAGCACTGGTGTTCAGATGTGTGTCTGATTTGCTGCACTGAACATTATCATCTCAAGGAGCATCCATTTCCCTACACATCCTTCACATTCATCTTTCTTTAGGGTAGAGTAGTACTACATGGTCTCTAAATTATTAGATTTTCTTTATCCACTCATCTGGTTAGGAGCATATGGGCTGTTTCCAAGATTTAGCTCTTATGAACTATGCCGCTATAAACATGGGTATAATACTTCACTGTGATACCTAAAAGGGGAATAGCAGGGTCAAGTAGAATTTCTAGTTTTAGTTTTTTTGAGGTATCTCCATACTGATTTTCACAGTTTACACTCCCGCCAACAATGAGGAAGTCTTCCTTTTTCACTACAACCTCTCCAGCATTTGCTGTTGGTTGATCTCTTGATGTTAGCCATTCTTCTGGAGTGAAATGGAATCTTAATGTTGTTCTAATTTGCATTTCTTCAAAGGTCAGTGATGTTGGACAGTTTTTTCATGTATCTATTAGTCAATTATATTTCCTTATATGAGAAGTGTCTGTTCATTTCAGACGCCCACTTTTTATAAGGTCTTTAAAATTTGAAAGGGGTCTAGTTCTTTTGAGTTTTTATATATTCTGGATGTTAGTCTTTCGTCTGAGGAGTAGTTGACAAAATTTTTCCCCCATTGATTTTGGAGATTAACTCTTCACTTTGCTAGTGCTTTCCTTTGCTGTGCACAAGCCTTTTAATTTAATGTGATCTCATTTGTTGATTTTTGGTACATATTTTCTCTTTTGCAAGCAGGGTTTTATTCAGAAAGTCTGCCTACACCTATGCCTTTGAGACTTTTATCTTTTTGTTTGTTTATTTTCTTGAGACAAAGTCTTGCTGTGTATTCCAGGCTGGCCTTGAACCCACTACATAGCCCAGGCTGGCCTCATACTCACAGAAATCCTCCTGACTCAGCTTGCTGAGCGCTGGGATTACAGCCATGCACCACCATGTCTGATTCTAATTTTATCTGTATTACACCAGATTAAGTATTTCTTCTAATGTTGAGATCTTTGATCCAATTTCGTTTTGGTTTAGTATTTGGTGAGAGATATAGAACTAACTTCAACCCTTGGTAAGTAGATAGTCAGTTTTCCCAGCACCATTTGTTAAAGAGGCTACCTTTCCTCCAGCCAAAGATTTGGCCCCTTGGTCATAGATAGCATAACGGAGTATGCCTGAGTTATTTCTGTATCTTCTGTTCTGTTCTACTGATCCACAAGTCTGATTTTTTTGGCCAATACCAAGCTGTTTTTGTTTTTTATCACTATACCTTTGTAGTATAACTTGAGGTCTGGGATGGTGATACCCCTTGCCCTGCCCTTGTTTCCTAGAATTGCTTTTGCTATTCTAGGTCTCTTCTGGTTCCATGTGAATTTTAGCATTGGTGTCTCCAGTTTTACAAGAAGTATTATTGGTAAACTGGGATGAAGGAAAGAAGAAAAGAAAGAAAGAAGAAAGGAAAATATATATACACAAGATCACTAAGATAATTGTGCTACTAATTTCTGTTGGTTTATTGAAAGGAATAGTTAATAGTTATTATTAACATACATGCTTATATCTGGTAATTTGAACAACTATTTTGAAGGTAGCAATATGCAATATAACAACCATTGTTGATTTCCTACTATCTTGTTTTGAAATTCTGTATCTTTTTTAAAAATTCTCTTTAAAATAAATCCATGTAACAGTTTTGAAAGTATGGGCATTTTAACTCTACTGGTTCTGCCTATCCAGGGATAGGAGATATCCTTCCATTTTCTGGTGCCCGCTTTGAGCTCCTTTTTCAGAGTACCATAGTAGAATATTGTTATTGAAGACATGATTTTCCATTCTGATTTTCTAACATTTATATGTGGAAAATAATATAAGTGAGTGTTTCTACACAAGATGCTTTCATGAAGTATTACAATTTTGCTTCATGTTTTATGTTTATAAGTGAAAATAATCGTGAAGCTTTTCCCCTAGAATTTAGATAATATTAACAATTATAATAAATTATCTTTTAGTATTACTTCCAACTGAGGCAGATAAATGACATGTAAATCACTATAATCGTATTGGTCATCTTAGATCTGTGAATCTACTATTTGTGTACCTAAACATGTATGTGCACACACTCAAAATAAAATTTTAGGTCATGAAATTAAAAAGTAGCAATTGTTCCAATTATGTTCATATAAAGAAAGGTTGCTGGTGGTGTATGTGAGTCATCATTTACTTTTTGATCTTTCATTGTGAATTAGATGCTTTGCAAATTACCCTAATTTGAAATTTTAAATGGCTGCAGTTACAAATTTTAAACATGACTAGATGCAGGACAGTAGAATAAAATGTAGTAAATAGTTTTAGAACCAAATGCTGTCTTTACTTACTAAAGCTGTAAGTCAAAGGATGTCTGTAATAAATTAAAAAGGAAAATTTCAAACTCCATTAAGTTTTAACACTGTAAGTATAATCTTTCAGGAAACACCCTCAATGGGGTCTCTGTTGATGGATTTAGTATCATACGCGTACATGCACATGTGCATTGAATTAAGCAAACAGTAGCAGAACTATTTTACAGAGCAGATACTCTTCAGGGGCATATTTCTTCCTGATTGTTTCATTTTAAGCAGGGCGCTGTACCTTTCTAGTTGAAGTGCTTAAGCTATTTTAATACTTTACTTTTGTAATAACTGGGAAGCTCCACTGAAAAAGCTTTTGTCCATTGGAGGTAATAGCCTGAACTGTAAAGACTTCTGTCAAACTTGTATCTAAACTTTTACCGCAGGGAGCTTTTCTCTTAGATTTGCAGTTATCACTGGCTTCCTGAGGACCTTAAAGACCGTGCTCTCCTGGGGTTTAGGTCTAGCTTGGTATTTTATTTAGAGACTCCTATAGGAGGATTTTTTTTTACAACAAAAAGGAAAAGAAACCATCTGTATGGGTTCATACACACTATAGTGGCTTATTCCCGAGAGTATCTAATTTCTGATCTGTTTTTACTGGAAACTCCTATCATTTCCATATTTAATATGTTATTTCATATACAATCTTTTACTTCAAGGTATTGCTGTAAGGACATGTAACATAATCACTAAAACATTTTAAAATTCTATAGCAAAATAGCTGTGGTTAAGATGATTCCATTTCAGAAATTTAATTTTGCTACAGTAACATAAAAGTAGTTTAGTTCTGAAAAAGATAAATCATAAATGTTCCAGTACTAAAGTTTTCACTGATACTTTTGGAATTGTCATTAAGGATAAGGAAAACATAGCTAATCCTCCGAAGTTACTCTATTTTTTTTTTTCCGGTACTGGGGATCGAACTCAGGACCCTGCGCTTGCTAGGCAAGCGCTTATTCCACTGAGCTATATCCCCAGCCCCTCAAAGTTACTCTAAAAGACATTCCACTGCCAGATGATTTTTAAATTATTGCAGTATGTTGATATTTAGATCACATCCACTGTATTTTATGTATTGTACCTTGATGGTGCTTAAGCAGTTACTCTTGTCTTGATGGAAATGATTTCTACTTTATAATGAGATGTGGATATAGGTGTGTAATGTAGACAGTAGGTATTTCTGTGACTCTAGCTCTCAAAAAGTTGTGTGTTAGTTAGGGATGTAGCTCAGTGGCACAAGCACCTGCCTGGCGAAGCACAAGATCCTGAGCTTGATTCCCAATACAAAAAAAAAGTTATATGATCCTCTTATCATTTGTCACTCAGTAGACTTTCTTGAGTTGTCTGGTGAGATCCATTAATACCTGGCATGTATGAGCAACAGGACATCCGGGATACCCAGCCATATGGCTATAAGTTTTAAATTCTCAGATGGCAAATAGACCTTGCTGTCAGGAAAACAATGAGAATTGATATGATATTTAGTAATGAAGTAAAAATTCATTTCTTCATTTGATCTTTGAAGATTTCTAAGAGTGATATATATGTTTTAAGAGCCAATCAGAAGATTCCAAAAATTTTGAAAGACCAAGCAAAATTGAATAATAGTAATTCACTTTATTTTTGTTCAGTTTTGTATTTTTAATTGTTATTATTTTGATAACTAATAACAATAGAAAACTAAAACTAAGGTGGTGGCTAAAAGAATAATTATGACTATTAAGTTTCTATTACTTATGTTATTGATTTATAATAGTTAGAAAACTAAATGTCATAATTTCTAACCAGCCCTCAAGTTGTTTTGAGAAAGTATAAGGTTGAATGACATGTTTAGAATTATGTTATCAAATTATGAAATGTTTTATTTAATTTAAAATGTTTCCCATATTGGCAAATGAAGAGGAATATTAGGCAGCAGTACTTTATCTGCGCTAAGATACTTCTAAGTCTCACTAATTGACCCTAGAAAAGTTAAATGACTTCTGCTTATTTTACATGTAAATTCACTCATAGAAATTTCATGGAAAGAACTGGCAATCATGTAGGCCACCTATCAAACACAAATTAAGAAATTTTAAAAACAAGAACTTATGTGAAGGAAAAATGTATGAGGAGAAAGTAAGATTTTTCCTTAAAATCTTTCTCAATTACTTACTATTTTGTTAATCTCTAAAAATATTTAATGTAGAACTTAACTGATGTCAGAGCCCTGCTCTAGTGTTGCTTCTGGTATGACTTTTCGGTTTTAATACTTGTTCTTAGAAAAGTTTACATATTAAACTAACAACTAAAAATAAATACATTGCTACTCTTGTAGTCAAACTTCATTAAGATTGATCCCATGGAAAATTAATTCTTACTCTTCAGAGTTTTCTTGCTATTTTGCAGACCAAATTTCAGATTTTTTCCCACATAGCTAGTTATTGGATCTTTATACTAAAATTAAGGACGATCCTTACCATCTAAATAATTTGAGATGTACCTTCTAGAATCAGCTCGGTGCCACCGCAGAAGTGTGTGCCATTTCGGAGAGACACTAGGCAGTACACTAATGCAAGCTCTATGGCTCATGTATTATTAGAAGTAGGAACAAAGAATCGTTTATGACACAATGAATTAGGAGCAAGTGATTCTGGGTTCTTTATGTCTCCTTACAACATGTCTCTTCTGAGTAGATCTTGTAATTTGGGACAGAACAGGTAACTTCAGGTGCATTGAGTGTAATAAAGGAGAACCTCAGGCACTAAAATCTTCCTGTGAGCCGCACTTAGTCTGGTCTCCATTGGACATTAGTTTTGTTTTGCTTTTCTGTTACTGGGAATCAAACTCATGACCTTGTGCTCTCTAGGCAGGTGCTTGTGCCACTGAGCTGTATCCCTGGCCCATCCGCTGGACATTAAGCACATCCATCAGAGAAGTAGGAAAGGAAGTCTAGGTAGACTCAGAGTTAGAAACTATGAAATGGGTTAAGGCATTGGGGTACAAGGAAGTGATGTGAACAGTTGTGCCTGGCCTGAGGATAAGCAGAGTGTTTTCCTGGGAGCAACACTGTCTCTCATGTATTCTTCTCCCTCTGTTACGTTCCCTGTTCCATTTGCATTATGGGAATCATCGTTGAGCATGTCCTGTACATAAAATCAATGTGCTATTCTGTAGTACTCTTTTGGTTATTTAGGGATTTGTTTTTTAAACATTTTTCTATTACATTCGAAGTGTTTTCAGTTTTCTTAGTTTCAGCATTCCTCTTTCTAAAACCTTTTCCTTTTACCTGCACCCGGAGATTTACATGAAATAAGCACTACTTTACTGATACTGCATGTGAAAAATGAAGCGTCAGTGAGGTAGACTTTTCTCCCACTTACACAGTCTGTAAAGTGTGTAGGGGGTGTAGTCTATGCACGACTGAGGTAGAGTCTAATAGTTGTGCTTTGGGGCTGTTTCATTACTAGTTAGGGTGCATCGTAACCTTCTCAGCACTGTTTCTTATTACTGTCAGAAAAAATACAGCACCAAAATAACATGGCAGTTTGTGAAAGCCTGAAAAAAAACCCTTCTATGTCTGAGAATGAAATAAGCTTCATTTCCTCGTTTAATATTGCTCAGCAATCAAACTTTCCAGAGTTAAATTAATCAACAATTGACCACAAAGTAAGTCAAATCATTCATTCTTCTGTGGTGCCCTTATATAGGAACAAAACAACCCAGACCTCAAATAGTAGAAATAGTCTTCCTCTACAATGATGTACAGCTTTTTTTCTAAAAACAAGAATATACTTGTTCTAAAGTTAAACATATTAGAAGGGACCAATTAATTATCTTGGGATGGAAAATACTAGCCAACCGGAAAAACTATGGAAGTCCTATTACCTTTTTAGTGCTTGCACATTGGTTTCAAATATCTTGTTTTATCTTAAGTATACATTTGTTTTTACATAATTTATAACAATTGTCAGTTCAGGATACTTGTATATCAGTTTAATGGCACCAGTTCCCAAGTGGGCTGTGTTCTGTACTTATTGTTTCACGGCAGTCATATAAATTCTTAGCAAGAATTTAAAACTATGTCAGTTGAGGGACTTTGCAGAAGAAGAAAAGAATTTTGACAGGAATGTGAAAAATGATTTACGTAGCACTAATAAAACTTCCATGAAATAGAAACATGTAAGGGAGGGAGAAAAGGAAGGGAAAAGATTTCTGCAGCACATAGTAGGAAAGAACTGCCGCGCTTGGTATTCCCACTGAGTGGGCTATTTTGCAGAACTCTGCAGCTCAGGATGTGCTATTGTTTGGGGGAGGAGAGTAACATTTCACTAGTTGTTTGCTCTGTTGCTGCCTCATTCCAGCTAAAACATAATTCTCTTTTACTTTAGAGAAATTCCCACATAGAATTCATCTGACACAAATAAAATAATGTTTTATTCCTCTCCTGATCTTCAGGAAAACGATCGCCAGTTATTTTTCTTAAGATCTTGCAGAAAAAGGGCTCAATTTTAAAGATGAATCTGTTTATTTTATAATTCTTTGATTTTGTATTTTTCTGTTTAACCTAGGAAATTGTGAGTTTATTTACTATACTTAGTATAATGTAATTAAAAAATAAGTTACAGTTTCATAATACAAATAAATTCTTACACAAAAATGAAATACTAATCAACTCAATATTTATTGTATCTGCTACTGTGTAGTTGATAGTAGTAATTGAAAAGGATTTGTTCTCCAGGAGACTGGGTAGATGAAACACGAGACAGGTAGAAAATTATGAAGAACGATTAAAAAGAAGAAAATTTAAAATTATTTAAATTGTAAAATTATTAAATTTTTAAAAGTTATTTTTTAAATTATTTAAAAGAGTGTGACTTACTATTCTCTTCAAAGTAGTTGCTCATGTTACAATACACAGGTATGAAAAACTGATCTAACAACATAGATGTAAGCCTTTCCTTTCAATGAGCTAATAGCAATTAGTGGTATAACTGTTGTCTTTGACAAGCTTGTTTTGAAACTTTATACCATTGTTTTTATTGTTTATTTTTCTTTTCTTTAAATAAATAAATAACAAAAATTTAAAAAGAGCTTGAGTTGTAGCTCAGCACAAAGTCTCTTGATTGAATCCACAGAGCTAGATAGAGATAAGATTAGATAACTCAGGAAAATATTACCCACTCTATAATTTTTCTACCTTATTTCTTCTGTCTCTTGTTGGATAACAAATATTAATGTTTCCTGATTTATCTTGTATTGCTTTGGTATAAATAAATATCTGATAAAAAAAAAAAAAGAGAGTGGGCGCTCAAAAGAGTAGCTACTCTAAATATGTGATTGATTAAGGACATTAAGAATCAGTGATATTCAGAAAACACCATATGAAACCATAAGGTAGAGCAGAGAAAATGATCCATGGTACTCTGTTCTAGAACATTACAGAGAGCACAGTTATACTGTACCTCAGGGTTTGCATGATGCAATTTGCATGTAGCAGAATCTAAAGCTGGAAATTATGCTTATTTCTCTTAGTTCACTGAAAGGAGCAGTTAGTGCTTGTATTATTTGAACAATTCTGCCTGCCTCTATTTGGTCATCCGAGCAACTGTTTTGAAGATAACAATACGCAATATAATAACTATTGTTCATTTTCTATCATCTTGTTCTGAAATTCTGTATCAATTTTATTGCTTTTTTCTCTTTAAAATAAAAACAAAAACAAAGAGCAAATAAAACTTGTGAGTGTTCTCAAAAAAAGAAAAAAAATTCAGTGCTCACCAAAGCAAGGACAAGTGCAAGGTAAAGATCATAAGGAACCATCCCATGACCAGCAGTGAGCCCTCAAAAGATGTTTAAAGTTTTTCATAACAGTTTTTACAGTCATAAAAATATACTTATAAAATACAAATATAGAACATAAAATCTGCGATAAATCTGCTTATGTTCAAACTATATTTAGTGATAGACTAGATTACTCTGACAGAGTGAAATAAAAAAGAAGAGAAACAAAGATGACCTAGAATTAGGATAGGTAACTGAAGAATAATCTTAATTTTTTTTTTTTTTTTTTTTTTTTTTGCGGTACTGGGGATTGAACTCAGGACCCTGCGCTTGCTAGGCAGGCACTTATTCCACTGAGCTATATCCCCAGCTCCAATAATCTTAATTTTTAATGTGTACTACATGTCTGAGTTTATATTCCACTCACAGATACGGTGTATAGAGGAAATATGTTGCTGAATTCTAAATGGACTCTCAAGTTTAATCCAACTCCTTTTATGTTACATAGTTTTGTAAAAGAATTGCTCATTCTTTTCAGAAATATCAACACTTTACTGAGTGATTCTGGACATATTAAAAGAACAGTGGGGATTTTACAGAATCGACATACACAGGCAGTGTCTAGATAAGGCATATCCAACAAATCCTAAGACCACCCATCACTGTCAATTAGCAAATACACTTCTCCTTCAAGACAGTTTATTGTTATTATTATTGTTATTTTTTTGCGGTACTGGGGATCGAACTCAGGACCCTGCGCTTGCTAGGCAAGCGCTTATTCCACTGAGCTATATCCCCAGCCCTAAGACAGTTTAAAAATCACTTTCTTAAGTACTTACCAAATATCCTAGGAAAAAATCCACTCTTTGTGAGTTCCTTAATTCCATCATAATTTTATTGTAATCTTAATGGTATTTAGTTTTTTTATAGTGGTTTTGTTTTCCTGATTTTTCTTTGGGCTTACTGTTATTTAAGACCTACTCTGACACAATTCCTTCTATAGATGTTATACATCATTTATTTTAAAAGCACAGTGGGAATAAATCACAGGCAAAAGCAAGAGATCATATTTAATGAAGCTGCACATAAATATTCACAATAATTATTACTTTTTAAAATGGCTGCCAAGGAGAGCAATGGATGCCTTTTCAAAAGTTGAAAAAAATACATATCTATCAGAAAACTCTTTTTCAATGTGCAAACGTGTGTGCAAAATAATTTGCATACGCTCTGATCTTGTGTGCTTATTGACAGTACTTGATTTTTAAGTGTATAATATGTTATACCCTTAGAAAAAGGAACAATAAAGGAAAGAAAGAGGGAAGAAGGTACCCGAGATTAGTGGCCAGGGAGAGGAGAGCGTATTGGTAGGTCTAGACCAGTAGTGGGGAAGAATGTTGCTTTATGCGTTACGTGAAAACTCAGAGGTTTTCTCAGAGCTAAGTTCTAAGTGGGAAGGCTGTCAGAATTCATCGCCAGGGACGTGTGTTAACTATGTAAACAGTCAGTCTTAATGATCAAGTCGCTGCATTAATTGCCCATGCAAAGGGGATATGGGATCACAGACAATAAAAAAGGTAAATTATCCACAAACTGTACTTTTTGAAGTTTAAAATATTCTAAGCATCTGTCTGTATTAGATAGCATAACAGTCTATGAACTTGCCGTATACAAAAAATGCATAATATACTCTCCGAGTTCTCCAAACTCAGTATATACGACTAAATGAGACCACGTTAATGGTCTCAGAGGAATAAGGATTGTCTTGGGTCCATGTCTTCTTTATTTAACATTTTCCTGAATATAGAAATAAATATATATTAATATTTAGTGAGGGTCTAAAATGTATTATAGGAACTGAATGAGACATTCCATTTTATTCTTGAGGACACGTTTACAAGGTTGGTGTTGTTATCCCCATTAACAAGGGAAGAACTAATATTTGATAAAATACTCTCAAAGTGACCCAGCGGTGAATAGCAAAACCAGTGCTCATTGAAGGAGCTCGGTCTCTTTCCACCTCATCATACTGGCCTTGCTAATAATGTGATAACTGGCTGAAAAAAATAAGACAATGTTTTTGTATCTGAAGAGGTATTTCACTTTGTTTTTTTACTAAATATATTGGAGAGCTGATGGAAGGTAGTGACCAAGGGTCAAGAGACACGTCTTCCAGATTGAGGTGATAAAAACACCTGAACTGAACTTAAAAATATACAATTTCTGCTTTCTTAGTTTCCTGAACTCAGAGATCGTCAAATTTCTTGGTTTTTAATAATGGTAAATATTTGATGACATCAACATCAATTGATGAGCTAGGCATGGTAGTGCACGCCTGTAATCCCAGCGCTCGGGAGGCTGAGGCAGAAGGATCACTGCGAATTTGAGGCCAACCTGGGCTACAAAGTGAGCTCAAGGCCAGCCTGAACTGTATAGCAAGACCCTGTCTCAAAAAGACAAAAGACAAAACAAAAAAAACAAAAAAAACCCATCAATTTGATGGTCCAGGGCAGATTGATAAATTTAAGTTCTCTCTGATTTGAAATATCAAAGTATATCTTAATGCAAATATCAAAGCAATGATGTTTTATTTCATTTCCTATTTCTTGAAGATACATTAATGAAATGAATTAAGAGAATTCATATTTCTTTTCCAGTGCTCAGCTTCTTGTGGTAAAGGCATAAAGTACCGTGAAGTGCTCTGTATTGACCAATTCCAAGAGAAATTACAAGAAAATTACTGCAGCCACTTGCAGAAACCTAGAACTCACAAAGCTTGTAGATCTGCCAGATGCCCTTCATGGAAAGCCAATAGATGGAAGGAGGTATGTGATGTATTTTACAATTCTACATGTATTTATTGCATTGAAAATGAAATTTTAATTCAATCTTCACTTTCATAATTGCAAAACTTTTACTTCTTTAAAATGTACATTATTATCCAAGTGTGCCTGTAATCCCAGCCCTTGAAAGGCTGAGGCAGGAGGATTGCTGTGAGTTCAAGGCCAGTTTGGGCTACAAAGTGAGTTCAAGGCCAGCCTGAAATGTATAGTGAATGGCTGTCTGAAAAATTAAAATAAAATATACTTTATTTTGTTATATGCTTACCTGCACTGTGCTCCAAATTAATTCTGTACACTGCTGATGTGTGTGCCACTTACAGGTAAGTAGCAAATTAGTCATTTGGTTTTTTGTAGCCACAAACTGTATAAGAAATTCTGTTACTAAGTGGGAGTGCTACAGATCACCTTGATAGTCTAACAGCAAAATACATATATGATGATGCATTAAGTGACAGCCTTCTTTCCACCCCCACTGGTTGGATCAGAGCTAAGACTGCATCCCAGAGAAACTGAAGGTGGATTACTATTGGATACCTCAAATCAGAGAGGTGGGAAAGCTGGATAACCTAGACTGGGCTAAGGCTAGAGTAGAAAGAGTCAGCAAAAACAAAGCTGGTAGGAGTTCCTGGATGAGCATTCAGTTTGTAAACCAAGAATCTTAGGTATCAAAGGCTGATACCTCCCCTGACATACTCAGAGAAGACAGTCCAGGATCTGCGTTGGAGGGAGCATACATTCAAGAGTGGTTTTCAAGCACATACTAGCTCAGGAAATGGTCTAGAAAGTCATTTTTTCTGTTGCTGGGACAACATCTCTGACACCATAGTTTAAAGGAAGAGGGGTTTATCTGGCTCACGGTTTCAGCTGTTCCAGTCCATGGTGAGCTGGGTCCAAGGCAGGAACATCACGGCACAGGGGCCAGTGGAGCAGAGCTACTCAACCCAGGGCAGCCAGGAAGTGAGCACAGGGCAGAGTGGCATCCAGAGATACACCCCCCTCAAAGGCACGTCTGCGGCCACCCACCTGCAACAGCACACGGTCAGCTATAAACACCAGTGGGTTAACTCATCCACTGTGCCTTAGAGTCCCCCTCATTATGCCCTCACCTCTCCAGTAGCCTCTTAATTCAGTTAAGCAGATAGTTAAGGTTAATTGGTTTAATTGGGACTAGACAAAAGCCATGAATAAAGTCAGACTACTAACTAGAATAATTGCCTAACAGCTGACTTCACTGGGCTGGGCTTCCCACACAGCTTCTTCCACCAGTACCTGAGCGTGCTCATCCACTGCTTAGAGAGTATGGTCTTGGCATAGAAAAGGCTATCTGTCTTCTGCCACGGAACTTCTTTCTCTCTGTGAGATGTTGGGGTTCCATAGTTTGGGAAGAGAGGGAGGGATTCATCCAGCAGCTAGAGGAAGTAGGGTCCCCAGGACTCCCGTGTCATCACGTCACTATGGGCCCAGAGCCTCACCACGGGGCCCTGGCTCCTGTGCAGCACTCTCGTCAGCTTATCACCGATACTGAATAGCCAGGTTCTCAGACTGAGTTAAAATCTCAAGTTTCCTTGTACAAGAGGCAATCTGTGTCAAGTGTTTACATTCTGGGATCTGTGGTTGGGATTTGACTGAACTCTAGGGGCGAATGCATCTGATTTCATTCTGCCGAGGGAGGGGTGCATTCTTGAGCATTTGCTTCTAGATTAAATTTTGATCAAGTAAGTAAATAATTTTTCGTTCTTTATCACAGGCATGATTTAAAAGATCTTCCTCTTAACCGATTACATTTATGGAAAGTCATAACTATTTATTGAATTGCTCAAAAAGGAAACAATGGTCTATCCTGGGTCCTTTGTTCTCACAGTGTGCCTGTCACTCAATGAGTTCTCTCAATTTTCCTATCAAAGTAGCTTTGGGATCTCTGTTGCCACCACCGGGTATAGTTCAGTGGTTCTTCATCTTCTGTTCCTGGGCCTACAGCGGCTCCCACATGACTTCTGGACTCTTCTTACTTTATGTGGTGTGAGCCCCAGAAGAGCTCAAATACTCACATGGCACTTAACATCTTCCACAGCTTACTGCTGTCTGTGGAGGCCAAGTCTAAGGCTAGCCCATGCTTCCTTCCTTCAGCATTATCCAAGCTGCTGTCTTTTCCCCTCTGAGACAACGGGTGTCTTATTTGCTATCTAACTTCATGACTACCTGAATATTTATTTTGAATACTGTTGATTTAACTGCAAAAGGACTCACCCTCTCATAATTTATATAATAAATTTGTGATATTCTTGATTTGCTTAATGTGAACTATTACTTTACCTGCTCGGGACCAAGATGTGTTAGGATAAGGGCAAAGGGGCTCTATCCAAGAGGCAGAAACACACACCACAAAGGCACCGGACCCCAAAGGTCACAGGCGCCCCCTGGGTGAAGCAGGTAAGTCCTAATTCTGGTATCAGCCAGGAGCCATGGGGTGGCGGTGCCGGTGAGAGGATTCGTCCTTCTCGAGCACCGACATTCTGTGGGTCCCAAAGATTCTTTTGCTGTTGCACAGCTGCTATGGCTGTCATGGTTGATACTTGTGAGAGACACTTTCTAGCCCTTGACCTCCAGCCCCGCAGCAGAGACTCTCTCATCAGCACTAAGGAAGACCCACTAAAGGAATACATTTCAGGGGCAGCAGAGATACAGACATGAATATGCAAAAGCTGTAAAAGATCCAGCAGCTTTTGGGCAGACTCTGATTTATTCTCTTTGAATTGGTTTTTCTTGTCGTAGAGATGATCCCCATTCAACTACAGAGTCCTCAGATCTTTGCCAGAAACAACTGACCACTTGTGAAGCCCTTGGCCTTAGATTTATTCTATGAAAAGTATTCACATGAAGTTAAAAATTGCAGGCTGTCTCTGTGCCACATGTAATAATGTATTCAACAGAGGTTTAATTTCAGAGGTGGTTACAAGATAATCACTGGTTGCTGCTTTGTTCAGATTGTACAACTTAATAACATTTCTTTAATACAAGTGCTCACTGTGATATAATTTCATTTTATTACTATTTTGCATGATTCCTCAAAAGGAAAGACTCATTTAGTAAACTGTTGTCCACAGAGGTACTCAAATGGGTTTTGAAGGAACACTTTACACTTGGCATATGATATCTTTCTTTAGTTAAGGATTTGGTAATGGGTTTTAACAACTGCTGCTACACAAGGACAGTAATTGCTGTACAGGACCCTCTGTCTTCTGTGTCTGGATGATGTCTGTAGAGGCAAGTTAAAGTGTCCAACTATGTTATACTATCTGTTCTTCTTGTTGGAACCTTGATACCCAGTGTTGGTGACTTAGGGCCCTGCTATCGATTCCTTGTGATATACAAGTACATATGGCTTCACAATGCCTTCAGCTATGTTAGCTGGACTTTTAAAGTTAAAATTTAACACACGTATAAATATATATCCCTACAAGACTATCAAAGGATGAATATTTTGGGATTGTAATGCACCTTGAGAGGCCACTCTAATAAACTACTTAAAAGCCAATGCAGTACCTACCTTGTGTCTTTAACACAAAAGGACCTGGCTTTGGGCACAGGTAACGACTTCTGCTATAGAAAAATCAAGTTCCAGGTCCCTCTGACACATCTAGGCAGAAAACACATAAACGTTCTTGTAAATTCATGGAAAAAATATTGGAAATACATAAAACTATGAATATAGAGCTCAGAATAATACAACTGACAATAACAGATTTAGAAATTAATCCTGTATAGAAGAAATTGTGCAAAGAAAGTTAGAAGGTGTAAACACAGCGAGGTATAACAGAACACAGGGGCATGCTAATGCTTAAAGGATGAGCAGAGGAAGTCGAGTCGGGTGAAGAGCCTGAGAGCAAACAATACAGGAAGTAAGAGGGTAGCACCAAGCACGAGAAGTGATTGCAGGTGCAGAAGCAAGGCTAGTTCCACAGAAATGGTAAATGAACCAAATGTGTTAGCGACATTCACCAAGAAAAGTTTTGAAAAGTTTCTGTTGGGTTTATTTGGCTGGTGATGTTATTGGTGACATCAGGTTGAGGAATATTTAACTGAAGTAATAAATTATTCTGTTTAAATCTAAAATCATATCAATTTATTCTCTGAAAAGCTGAACAACAAAAGTTACTTTTTTTCAAGCATGAGTCCATTTCCTTCCCTTCAAGGAAGAGGTGCCTATTAAAAATATGGTAGCTACTCGCAGTCTCAGTGGATTTTTCTAAACTTCTGCTATGATCAAAGGACCAATAAAAGAATGTGGGTGGTTGAAACAGGAAACTGTGTTCATCTCATGGAACTTCATGCTGTGCTGTGTGGTGAATTTTTTCCTAGAATTTTTTTCAGGTATACAGTAATCTTTCAAATACAGTTTATATATCTAAAATTTTCTCTGAAAAGTTTGCCAGAGTCTTATTTCACAAGATAAATATTTTCCTAAGTTCTTCAGATAAGCAAATTACATCCAGACATTTTAGTCTAGCTGATGTTATTCCTGGCACAAAGCACACACTAAATTATTATTTTTCTTTATAGAAACAGCTATATTTTTGTGAAAACATTCAATGAATTGGCAAAATTAAGTAACTTTAGGCATAACATGATTAACATAAAGTTATGTAGATATGTATAATGTTCCTTATAGATAAAAGCATATAAATCCTCTTTAAAATAAGTGATTGATTGCTTCTTATACATGTAAAACATAAAAACTAAATTTAATTTTTCTTTTATAAGTGGAAATGCTACCATAATTTTATGAGGAATTTGAGTCTACTGGGTAAAATAAGTTCTAAGCTTTGAAGAATTTAAATTCTTTTCTTATAGTTAAACTATGTTTTGCAGATATGTTACTGTTGTGGAAGAAAGAGGGAAATTAGTTCCTGTGGGAAATTTATAGAAATAGGGAAGTCAAAGAATGACCTGATTTTTCTCTGATAACATCACTACTGGGAATATTGAGGGGCCCCAGACAACTTTTTGCAGTATGTGATCTCCATTCCCTTCTGAAATTATATAAGCAACTGAACTCACAAGTTAAATAAAGATCCCTAGGCACACCCCATACTTTATTACTGTGGACAGCATGACTCTTGGTTGTTGCTATGTGGTTCTTACTACTTACTTTGGAACATGTGTCACCCTATAGCTGGAAGATCGCCAAGGCCTTCCCCTCCCCTCCAGGAAGCGCAGTGAGAACTCAGCACGGAAGATGGAGGCACAACTCTGCTTCTCCTTGGGGATGACTGAATGTTTGTCACTCCCTTCGTGTGCTGAAATGCTGTCCCCTAAGTAATGGTATTGGGGGGGGTGGGATTTGGGAGGTGATTAGGTCAGGAGAGGGAGCCCTCATACCTGGTGTTACTCCCCTTGTGAAAGAGAACCTAGGGCCCTAGCTTGGCCTTTCCACCACTTGTGAGGAGGCAAAACGTCACCCATGAATCAAGAGACAGGATTCCACAAGACCCCAAAGTTTCTGGTGCCTTGATTTGGAACTCTCTGGGAAATGGACTTCTGAGAAATACATTTCTGCTGCTTGTAAGCCACTGAAAAAATATTTTTATAGCAGTATTACTGTAACAAATATCTAAATGGAGATGTGATTTTTGGAATTGGTAAATGTGGAGAGGCTAAAAGAGATGGAAGAGGTATTTTTGTTTGTTTGAGACTTCTGTTTGTTTGTTAGGTTCATGTTTCTTTGCAGTGCTGGCACTGGGAATTGAACCAGGGATATCACACTGGGTTAAGTCTTAAATGAGGCTGGAAGGGTTTTGAGGCACCTGCATTGCTGCAGATGGGTTAAGGGCAGTTCTGGTGATAGCTCAGAGAAAAAGCAATGAAAAGCATTGAAGACAAAGCTTCAATCTTAGAGCGTACCTTAGTAATTACAAATAGAACACTTTCAGAAAAATGGATGGTAAAGGTCCATCTAATGAACTCTGACAAAATCAGGACTGTGTTATTGGACAGTGGAAGAAAGGCCATCCTTGTTACAAAGTGGCAGAGAACCGGGCTGCTTCCCATTCTGTTTCAATGGATTGTCTTCATGTTCTAATGTCTTGTGGTAGAAATTAAGAGAGAATTGGATACGTACTTAAGAAAAGTGTGGAGGGAGGGCCATCTGATGCTTCGGTGGCCAGTTCCTGCCCCATTGTGTGCAGAAGGCAGGGCACTGAGTCTAAAACTATTCCTGAGGCAAACCCCTCCATGATGGGGTTCCTACTTATTCGGGATCTATCCATTACTCCTTTCTTTTCTTTTAAGAATAAAGGAAAAAGACATATCAACAAACATACATCCATTTACAAAATAGTGTAAGAACAATACAAACAATACAGAGTTACAAAGTGGTAGGAAATTAACCATCACTCCTTTCTTTCTGTTTCTCCCTTTCAGAATCCTATGCCTGTCCCACAACATAGCTTGTTTGGTTTCATAGTTCACACTTGGAGGAGAATTTGCCTCAGGATGACTCAGGCCTTGATCATACTCACATCTGCTTTAGGTAGTAGCTAGATGAGACTCTGGACTTTAGATTTGAGTTGATTCTTGAGTTCAGACTTGAGTTAAGACTTTGAGGGTTAATGAGATGGAATGACGGATCCTATTTTGTATGTGAGAAGGACATGCATTTTGTGAAGTCAAGGGCAGATGGCTGTGGTCTGCATGTCTGTGTGCCCCTTCAATTCGTAAATTAAGGTCCTAACCCTGGCTGACCATATTAGCAGACAGAGGTTCCAGAGGCCATAAAGGCAGAGCTCTCAGAACTGAGATATTAGTTCCTTTCAAAAAGAGGCCCTCGCCCGAGGGAGTTTGCTTTTTCCTCCCGCTGTGGCAGAACGGAGTGAGAAGGTGCCCTCTGTGACCCAGATCGTGGATTCTCATCAGGAGCTGAGCCTGTGCTGTCTCCACCTTAGAATTTGCAGCCTTAAGGATTGTGAGAGATGTACATTGTTTATCAGTCACCCACTTTATGGTATCTTGCTGGAGCAGCCTGGGCAGACTAAGGTAACCAGCAACTAGAACCAGGGCCTCAGGCAGTGAATGAACCTGAATCTCAGTGTCTTCAGCCTCGGTACCTCCTTTATGGAGCTGCTGTTAGGAAAACAATGAAAGTAGGCAAGCTCCACATGGAAGATAGGTTTTATTGGGGTTACAATCTGAGAGGGACCCTTTGGCACTAGACCAGATCAGTACTGTCTCTTAGGCTAAAGGAATTTTATAGAGTTGTAAGAGGAAATAGCAGCTGTCTGAGTCAGGTTGCACTGTAACCTTTGACCACCAGCCTGTGTGTGTTTATTTGCTCAGGCTCATCCTCTTAACAAGGGCCTGTAAAGTTTGGTAACCTGGTGGGGGTGGCAGTTCTGCCCTCCTCACTCTTGACTTTTAATGAAGGCCCATAAATATTGAGGGTTGAACTCGTCGTGACCTGATTAGGATGGCAGAGGTGTAATTCCTTGAGCTGCTGTCAAGAATAAAAGGACAGGAAGCATAACACAAAAATTTTCTTGGCTACTTATGAAAAATGAAGCCTGATGAGATTACAACAGAGTTAGCTGAATTTATAATTTATATAACAGCTTCCCCAAACTTCTGTCCAGGGAAGTATAATCATGACTCACCAAATCAGAAAATATCTGCAGCTTTAATAAGTTTGAACTGTAATGGGTACTGTAGGTAAAAAATGAACATAAAACAATCTTAAATTATTTTTTATTGGGAGATAATGTTCATAAGAATATGAATATCACTTCAAAGCAATGTAGTACGATAGTTTATGATTGAGTAGTGGTTTTGTAGACATTAAAAATATTTAATTCTGGAGAAAGTTATCAATTGGGATACAGCCTAATAGTTGTCACAGTTTCTGGGAGACTTGTGGCACTTTATACAAAGGTGAAATGTATCTGTATATTTAATTAGAATCTCTGGACAAGACGATGTTAAAATATTTGTTGCGATTATTTTCTGATAGATCTATTTATAAGACATAGGTAAATACATGGTGGTTCTAGGGTGATCCTTTTCTATCATTTGATATTTATTAACTGTATTCAGGTTATCTTGGCTCCTCTTTAGTGCTCCGTGACCTGTGGCTCTGGCATCCAGCAAAGAGACGTGTACTGCAGACTGAGGGGCATCGGTCGGGTGGCTGAAGAAATGTGTGATCCATCCACAAAGCCTTATTTTCAGAGGCAGTGTTTGGGTGAGGACTGTGTGAAGTACCAGTGGATGGCGGGAGAGTGGCCCGAGGTAAGCACCAGCAAATGAACTTTTAAAGACTCCGCACAGAAGGATGTGCTGCTCACTTTGTCATCGCTTTTCTAGTGTTCGTCATCCTGTAAGAAGAAAGAGATTCATCGGACAGTGCAGTGCATTGGTGTGCAAAACACGCAAGTGAATGAGAGTTTCTGTGACCCTTCCACCAGGCCACGCTCCGTGAAGAAGTGCAGAAACCTGCCCTGCAAGTATGTGGTGCTCACAGGCGACTCCGCACAGGTGAGGCCACACAAGGGGAGTGCAAACATTTTGTGGGGGCCTAAAACCTGAGCCGTTTGGAACTGGGACTAACATTTGAGAATGGAAGCGGATAAAACACCAAGCTAAGGAGTGAGATCACAGGCGGTCAGGCAGTGCAGATAGAGCACAGTGCTACTATAACAAGCTGTTGACCTCCAGCGGGAGCCCAGCATGTCCATCCTTACTAACTGTGAACCCAACCACAAGAACAGTCTTGCCAACTGGCCCGAACAGTAACTCTGTTTGGAAAACAGGTTTTTTGAGGTATAATTGATATGTAATCAATAGGTAATCAATGCCCATACCTAACATTCATGGTGTAAGTTCTGACATATGTTCATCTTATTTAAATCCAGTACCGTGTTCACAATGAAGAGCATTTTCCATTACCCCCAAAAGTTCCCTGTGCTACTTCATAATCCCTCTGCCCTTGTCCCCACAGATAACCTCAACTGTCCTATTAGCTTGCATTTTTCAGGGTTTTAAATAAGTGGAATCACATAACATGTGCTATTTTTTTCTGATGTAACACAAGTTTTTCAGGATTAAATGAGGTTTTAGAACTTATGAATGGTTTATTCTTTTCTATTGTTGATTAATACTCCACTTCATGGATGTCTTCAAGTTTACTAATATTTTCTCTGTGTCTGATCTATTTTAAACCCATGTCCAAACTACTTTTCACCTCTAACAGTATGAGCTTTGTCTTTAGGAGTCTGATTTCAGCTTCCTTTATATCTTCCATGTCTCTATATTATTTTTTAAAATTATGAAATAGTTATTAAAACATTTTCTAAAAGATTTTAAATACCTTTCTGTGATGTTTGTAACATGTCTCTGTGTGTTTGTGTATTTACAGTTTAGAGGATTTAGTATGTGTTTGTGCAGCCATCACTGTGATCTAATTTCAGCACACCCCAAAGAAAGTCCATACCCATGAATGGTCACATCTCATGCTCCCAATTTCCCATGGCTCCAAACAACTGTAGCTCTTTCTGTCCCTGTGAATTTTCCTGTTCTGAGTAGTTGTATAATATGTGTAGCTAGCTTCTTCCATGTATTATATTTTTGAGGTTTACCCATGGTGTAGCTTGCATCCTTGTGAGCCTGAGTAGTCTTTCATTTTAAGCGTATATGACATTTTGTTTATTCCGTAGTGAACTGATGGACCTTTGCTGATGACTATTATAAATTCTGAGGTTCTTGTTGAAAATGAATTGAGAAAAATATGTTGAATTATTTCTGGATGTATGCTTCTATTCCCTTAATGGGTGTGTCTCTCATTATGGTATCACCATAGAATCTTGATTGCTGTAAGTTTTGGAATCAGGACGTATATACAAATCAGGACGTATATATGAATCAGGACATATATATGAATCAGGACTATATATGAATCAACTGTGTTCTCTCTTCTCAAGGTTGTTGGGCAATTCTGAGTCCCTTTCATTTCTATGTGATTTTTAAAACCACTTGGTCAAATTCTGTGAAAGAACCAGCTGGACTTTTGCTAGAGATTACAGTGAATCTTGGTCAACTTGGAGAACATTGCTATTTCAATAATATGGTCTTCTATTCCATGAACACAGGCTGTCTTTTTTTCATTTAGGTCTTATTTAATTTCCTTCCAGAATGTTTTATCATTTCCAGTGTACAAATCTTGCACTTGTTAACTTTATGCCTAAGTATTTTACTTCATTATGTTTTCTCCTTGTTTGAATGGAATGGTTTTCTTCATTGCATTTTCTGTTAATCCATTGGTCATATATAGAAACAGAATTGATATTTATGTATAAAATATGTTTATTGGATCTTAGTTTGTGTGTGTAATATTTGGAGTTTTCTACATACAACATTATATCACTTGTGAATAGATATACAGAAATATCTGTTCATGAATGCTTCTATTTGCAAACAATTTGGTTCACAAAGAGAAGTGTTTGGCAAAATTTTACTTCTGTTAGCAAACTCCACATAGGGAAACAAATGCAAATCATGGCCATCTTCCATACACAAACATGAATGCAGCTTTCCCAGGATCCTGGAATGAATTAAGTTCATGAACTGCAGTATCATTGTAATTTTACTTCTTCTTTAAATCTGGATACCTATTACCTCTTTTTATTGGCTAATTTTCTTGGGTAGAGACCCCAGAACAATAGCAAATAGAAGCAGATGAAAACAGATCCCCTAGACATATCCCCACTCTTTATAAAAAGGCTTTCTGATTTCACAATTAAATTTGTTAACTATAGATTTTTTTTTTGTATATTCACTTTACCAGACTGAGGAAATATGCTTATACTTCTAGTTTGCTGAATTTTTTTTTTTAATCATGGAAACGTATTGGCTTTTCTCAATTTTTTTTCTGCATCTATTGAGATGACCATGCAATTTTTGTCCATAGTTCTGTTAGTGTAACACTGATTGATCTCCATGTGTTGAAACAACTTTCCATGCCTGGGGTAAATCTACTGGAGCATGGTGCATAATTCTTTTTTATGTGTGGCTGAAATTTTGTCAGTGTTTTGTTAAGGATACATTATAAGTGACATTAGTCTAAAGTTTTCCTGTGGTATCTTGTCAGGTTTTGGGAAATATTGGCTTGATAGGATGAATTTGGAGGTGTTCCTTTTCTTCTATCTTTTGTGGAAATTTGGGGGATTTGTTCTAATTCTTTAAGTACACCGGGTCCTCATTTGTCTGAAGTTTTTTAAAATCACAAATTCACCTGCTCGACTAGTGACAAGTCTGTTCAGATTTTCCCTCCTTCACAAAATTGTTGATGTTCCCATTTTTTGTGGTTTGTTTAGTGACTTTTTGAGCTAACGTTTATGTTTTCTGTGATATGTGGCCACTAACATCTCTGTTAATCTAATTTAGTTGTCCGATGAGTAGACAGTGATTTCCTTAAATATTATAGTTATTAATAATCTAAGGCTAATAAATGTGCTTTATGTAAGATATATATATATATATATATATATATATATTTTTTTTTTTTTTTTTTTTTTTTTCAACATAGCCAGGTAGTTGACAACTCTTTCTTAACTTAAAGTCCCTGCTGTTGAGATCCTACAGGTCAGTTTGAGGAGAAAGAACAGTTTCTCCTCAGGTATTTCCTAAGCAAGTGGACAGCAATGAACATGTCTATAACTCTGTGTATATCTATGGGCTTTGCATCCCCTTTGAGCTTTTGGACAGTCTGCCTTTGTCCCATTAGCCAGCACCTCTGAAAATTACAAAGTTGAACAATAGCTTCAGTTATGTTGAACAAATGTTTTCAAAGCTTTTAGCACTGAGAAAACCATGTCAAACAAAGGCAACCTTGCAAGCATTG
Organism: Dinomys branickii; assembly: GCA_004027595.1. Classification (NCBI taxonomy): domain Eukaryota; kingdom Metazoa; phylum Chordata; class Mammalia; order Rodentia; family Dinomyidae; genus Dinomys; species Dinomys branickii. The sequence goes on from PVLD010001456.1 coordinate 116,288, forward strand.
CCTTCCATACATCCACTGAATGGTGGTGACAGTCCTTTGGGAGGGGCTTTCAAGAATGTCTAAGCCTGTCCTGCCCAGGTCAGTGGATGCCATTCTGCTGGTTTTCACTCTTGATTGCAGGACTATGAATTGTTAAGGTTACTAAAGAGCTGTCCAGGAGATACTGAAAATACTTAAAATACACAGAGCTCACTCTTCTTATCACAGTTCAGTTGTACTTTGGGAACAAATGCCTATGGGTACTCAAAATTTTTGACCAATTTCCAGAATTCTTAAAAGTTGATGTGATAAATTCTGCCAGTTTCCTCTCTGCTGTACGGAGAAGAGAATATTTAGATACCCTTACTCCGCAGTTGTCCTTCATGCCCTCTCTCTAGTATGTTTTCATTCATGAGTTTTTCTCTTTGTTATGGGTCTGGTTTTTTTTTTCTTTGCATATTACTTAAGTTTTTAAATTTTATGTTAAACATTATAACTTTTACCTTATTGGTCACTGGATATACTTTATTCCTATACATAGCTTTGAGCTTTGTTATGCGATGTAGTTGTTTGGTCTAGAAGCAGTTGGATACTCTTTTAGTTTGCTCATAAGACTTGTTAGGCCAGTGCAGCCTGTTGGTTAATCTGGGGTTGATTATCCACCTTTGCTGTGGTGAGACATTTTTGAGCACTGTCTCTATTTCCTGCTATGATAATGTTTCAGTTTGGTTGGAGGCTACGGGCACTACACCTGGCCCTGTGTGACTGCCAGGCAGCACACAGTAACTTCTAAGCCTTTCGGTTGCTTCATTCTCTGGCTTTGGCTGGTGTCCTAACGTGTATGTGTGCACTGGTCAAAGCTCGGTTGTCTCCTTTCTTTGAACCATGACCTTCAAAGCAATCGGTCAGAACAATTATAGGGTCATCTTCTTGTTTCCCATCTCCCAGGCACCTCTAGACTTTGTTATTTTATATTGGCTCCCTTAAAAGTCATTGTGTAATATGATTTATCCAGGTGTTTTGTTGCTGCAGGTTAGAAGGCAAATCTATTCCTTTGTATTTTAGTTTTTGCCAGAAGTATTAGTTTGTTTGCCTACTTTCAGCCTGGGACTTTAGTCCTATATGTACTTACATATTTAAACAAATGGCATTAGGCTACACTCCATATATTAAGAGACATGATAACTTATACATAGTTACTAATAAGCTAAGGCTAATAAATGTGTTTTATATCAGATCAGAACCTCCAATAAATTTCATTTCTCCCAAACTATGCTTACTGGAAAATAGTTTCTTTGATTAAGGTATTTTTAGTGATGTGATGGTTGAAAAGATAAAAGCATAAAACAAAACAAAATGAAAAAAAACCACAGACTCGACAGATAGAAGACCTCACCTACATCTGGGTTCTTTTGTCTGTCGGTACAAGGCCGGGGAGATTGTCTAATGTTGTCTAACCATTGTTTACTCATTTGTAAATGAGACTAAATAAATTTATTGTGGAGATGGCATAGCAATGTATATGTTAAACAGCTGACCAAAAATAGACCTTGGTTAAGTTTCTGATCCTTTCCTTATCTCATTGTACTTACATATGTTTCAGTGTGCAGGTAGCTGCGGATTTAGTTATAGACAAAGGATTACATATTGCATCGGGATCCGGTCTACTAAGAAGCATAAGCTCCACCAACTTTGGCCTGTGGTCTATCGAGAATGCCCTGTGCTGCCTCCCTTTCAGCGTTACAAATGCAATATTAAAAGCTGTTTGCATGTGGCCACCTGGAAAGTTAGCAAATGGAGCAAGGTCAGTATACAACTGTGAATTTAAAACCTTTTGAATAAGACTTTCCAGGAGGGAAGTGATTGGTAATCTTCATGTCTAGCTGGAGCCTAGGGGTTGTTTAACATCCTATCTAAAAACTAGTTTATCAGCTACTTGTATACATGCTTCGTCTCTCTTCTTTGCTTGTTATAGCTTCCTTATATCCTTAGGACTTAGTTCTGCTCCTTACAAAACCATGAACCGTGGCTTGTACTTTATAGGTACTTAAAAATTGGTTAAATGAAGAAGTAAATAAATCTCAAACATAGGAGTGATGAATGTTTTTCTGAACTATATTCTTCTCTGATTTTAATTGCCAAAACAATGAATATCACTTTGCAAACTTAGCATATAATTTAAACAGAAAAACTACTCATAGTCTTAGTAACCATCATTAATGAATGCTTATTCAGTGTTTACAATGTACTATTGATATAACTACAAAAATGAGTAAAGAGAAGCTAGTAACTGAGAACAGAATTAGGCTTGTGCCGAAGTGACGTTTTCCTTCTGTCCAGCCTCCTGTGTATGTTTTCATCTTGAGTCATTCTAGCATTACCAATCCTCAGTTTTGACCCTGAAAGAACCTAGATTGAGACGAGGAAGCATGAATTTGCCAGACTTACTACCTGTTAAATATTTTGACTTCAAATTTTCCTCTGTTCACAGTGCTCAGTGACTTGCGGAGCCGGGATAATGGAGAGGAGAGTAGAATGTGTGGATGACAATGGGTGGCCCAGTGACTTGTGTCTAAAGCATTTAAAACCTGATGCTCAAAAAAAATGTTATGTCAATGATTGTAAGTAAGAGAATTCAGTCTCTCTCTAGTATCTCAGTGTTCCATTGAAGTTTCAGTTAAAATGTGAAAAAAATATATACAGCAGTCATCTACTCTACAACAGGAAACATTAGATCTTCAGAGTATAGCAATGTTTATGAGTAAGTTCATGCTGTGTTTGTGATTTCTTCAGCACTGATAAGGTGTGCTAACTTGTCTTTGAAGGTAAATCCTTTACCACCTGCAAAGATATCCAAGTTAAAAACAATATTACCAAGGATGGTGATTATTACCTTAACATCAAGGGAAGAATAATAAAGGTATTACGAAAACAGTTCCTAGTTGATTTTAACATTGGCAGATGTCCTTGGTAAAAGTTTTTCTGATGTTTGCATTTTTTGTTTAGATTCACTGTGTGGACATGCACTTGGAGAGCCCCAAGGAATATTTATCACTGGTCAAAGGTGAAGAAGACAACTTTTCTGAAGTATATGGATTTAGGTATTAGCTGTGTTTTGTCCTGTGTGTTTTTAGATCTCTTAAAAGTTAAGTAGCTTAGATACCTGTCAACACATACAAGGATAAAGACAATGTGGTACACATACAAGTGGAGTATTATTCAGCCCTGTGGGATTAAATCATATAATCATGTCATTTACAGGAACTAGAAGCCATCATGTTAAATGACATGACCCAGATTTAGAAAGTTAAATTCCACATATTTTCTCTTATATGAGAAACTTAATGAATTCATGAGTTAAAGGAGAAGTGACAGGAAACTAGGAGATGACTTTTAGAGATGGAAAAGGGGATCAAATGGAGGGGGAAGAAAAGGACAGGAGGGGTCATGGGGTAGAAAAGAAAAATTGCTTTAGTAATTTGCAAACCTCCTGCTTCAGCCTCCCAGAGTGCTGGGATTACCGGCACGCACCACTGTGCCCAGCTTATACTTGTTCACTTACTTGGTTCACACTACGATGTGGAAGAGTAAGCGGGACCCTGTACTTTCTCACTTCTGAAGCTTACCTGTCATACACATTAGAGTCTAATGGTTATAGCTAATAGTAAAAATATTCAAATGTTGTCACAGACTGCAAAATCCGTATGAATGTCCTTTTAATGGAAGTAGGAGGAAAGACTGCAAATGTAAAAATGACTACCTGGCTGCTGGGTACACTGTTTTCAGCAAAATAAGAATTGATCTCACTTCCATGCAAGTTAAAAGTAAGTGTGAAATCTCTATTTTTAAAACAAAAACCCTTCCACTTTCTACTGAAAATCTAGCAATATAGTGGTACATATGATTGCCAGGGTTATTATTTTATTATCTATATAATCCACATTCAGTAGCTTATTTACGGTTAATTCAGTTACTATTTTTATTTTATGAAATAAAGCATCTCTACCACCAGTCATTGGGTTGGGCCTGAATGTACATCATCGAATACATACATGTTTAACTCCTCTCTCTTGTCCTCTTCAAACCTGTATGGTAAAAAAACAAATCTTGATGAAATCAAGCCTTTCACCAGTTACACACCTATGCTATGAAGCTGAATGTGGCAATCCACACTCCGCCCTTCTGAGCAGTACAATTTGATTTTTATTTATTATCTTTTGTGAGATGGGGTCTCACTATGTTGCCCAGGCTGATCTTGAAATCCTGGGCTCCAGTAGTCCTCCTGCCTCGGAGGATAGCACTACGGGTGAGCATCACCATGGGTGACTCTGACTGGTATCATATCAAAAGCACAGCTCCTAAGTGCTGCAAGGACTCTTGCTGCTACCAGGAAGCGATCCTGTTGCATTCCTCCAGTGCAGCCCCCACTTCCACTTCCCTGCGTGCCGATCAACTTCTCTACTTTCCAACTTCTAAAATCTTAACATCTCCACTCCGTTCACTGCTGATGATCCTCCTTCCCAATTCACTGAGAAAATAAGAACAACTGGAGGGGATTTGCACACGTTCCATCTGCCCACCCACTGGAATTTTACCTGTGTGCGCTGGCACCTCTTTTATTTACTATAGTTGAGTTATTCATGTTCTCATCTAAGCAAACTCCTCTGCTTGCACCTTCAGTTCTTCCCTTGTATCTACTCAAGAGCACTATTTCAGCAAGTTTTGATTTCTCTTGCATCATTAGTTCTTCTTTGCTGAGTCATGTATATCCTGCACAGAAAAATCTACTCTTATCTCTTCTATTATAACTAAGAACAAAGTCTCTCAACTCTCTTCCCTTCAAGCAACTGTCCAGTTTCTCTGTTTCTTTATAGTAAGATTTCTTAAAGAAGTTATTATTTGCATTGTCCAATTTCTCTTCCGCCACCCTGTACTGAACTCAGTCAAGTGGTTTCTTCATATTACTCCCCAGAAACAGACTTCATCCAAGTTGTAAGTGACCTCCACGTGTCAAAATCCAATAACTCTTGCCTTTCACTTGACATGATAAAGTAGCAGTACTTGGCTTCCAGGATACCACACTGCCATGGCTGTGTGCCTTTCTTGGCTACTCTTTCTCTTCTCCTTCTCACTTTCAATTTGGGTAACTACTCTTCATCTTCCATAGCATTGAATGTTGGGTGCTGCATGTGGTGGTATAGGCACTCCTATAGCAATATTCTATAGGCATTCCTATAGCAATATCTTTCATTTCTCCCTGTGTTCTACAAACATACAAAGTCCATCACCCAATTATGAGATGAGTTTTTCGCTTGCATACTACAATGGGCTGAATTGTGCCTCCCCAAAATTTGTATGTTGAATCCTTAACACCTAATATGATGGTATTTGGAGAAGGGAATTTGAAATATATTTAGGTTTAAATGAAATCATGAAGATGGAGCTCTCAAAAGGTGGTGAGTACCCTTTGCAAAGAGGAAGAGATACCAGAGCTTCCTCTCTGTCATGTAAATATAAGTAAGATGGCGGCCATTTGGAAGCCAGTGAAGCAACCCTCCCCAGAACCTAACCGTGCTACCTCTTTGATCTCAGACTGCCAGCCTTCAGGCCTGTGAGAAATAGATGTCTGGGGGCTAAGCTGTCCAGTCTGTGGAGCTTTGTTATAACAGCCTGGAGTGTTTAAAATATATGGGCTATGTCATACTAGCTCAGTTGCTAACACTTGGTCCAAGTCCACCTCACAGTTGTGATTCTGGCAGAGGATCGCTCCTCCTCTGTGCTTCTGACCCGGCGTCTCTTCTCAACAGATAAGCCAGAGTGACGTCATGCATTACATGGTGTGCCATGGCTTGTACATTATTCCATTTCATCTTTTCATTCTGAGCTCTGTTCAGAACTTTACGGACACTTCTCATCTAACTCAATGACATCAAGGAGTATTTTACACATCAACAAAACTCCACAAGATCACCCCCACTGCCTTCTTCCCACTCTCCTTGCGTGCTATGCCTGACGCACTGGCTCTTTGCTGTTCCTTGAACACCAGGCCTTCGCCCTACCATTCCGCCATCCTGTAGCACTCATCCAAATTTCTCCATGCAGTTTACTCATTCTTTAAGGGCTACTGATGAAATTCCCGTTCTTAGTAAGTCAGACTCCTTTCTTCAAAATCCACTTTCCTGCTGTACTTTAAAATCATAGCAATGATCACCCCTCACACACTCCAAAAGCTTCTTTATTGCTTCTCACTCTCTGGCAGGATTCCGTTTCCATTGGCCTCTTTTCCATCACTGCTGTGTTCTCAATATCTATGAGTGTCCAACATAAAATAAGTGGAAAGTCACCATTTCTTGGATTAGAAGCTCTGCAAGGAGCTTCTAGGGACAGCTGTTTTGAACAATTTTGAAGATAAATTCAAGTTAACCAAATTGGGGAAAAACAGCTTCAGAGAGAGGGATAAGCATGAACAAAATCATGGAAGGGAAAACTGTCTTCATGATATCAGAGCTTAAAAGTCCTCCAGTGTGTCTAACCACAGTTTGAGTGGAGTCTGAGGTACAGTAGCTCATTAGAGAAGTTCCCTAGGAGCAGGCTTTGAAGAAAAGTGTATACCAGCTACAGTGATCCCCCGTATAGTATCTGTGAAAAAAAAAATTAGAAATCATATGTTGTAAGTGAGGAATAAAGTGATGGGACTCAACACTGTCCCTGCTCATCAAATTATGATAGGGTAATGGGTCAGCTGAGAGAGCTATTTGAAAAATATTAAAGAGGTAACTAGAGGATTTTCTTTCAGGAGGAATGTGGGAGACAGTGACATGGGCTCTTTAGAAAGATTTCCAGAACAACCAAGGTATATAGTTCAGTGGGACAGGAAACAAAGTGGGGGAAATAAATTGGGAGAAGCAGTTTCTTCCCCTGCTTGCATGTGCTGAATTGGAGATACTGGAGGGTCATCCAGTAGTGATACCTTACGGGAGTGTGATATTTGCACTGGAACTCAGCAGAATTCCATGAGTCTTCATTGCATAACTGGTGTATGAAACTGATGCTGTTGGCCGACCATTATGCTTTTGGAGGAGACAGCAGATCATACTTTGAAAGTTGTGTCTCTGCTCTGCCCCAGCGTAATGTGTAAGTGCAGTGCACCTGAACTGCAGTATCTGTCGATTTCTGTGTCACGAGTATTCTCGCTATGGCCACTTATAAGCCACCAACACCACTTCATCATACACGAATTTGGGAAGAGATGAGCAAAATCAGCTTGTACTCTGTCACTCTTTTGCTCTGGCATGTCATGGGGGTCTCCTAGTTTTGCTAACTGTCCATGGAATAAGGTAGATATTTACAGAAATGCTACCTTTGGAGCTTGCCCCAGAGGACTGGGGTCATTGTGGGGAACGATGGCATCTTTTACCTTCTCAAAAAGTAAAATGATTTGAGACAACAACTCAGTGGAAGTGAGAACCACTGACTGAATAATTTAATTAGGATATTATTTAAGTGACTCAAGCAGAATGATTGGAACAGCTGAATTTAAGGATTCTTTCCAGCCTGTTTTTGAAACAATGACTCTAGTTTTGATAGTGTAGAATCTTCATTGTTATTACCAATCAGCAAATTTTGATTTTCTGATCTTTTTCCATTTTTTGATAGCAAAATCAAAAACAAGATGAAAAGAATAAAAAAAATAATATATTGTAATAACATAAGAAATCAAAGAAAGTAGCTATCTTGGTTACTTTTCTCTCATTGCTGAGACAAAATACCCAACACCCAAAATGAAGAAAGGAAAGGTTTATTTAGCTTACAGTTTGTGGAGGTTTCAGTCCATACTTGGCTGCTTCAGGGGCAGAGTGGCACATGGCAGAGGGCAAACTGTTCAAGACAGCAGAGCACAGCAAAAACCACAAGCCAAAGGGAGGAATGGCTGCAAGCAGCCTCCTTTTCTCCCCTACATTGTAAACAGCCTACCCCCACCCAGGGGTCGTGAACCTCTCACACAATCTTCATTCCCTCCTCTTCCACAGGCTCAGGATGTTTACAAAGTAAGCATCCCAGCTTCCTGCTGAATCACTCAGTTAAACCTCTAGATTCCCCAAGTTGACACAATGTATCAACCATAACAGTAGCACATATTTTGCTTACTGTGTTTGGATTGCCTGGATCAATCATCATATATGCAGTGTATAAGTACTCGTATATCACTGTGGTATAATTTATCTTTCCTTTGAATAATGTTTTTCTTCAGTATGTTTGTTCCCAACCCTACTTCCTTTATTTTAGGTATTTTCCATATCATAAAGCATGTATTTAGTTTTAAGGCTTCTGTTTCAATTATAGATTCACCTGTTATTTTTTAAGGCAATTTATGAGATGAACATTTTTATATTAAAGAAAATTTATTCATTGAAACAGTGTTTTGTCTTACGGACTATAATTATGAAAATTTTCTTTTCTCAAACTTTTGAGTTAATTATACAAATATGCTTAAGACAATAACCTGAAAACTACATATCTGATAGTAATGGTTGTATTATTGTCTCAATGCTATAAAATATTATTTTTTTATTTTCTAGCTACAGATCTCCTCTTCTCTAAGACATTAGTCGGGAAAGCAATTCCATTTGCCACAGCTGGGGATTGCTATAGTGCTGCCAGATGCCCACAGGTATTTCATACTTATTGGATTATTTTTCCTTCTTAAAAAAATGATAACGTTTATCTTCATTCACTTTCTTGACCACATGACTGCAAAAAACGTAAGAATATATGCATATAACTTCATAAACACACACACATATATATATATCTTCCTATATGTACTATATTTCAATGGTTATAGATAAACAGTGGAGTACTGGGTTTATTTGAAGGCTATTAACAAGAGGTTTAGATTTTTTAGATGCTTTTTCTCCTCTGTAATATATTTTTAATCCTTTCACTTAGTCCATGGAAGTGGATGGGTTTTCATTACATGGTAAAGGAAGAGATCGGAAACATGGGACTTTCTCACACTGCTGCAAGATGCAGTTACACTGGTTGTCTGGGCCTGTGACATCCTGCTATGGTTTAGATAATTGTATCCCAAAGGTCTATGAGGAAAAGCTTTGTCCCCAGGATAGACTATTGAAGGTGCTGCGAACCCTTAGCAGGCAGGACCAGCCTACTGAGAAGTCCTTAACTGATGGGGTGCACCCTGCAAGGGGACTGTGGGACCCAGCTCTCACCACTTCCTTGTTTGTGGTTTGAGCGTTTGCCTGGACACGCTTTTCCTCCATGTTGCCTGCACCAGAGCTGAACATGTGGGACTCCCTAATCTTGGACTTGAACCTCCAAAACTGGTCTGAAATATTTCTTTTCCCTTAAAAAAGTTAATTCACTCAAATACTTCATTGTAGTATCATGAACCTGAGTAATACACATTCCAAAAATTATCGTCTATTGTCCATGACATGTACAGACAGTACCTTTCTGTGCTGTGTTCTTGTTTTCATCCGTTACCTCCTGAGTTCCCCCTGCATAACCTAGATATCCTTTACAGGGCTCCTGAGGTAGAGTGGTTCCTAGGAGAAAGTTTACTCTCTTATTTTTAAGGAGGTATTTTGTATAGTCCATACAAGCAATATGTTTAAGATAAGGTAGAGAATTGTAAGCCAGGTGACTATACCCTTGTTGGGCAGATTCATGGCTGACTGGATCAAATCTACTAACTGAGGTGGTAGCTTATATATTGATTTTATTTTGAAGAGAAATATCTGTTGGTTTACCACAGCCTTCTCTTGGAATTTCTCATTCACAATTTTACCATATGACACAAAATTTATGTTTCTGTTACAATTAGAAGACATTTTCCATATTAGAGAAGACATGAAAGGATCAAGAGTCATTAAAACTATAGGCTGAAATGAATAAGAAAGTTTTAACTGGAATAAATGTACAAATATTAACAGGTTTAGAAACACTTGGAAAACCTGGCAACATCGTGTGAAAGCCTCCCTGGGTGTTGTATTTCAACACCATAATTTCCATGGTGCTCTGAGAACAGAAGGATTTGTTAATGGCCAGATGAAACCATAAAGTACCCAAACATTATACAATATTAAGCCTTAAAATTTATTTATAATTGACCCTGGAATATCATGCTCACTTTTAAATTTCTGCCTGTAAAATACAGATGTTAATCTAGCTGGGAGTAGGAAGAGATCATTAAGATTTTGAAAAGGAGAATTTAAAGAAAACAAAGAAAGTATTTTAAAAAAGAGTGAGAGGTTATAATAAATATCTTTAAATATTTAAAAGGCAGCCATGACAGAACAGTGAGGCCGTGTGTGCTACTCCAGGAAAAATGAACAGGGTAGAAGTTTCTCACTTAGGGTAAAGAATTATCCAGTAAAGAGAATTCCAAATCGGGAGCCCCCAAAATGATCAGTTTTTGTCTATATTTTTATAGATTGATCGTGTCTCTTGTAAACTTATTGAATTTAGTTCTTAGTTGTGATAGTTTTTATTAGACTCCTGGGCATTTTCTGGGTGAATTATGGTGTCTGATCATAAAAATAGTTTAATGTCTTCTTTTTTGATCTTGGTGCCTCTTATTTTTTGTCTTGCCTCATTGTTTGACACTGACTGTGTTTGCTGGTGCAGTGTTGGACTCCCTTATGTTCTGATTTGAAGTAAAAAGCATTCAATCTTCCTTTTTAAGTATGTTAAATGTGGGTGTTTCGGTGATGTCCTTGAAAGTGTCCTTTCATTTCTAGTATGTGTTCTTTTTAATGAAAAGGTGTTGGATTTTATCAGATGCCTCTGTATTAGTTAAGACATTCCTGTGGTTCTTGTCCATTATTGGATTAGGTTATAATATCGTTCCTTGATTGACTTTTGTATGTTGAGCTTGGATTTCTATTAAAACCCCATTCAATTATGGTGTATCATTCTTACTGTACATGCTTCTAGATTTACTTTGCTAATTTTTCATCTATATGCTTAAGAGATATTGTTCTATCGTTTTCTTCTTTTGTGATGCCTTCCTGTACTAGGGAAATACCTCACAGAATGTATGGGGAAGGTCTTCCTTTTTTACTTCTTGGGAAGAGTTTGTGAAGACTTTGTTCTTTAAATGTTAGGATTCATGAGTAAAATCATGTGACCTTGTGGTTTTCTTTCTGAAATTTGATTTAATTACTATTTCATTTTCTATCCATTATCCTTCTTTTCAGATTTTCTGATACTCCCCTGTCCTCTCTTCTCCCCCTCCCTACTTCTTTCCTCCTTCTCTGCCTCCCCTCAAACTGTTATCAGGTTGATTCTTTAAAGAAAAGCTTCGGAATCTGTTCATTTTGCTCTACTGTGTCAACTCTTTATTTCATGCTTCTCATTATCATTTCTTTCCTTCTTTTGCTGTAGAGGTAATTGGCTGTTCTTTTTCTTTTTTTTTTTCCAGTACCGGAGATCGAACTCAGGACCTTGCATTTGCCAGGCAAGCGCTTATGCCACTGAGCTATACCCCCAGCCCCTTGGCTGTTCTTTTTCGAGTACCTTAAGGTGGAAGTTAGATTTTGGATTTGAATTTTTTTCTTTCTTAATATATGCATATAGAGCAATACATTTAATTTTAAGCCCTTGTTTTGCTGCATCTCAGAAGTTTTGGTATAGTGTGTGTTTATTTTCATTCATGTGAAAGTATTTTGTGATGTCTTTTTTTTGAATCACTGGTTACTTAAGAGTCTGGTGTTTAATTTGCAAAATATTTGTGAATTTCCTACATGTCCTTCTGTTTTCTATTTCTCCTTTCATTCCATTGTAGTTGGAAAACACACTCTGTATCATTTCAGTCTTTTTAAATTTAGTGAGGGCTGCTTTACGGCGTAGCATATGGTTTAGCTTCAAGAGTGTTCGCGTGTGCTTGGAAAGCATGTGTGCTCTGTCCCTGAGGGCGGCGTGCTTCATATGCTGCAGACCTTCTTGGTTGGCAGTGTTACCTCTACTCTGTCCTTGTGGACCTTCTGCTTTGCTCTGTCCACTAAAACTATAACTATTATTGTTGAATTGTTCATTTGATCTTGTTTTGTGTACTTTCTTCTGTGTCATTGATTTTGGAGTTTTATTGTGCATGATTATTTGTAATTATTAGAACTTCTTAATAAATTGACCCTTTATCATTATGAACTACGCCTCTTTGTCAGTAGTAATATATATGTTTTTAAGGTTGACTCTACCTGCTTTTGAACTCTGTCTTCAATGGCCATTCTAGCTGTCTTAGACTTTCTGTTAACCTCGTGTATGTTACCTTGTTTTTCTCAATATAAAGGACTGACTTCAGGGCCTTTGCACTGAGCTACAGCCATTTTTATTTTATTTTATTTTATTTTATTTTGTTTTGTTTTATTTTACTTTATTTTATTTATTGAGACAGGATCAGTTTCTAGGTTGCCCCAGTCAGGCTTGAAGTTACCATCTTCCAGCCTGGAACACCTCACTCAGCATCTTTACTTTCAGCTTATGTCTTTGGGGCTCAAAAGTATCTCATATATTTTGTTGGATTTCTGCCTTTTGATTGATTTTTTTAATGATATTGATATGTCTGGTATTATACACAGTATTTTTGTTGTTTATAATCTCACCTGTCTTTTTCCCTCAAAACAGTGAGGAACAGCCATGAAATTAAATTTAAATTGTCTTAATTTATTTCATTATCTTAAAAATTGCTTGCTTAATTATTATTATAGGGCTTACAGTATTTATCTTTTGAGAATCTATTTCAGATTCATACTTTTATATTTGAAGTGACACACAGAAACATTACTTCCATATACAACTACCCTTGATATCAGTGAGAGATTGGTTTCAGGACTCTTCGTGGAAATCAAAATTTGTGGGTGTTCAACACCTTATATAAAATGATGTGGTATTTGCTTATAACTTGTGCATTGCATAAGATACACTTTAAATAATCTCTAGATTGCTTATAATACTTAACACAATGTAAATATTGTGTAAATAGTTGTTTTACTCTATTGTTTAGAGATAATAACAAGGAAAAAGTCTGTACACTTTCTATATAAGCACTGTTGCTTTCAAATATTTTTGATCCATGGTTGGTTGAACCCATGAATATCCATGGATATGAGAACCAGCAACATGGCCTGTTTCCTCTTCCTTTTACTGTATTTTATGTATCATACATTTATAAGTACAACAGTCTATGTTGTTATATCATATATTATATTTTATATTATATTTGTATATTGATATTATATTACCTTATATAATTTTGTCTTTTAGGAAATGTGAAAGAAAAGAGGCCTATTACATTTTTAAAATTTGTTACATGAGCCTTCTTTTGTAGTATTTCTGGCCTCTTTATTTCTTCCTATAGATGTGTCACCTGGTGTCATTTCCTTCCTCCAATACAGTTTTGCTTTCACCGACCTCATTTGTGCAACTGTTTTCAAATATATTACATTTCCACATATTTCAGGTCAGTAACACACACATGTTGGTTTCTATAATTGCTTTTAAATCAATTAAGAGAGAAAGGTGAAGGAATGCAATCATGGTATAATTTATAATTACCTATAACTATCATTGCTCTTACCAGCTTTATGCAGTTGTTTCATGTTGATTTGTATTAAAATTTGATATCATTTGGTCCCAGCCTGAGGACCTGGCTTCAGTATGTCTTGGTGGGATGGGGATGCAGCTTAGCAGGAGCGTGCTTGCCTAGTCTGTATGAGACCCTGGATTAGATTCCCCAGCATCACAAAAAAGGAAGAAAAACGAACCCCCCAAATAAAGAGCGTCTTGTAAGGCAGATCAGCTTGTAAGAAATTCTTTCAGCTTGTTTATCTGAGAATATATTCTGCCATCATTTTTGAAAGATAGTGCTTGTCATAAAAGTCTTGATTTACATTTTTTATTTTTCAGCACTTCAAGTGTGTCATCCCATTGGCCCCTGCATTCTAGATAAATAGTCGATGTCAGCCTGTAATCTTGTTGGGGTTTCCATGTGTGTGATCAGCTCTCCCTTAGTGATTTAGGATTTTCTTTTTGTCCTTGTGTTTCGCTGTGTTTACTGTAACATGTTTAATGTGGATCACTTTGTGTCCACTCAATTAGGGGTCTGTTCATGTTTAGCTAACACATTTTAACAGTTGCAGATCCTGAACTTCCGGCCCTCTTTCATACTTCTTGTTATTGTTTCCTTTTCTGTGTAGTGGTTTGAGTTCTGATTCAGCGAATTCCATCTCCTCTGCTGTGTGCTGCCCTTGCTTCTCAGCGGGTCCAGCCTTGGGCAGACACGGTCAACCTGATCTTTGCTCCAGGTCTGAGCTTTTCAGTTCTCGTTCACTGACTCACTGCCTCTACTAGATGATTCTCGGCACTTGGTCGCCGCTATTTGCTAGATGATTCTTTTATTCTTTTATTCTTCCAACATCCTGGGGGCATCAGTTACTTCTCAGTCTGCTGCAGTAAGCTGAGGTGCGTAGGTCAGCCTTTGAGGTCAGCAAAGACTACAGAAGGGGCTTCCTTAACTCCATCCTCCTTTCTGCTGACTTTCATCTTTTACCTGCCATTTTCCTAGTTGTTTCATGGAGCTATCACCTTTTTTTAACTACGCATCACTGAATTCTTGTTTTCAGTAGCATCTTTTACATTGAACTTCCCCATATTTTATTCCTTATCTCCTCAACCCCTTTAAGAATAACTATTCTGATTTTACAATTTGTTGCTCCACACAGGAACAATCTATACACCAACACTGTGGATATGGAGGCAGAGATAATGGCCTCTCAGGATTATGCTCTTACGTATAAACAGGGTGCCAGGTCAGGCAGCAGCTCCTATCCCTCCTGACTTACCCTCCTCAGCACTGACAAGCCTCTTGTATCAGTGTTTTTTAGGTGGGAATGGTCTGTGCCCAGGATTCCACGTCTACATGCCCGGGGTAGATCCCTGGCTCTGTGTGCTGGAGAGAAGAGGGGGCGTCAGGCTCAGCCACTCTTAGCTGTGTGGAACTTCTGTTATATAGACCTTAGTAGCATCAGAAATGCTGGTGGTCTGGTGCTATGTGGCTCTTTTTTTGGTTAACGAGAGGTTTTAAGGGGCAGTTATTCATTCTCCGATGAACAACCCATCTCAGGACCGGTCAATTTTGTTCACAACCCATCCACGTTTTAAGCTATGACTTCTATCATATAATTGCTATGCTTGGAAAGAGTAAGCTGGTAACATAATCTAAATAGGTGACAGTTCGCTAACATTAGGCCTCACAAATTCCTCACTTTGGAAAGGTCACCAAGTTCTAGAAATCTTCTCTTTGTCATTTCATACTGAATTGAGTAAGGTCTGGTCAAGGAGACATAAACAAAATTTATGGAGATTGATATAGATATAAAATCATTTAACTGTCAAATGGAATAAAAAAATCCCTTTATTAGTGAACCCTCCCCACAGGAAATATCTTAACAGAAAGTCAATTATTATAAATAAAATATGTCTTAGTCAACATGGAATCTTAACAAAGAGTATCTGCATAACCATGTAATAAGATTATTATTTCTATTTTTTCTAATCCCTTTTCTTTAACTTCTGCATAACCCTGTTCTTCTTTAAAATATATTGAGAAAATCTGTAGCTATACACTATGTAATCCTCGCTTATAGTTGGAAAGAGAGACATTCTCTGTTAATAGTCTAAGATCCTTAAGAAAGTCATAGGCAGAACCAGCAATAAAGTGCACCCCTTTGCATGAAGAACGGATACTACCCTCATATCATTTTTTGAGACATTTCTGGAATACAAAGCTTTTTTCCAAAATTAGACTCTACTAGGTGTAGTGACATGCTCTCTAAAGAACAGTGTGTATTTCTATTTAGTCTGTAGGTATCTGCTTCAGGCTACTGTTACCAAAAATACAAACTGCCCAGCATTTTTGGAGATAGTCTATCAAATATATAAACCAGATTCTGTGTTAAGTTATACAGCATTTGCACGTATCCCCTCCGGATGTTCAGTGTCACAGAAAGAATTTATTCTGTTGTTTAGGATTCACCGAAACCACATCCTCTGTGTCTGCACAGGACTGGGTACCCCAGGACATGACTAATGAAAAGAAGACGGGCACATATGGCATTCTTTAGGGAAGATAAATGTTACCACATTGCAACATGACATGAAGCTAAGGAGGGGGACGTGGCTTTAGAATACATATGTCAAAAGTAGAATAAATGTTCACAAACCTGAGTGTTTTTTGACAAACACCCAATGTGCATCTGTTTGGCTGGCTTATAGCTAATATTTAATTACAGAAGAATAAAGAAAATAACTGCATTCAGTCAGTTCCAGTGGACCATGGCCACCATCCATTGTGGATGTTTAATTAGTTGTTATGTGTTTGGACGCATAGTCCTTATTATCAAGAGGTAATAGGTTAAATACATGTGTAGCTGTAAGATCTACTTTTTGATTAAATTGTTCAGGACTTCTCTCTCCTGTTCCCTCCATTTGATTGTTCTTGCTGCTGAATAGGCATATTAAAATTTCCTGTTATTGGGGGATATCTACCTCTATCCTTTTGTCTGTCATAGTTTTTGTTTCATTAAAGTTGGTGCTGGGTTATATGTTGCATTGTGTGTGTTAGGTCTTTCTCGTGGATGGTAGCTTGTTTTAGCACTTTCTTTTCATGGTATTATGATTGGAACTCGAATTTCCCTTTGGTCCATATTAGGAACAAATTCAGCTTCTTCATTTTTATTTTGTCTCGTTTACATGTTACTTGCTTCAATTTTTATTTTCTTCCTATATGTTGTGCTGGGGATTTTTTTTTTTTTCTGGTACCGGGGATCGAACTCAGGACCTTGCGCTTGCCAGGCAAGCACTTACGCCACTGAGCTATACCCCCAGCCCACTTCCTATATGTTGAAGTGCATTTCTGACCACGTTCTTTGCAGGGAGTTGGTTCATGCACGTAGCACAGCTTCCTTCGCCTTTACCCCTTTCCCCTCCTCTGTGAAACCCTCTCCCATCTCTTGGCTTCCTTCCTGTTTGCAGAAGGTCTGTCCCCCTCTTTTCTGCTCCCTCTCCTATATCCCCTGCCTGCGCAGTTTTGGTTTGGGTTGCGTGTGCGTACTTGCCACCCTTTTATTCTTAGCCTTCACTTTGTTTGAGCTGTGTGTCCTTCACACAGCATATATTTGGGGTTTGTCTCACAAGCCAGTTAGGATTTTGTTTTCTTGAAACACATCACTCACATTATTAATTTTAGGCTTTAAATTAGCATACAAAAGAATCATATTTGTTGGTACACAGTTCTAAGTTTTACATATATACATAATGAGTCTGCAGGGCAGTTCTCTTATCTCCTAAAACCTCTTCACACTTCCTTTTTGGAGTCAATCTTCTCCCCCTTCACTCTTGGTAAACACTGATTGGCTTTCTGTTGCTGTGGCTTTGTCTTTCTGAAATAGCATACAAATGCAGTCACATACTTACTGTGTGTATACATTATGCAACCCTTCGCGAGTGGCGTCTTTCTCCCAACACGATGCCGTTGAGTACGGATGTCTTCAGCTTTCCTACAACCTGTCCACCGAAGGACAGTAAGTTGCTTCTGACATTTGGAAGTTGGGATACACACATTTTATACAGCTTTCTCAGCAACAGGTTCATTTCTCTAGGATAAACCCCTAGGAGTGTGATTGTGGTACATGTACTTGCATGTTTAATTTTGTGCAAAATTGCTAAACTGTTTTAAATCCTGGGCTATTTTTATTTCGAACAGCAAAGATCAGTACTAGTTGCTTTGCATTCTGGGCAGCATACGGGATGGTAAGGTCTGTTTTTTTTAAATTCATTTGTTTATTTTCTCATCTTGGTGGTATCTAGATGTGGTTTTTGCATTTCTCTTGTGGCTAATGAGGTTAACCACTTCCATAGACTTATTTTCCATCTGTATATTCTCCTTAGTGAAGTGGATGTCCAAACCTTTTATTCATTTTTCTCTTTAGGTTGAGGTTTTGTTTCCTTACTCTTGAGTTTTGAGAATTCTTTATATATTCTGGATACAAACAAGTCTTTTGTCATATATGACATTTTCAAATGCCCTATCTTTATCTGAACTTTGACTTTTCTTTCTCCTAAATATCCTGCAAAATAAACAGGTTTGAAAAAAGTCAAAACTATCATTTTTCTTCTATATATTGCTCATTTTATATTTTATTTAAGAAATTTTTGATAAACCTCAAATTATGAAGATTTTCTCCTCTTTGAAGTTTTCTTCAAAAACTCTTATAGTCTTTCTCTATATCTATGCCCATGATTCATTTTGAATTATTTTTTTAAATAGAATTTGAGAGCATTTGCTCCATGAGGCTGGTGCAGCAGGAGCAGGGGCCCAGGATTGGCAGCACACAGATGTTCAATTGTGTTAACACCGTGTGTAGAAAAGGCAGTGTATGCTCCATGCCTAGCACCTCAGGCTCTGGCCCCTGGGAACTTCAGACCTCCTACACACTGGACCCTCTGCACCACCAGGTGCCACAGTTGATATGGTGCCCTAGAGATCTTGAGGCTTCGGCAGCTATACAGCCGTGTTTCCTGGTTCAGAATAGATGTGCTACCTCACACATCAAAGAATCAGAGCCAGCCTCTGGGCCTGAGCTGCTGGTATTCACCTCAAAAAATAGATCTGTTTACTGGGAAAACGGTATACACTCATGCTTTGGAAAGTGAGCCCACATTCCAACACTTACATGTTATACAAGACTCGGAAGTCTTGGAACCCAGCTCCCCAGCTGCACTGAGCATCTGTCCCCTGAGTCCTAGCACACCTGCAGCTGCCTCTGGGCTGTGTAGTACCCAACACCAGGAGAGATTCCCTCATGTAAGACTCTCCTCTGTAGTGAAAATATGAATAGGAGGTTCCTTAATAATCTATCTAGCAGCCACTATCACTGCCACATGCACCTTTAGCCTAGACCACCAAGAAACCTGTAGTTATCACTGACATTAACCAAACTGATGGAGCTGCTTAGATTCTACACCACTCAACCACATGGTACTGCAGCCCCTGTACCTGCCCCAACCTGCACCCGCAGGCCCATTGGCAGGTGAAAATCACTAAAGCCCCTCTGTTAAGTCTATAAGGTGCACATACATCAACACAGGAACACAAGAAACATGAGAATGCAAGGAAACATAGCATGACCAAGGGACAAATAACTGCAGTAAATGAACCACAGGGAAATGGAAATCTACAGATTTACAGAAAGGAATCCAAAATAACAATCTAAAGATAATGCACTGAGATACAGTAGAATACAAGTAAATAATTCAATGAAATCATGACAATAATTTATGACTTGAATTAGAAATTTAACAAAAAAATAGCTTCAAAATAGAACCAACCAGAAATTGTGGAGCTGAAGAATTTAGTCAGTGAAAAATAAAATATGATAGAGAGTTTCAAAGCAAACTAGATGAAGCAGAAGACAGAATCTATGAACTTGAAGACAGATCTTTTGAAACAACCCATGTGGGAGCCACTATCCCTGCCACAAACTTCTGTAGCTAAAACTATAAAAAATTTAATAAATTATAATGTACTCCAAGGTACATTATAATCAAAATGTCAAAACTCACAAAGACAAGAAATCTTAAAAACAGCAAAAAAAAATTCTAGTTATATATGAAGGATTCCCCATTAGATTACGAGTGGATTTCTTAGTAGAAACCTTTCAGGCCAGAACAGAGTAGAGTGTTATATTTAAGTTTCTGAATGAAAGAAACCGGCAAGCAATAATGCTACACGTACCAATGGTATCCTTCAGAAATGATGAAAAAGTAATTCTTTTCCAGATAAGGAAAAGCTGAAGTAATTTACCACCACTAGACCTGCCCTACCAACCAGAAAAATAATAACATGATAGATAGTAGTAAATCCTTTTCAGCAATAACTTTGACTGCTGGTGAATTAAATTGCCCAACAATAAAAGAATGCTGAATGGATAAAAACAATAGCCAATTCTGTATTGCCTACTAAGGATCCATGTAAGCCTTAGGAAATACATAGGCTGAAAGTGCAGGAGTGAAAGAAGGTATTTAATGCAAATAGTGACCAAAAGAGAGCAGTGGTGGCCATACTTATATTTGCTAAAATAGACTTCAAGGAAATATTTGTCACAAGAGACAAAGAAAAGCATTGTTTACTGAAAAGATGGCTGATTCACCAAAGAACATAATGATTGTAAATCTATATCTACACCCAACATCAGAGAACCCCTAAGTACATTAAAAATATTAATGGACACAAAGGGAGAAGTAGATTCCAACACTATAGTAATAGGAGGCTTCAAGACCTCAATTCTAACAAAGGATAGATACACTGTAGAGAAAATTAATAATATTGGACTGGTGTAGTATTTGACCAAGTGAACCTAACAGACACATTTGGAAGTTTCTTTCCAAAGCAGTTGCTTATACATACTTCTCAAGGAAATACAAAAAGAGGACAAACTAAATTCAAATTTATCAGAAGGAAAGAAAGAAAAAGCAGAACAGAAACAGAAAGTAGAAAATCCATAAGAAATCAACAACACCCAAAGCTGTTATTTTGAAAAACAAAATGAAACTGAAAAACCTGTAGCTAAACTTAAGATAAAAAAGAGAGGAAGTGAAGAAATTGCAACACCTCAGAAGTTAAAATGATCAGGAGAGATTATAATGAATAACTTCATACCAATGAATTGGAGAAACTACAGGAAGTGGACACATACTTAGAAATACATAATCTGTCATCACTGTCAGGAAGAAATAGAAAGTCTGAGCATAGTAATAACAAATAAAGGTAATTAAAAATCTTCCCACAAAAAAACCCAGGGTCAGTTGCCTTCACAGGTGAGTTCTAACTCAGATCCAGAGAAGAACTAGCAGAGCAGAGGGGGCGGGACACGCCTGTATTCCCAGAACCCTGAGAGATTGATGCGGGAGCTTTGTGAGCTTGAGCCTAGCCTGGGCGACTTAGTGTTTGGTGAGACCCCGCCTGAAAGTGAGAACTAAGAAGGACCGGGAATGTAGCTTAGCATGAAGACCCTGCCTTTTGTCCTTCCAAAGCAGGGGGGTAGGGTTAGTAGGAGATTTTTATGAAGCCAGCAATACCTGGATAGCTGAGCCAAAGGCATCACACACACAAAAGAAAACTGCTGGTCAATACTTTTGAAGAACATTGACACAAAATTTTCAATAAAATATTAGCAAACTAAACCCAACAACATACTGCAAACACTGTAGTTCATGACCAAGTGGGATGGATCCTTGTCAGGAAGGCTAGATCCCCATCAGGAAGGCTGGATCCCTGTCAGAGGAAGGCTGGATCCCCATCAGGAAGGCTGGATCCACGTCAGGAAGGCTGGATCCCTGTCAGGAAGGCTGGATCCCCGTCAGGAAGGCTGGATCCCTGTCAGAGGAAGGCTGGATCCTGGTCAGGAAGGCTGGATCCCTGTCAGGAAGGCTGGATCCCCATCAGAAGGCTGGATTCTGGTCAGGAAGGCTAGATCCCCATCAGGAAGGCTGGATCCCTGTCAGAGGAAGGCTGGATCCTGGTCAGGAAGGCTGGATCCCCATCAGAAAGGCTGAATTCTGGTCAGGAAGGCTAAATCCCCATCAGGAAGGCTGGATCCCTGTCAGAGGAAGGCTGGATCCCTGTCAGGAAGGCTGGATCCTGGTCAGGAAGGCTGGATCCCCATCAGGAAGGCTGGATCTCCCTCAGGAAGGCTGGATCCCTGTCAGAGGAAGGCTGGATCCTGGTCAGGAAGGCTGGATCTCCATCAGGAAGGCTGGATCCCCGTCAGGAAGGTTGGATCCCCATCAGGAAGGCTGGATTCCGGTCAGGAAGGCTAGATCCCCATCAGGAAGGCTGGATCCCTGTCAGAGGAAGGCTGGATCCTGGTCAGGAAGGCTGGATCCCGGTCAGAAAGGCTGGATTTGTATGCACAGATCATCCACATGGTATATCACATAAACCGGAAGAAAGGTAAAAACAATGTGGCCATTGCAACTGATGTAAAAAAGGCTTTTGTAAAGTTCAGCATCATTTTTTTGTTAAAAATTCTCAATAGTTTGGGTATACAAGGAAAGTTCTTCAACACAATAAAGATGATTTGTGAAAAACCCACAGCACAATCAATTTGGAAACACTCAAAGCTTTACTCTAAGATCCAGGACAAGGCAAGAATATCCAGCCTCATACTGACATTAGCAAGAGCAATAAAATATAAAGATAAAATAAAATAAAAGTAAAAGGGATTCAAATGCAAAAGGAAATAAAATTTTCTCTACTTAACAGATGACATGATTTTATGTGATGAAAAAACTCAGATATTTTACATACATGCACACACACACAGACACACACACACACACTGTTGGAATTGATTTCAAATGAACGATTTCAAGTAAAGTTGCAGGATAAAAAAAATCAACATGCAAAATTCAATAGTATTTTTATGCACAAACACTGACCTAACTAAAAGCAAATAAAAACCCCCACAATTCTATTAAAATAGAGCTTGTAAAATCCCTAAAACATAGGAATAAATTTAAATTCGGGAAAAATCTTTAAAATGAAACCTGGAAGAAATTGATGAAATAAATTAACAAGAGACACAAAGAAATGGAGAGGTTTCCTATGCTTATGAAGTGAAAGAAATAATATTGTTAGAATGTCTGTGATATTCAAAGTAATGCACAGATTAAACACAGTCTCTATCAAAATCCCAATGACATTCTTTACAGAAACAAGAAAAAAATCTGTGTGGAAATAGAAAAGACTCAGAATAGCCAAAGTTACTCTGAGAAAGAAAAACAAAGCTGGAGGTACCACACGTCCCGACTAAAAATTATGTTACAGAATTATAGCGATCAAAACAGTATGGTACTAGCATGAAAACAGATATGTACCATAGGACTGTGAAGGCAAGCAGAAATGCTGAAATGTCACCCAGGATCTGGAGGCAGATTTATTTTATATCAATGGGCAATGATTGAGAATATTCCCAAAATATCAGGCCCCAGCCTCTGGTGGTCTAGGGCTTATATGGGATAAGCAACCAGGAAGTACAGAGACAGAATGCCTTGTCAACTGCTTGTTGGTTTATACAATGTGGATCATGGTGACCAGCTATGCATCCCAGTGACCACCTGTTTCTAAGAAACAAAAACAATGGGAACTGCAATAGGAACAACTATTACTTGGACAACTAGGAAACTGAAGTATATTGGCTGGGGGGCCAATTTCTGTTACATTTCCTCTCTCTTTTAGTTTCCCCAGAAAATCCTTCTTGGGCATGTGACATGTGATCTTTTGAGCTAAGGGCCAACTAGAAGCAGTCCTAGGATGGGCCCTAGACAAGGTGTCCAGGACTGGAAGTTTTCCCACCAGGAGTTTGTGATTTGTTTCCCTTATTATAGGGTTTTTCCTGAAACTGTCACAGTTAGTCTGATCTAGGAGAGTGTCCTAGTGCTTTGGATACTTGTAAAATCTGGATCATGTGTTTGATTGATTGTTCTATTCTCTTGGGGAACCATCCATAGAGTTTAAGGCAAAAAACACAGCTAGCAGGGGGTGTGGAAGCAAGGACCGGGGTAAGCAGCCTGAAAAGACACAGCAATCAAGGGAACTAGGAATGGAGCAGTCCTGTGGATGGTGTCCTCAGGGTTCAGCCATGTGTGGACATACAATGTAAGGCTGCTAAGAAATTGAAGTTAATAAGCTAAATTGATCTCTGATTATTTTTAAAATAATATGGATATTATAAATATATTTAATATTTATTTAGCCTTTACGTTCCTGACAAGATAATATTTTATTCACATAATATAAATCTCAATGTTTCATCAGAGTCTTGCTCAAGTTTTATGAGAGTCTTGGGCCTTAGGAATATGATGATGTGTCTAAGAATGTCTTAACATTGCTGTAAATTTTCACACATTCTGTCTATAGACTGAATTAGTAAGTACTTCTACTTTTTGTTATGTAAGTCTGCACTGTAATGGCACGGTACTCATTTTCTCAATGAACAGATATATACAACTCAATTATTAACATAGATAATGTTAAACATTTTGACATGAAAATGGTCTTGTACATAAAAACAATTAGTTCATAAAACCCAATGTATGTAAATCACACAGCATCCCACGTCCACTTCCAGGTGCTCAAAAAGGACATAATAGCTCGTATGAAAAACACCACATGTGGTAGTGAAAGAAGTAATAATTTTACCACAAAAGGGAATGGTACAGAATAGAAGATTCCAGAAAACATGTTGGGTATGTGTGGTATCACAAAAGTTAGTGATCAGAATAAAAAAATTGAAATGGGAGAAAGGTTAGTCTGGCCAGTGTTGTCTCCGGGAATCCCGCTCTGTCAGGACTTGGTAATCACTACAGAGCTAACATCTTTAGCGGTCAAGTTGTAGCGTCCTGGGCTTAGATAGAATTCCTCCAGCACAAATAACATGCGGTATTAACGCTCACTTGTACTTGAGATTTCTTTACAATCAGGTTTTAAAATCCTTAACATTCGTTTTCTCTACAGTAAGCCTAGTCTTTCTTTCTTTTTATACAATACTCTTGAAAAGTGATCTGAGTCATTTGCTGTTTCCAGCCGAGAGTATTCTTAAATCTTTTATGAATACGTCTCTCTTTTGCTCTGTGTTTACTTCCAGGGACAGTTCAGCATTAACCTGGCAGGCACCGGAATGAGGATATCAAGCACTGCGAAATGGCTTGCGCAGGGGAGGTATGCGTCTGTCACCATACACCGATCCCAAGTAAGTCGCGCTGGGGCGGAAAGCCAGGGGAACCGCTGCTGGGTGATCAAGTAGTAGTGAAGGTCCTCTACTTCAAATTGAAATGACACAGAGTTATTGCATATGATGGGTATATCACATAGAATAGAGTACACCTTTTTGTGAAAAGAAATTGGATTCCTTTTTATTAATGTGCGTATACAGAATATCTATATCACGTATAGGTATACGCGTATGTACATGGGTCTCCTCTGTCTCTCTATCTCTACCTCTCTGTCTCCACACATGGGCTACCAATATCTGACCGTGAAAATCAAATGCCAGGACATACAAACTTTGTCCATGTCAAGTTTGGAGCTAATGTAGACATTTTAGGAAGAGGTATGGTTTCCACTATGCCTTAATTGTTAAAAATTTGTAGGGTTTAATATTTTAAAGTAGGGGGTTACATTTTTGATTTTCTTATCCCAGGACTTTAATTTAGTGATGGGAACATTGAGGCCACTTGTCCTTTAAAAATCCTCTTCACAGTGTTTGTAAGAATTAAAATTATTTCTTTTATGTTGTACCAGTATTTTCTGGGCTATCTATGTAGATAACATTGCAGATTACAATGTAGATAATATTATTTTGCTATATAGAGATTATTATATTGTATTTCTATACATGCATTTATAACTATTTAACAGTTTATTTATGGAGTTATTTTTTACAACTTTTGTCCATACCTGTCTACAGTACATACTGGCCACATTCGTCATGGTGAGTTGGAACATGCGCTTAACACATTGTGATTCTCTTTACTTCCTTGTTCTGACTCCTCCCTCTCTTGCAAGAGAGTCCCTTTAATTTTGCCACTGGTGTGGTGCACTGACATCCACACCTTCACGAAGCTCCTTCCATCTGAAAGGTCATTGTTTCTTGGACACTGTGTCTCTGGCTGTAGACTATATGTATTGCTACCATTATTGCACAGAAGTCAGCACCAGAAATAGCCCCACCCACTCCAGTGTTTTGTGATTTTTTTTTTTTTGTAAAATGACTAATGTTATGCTCCTATTTGTATAAACATTATTTATAAGTGAAATTCAATATCCTTGTGTTCATATCCCTTAAAACACTTTGTGAAGACTATAGCATTGTCCTTTAATAATTAAATAATTTAAAAATTTACTATTCGCCTATACGCTAAATTAGTAGGCTTTCAAAAAATGGTTCTTAGGCATTTATTTAACATATTTAGGTAGAATTATTTTGGCTAAAGAGTGGGAATAAATTAATTACTCACTTAAAATATTACTCAGAGCAGGTAAAATGTGAAGTATTTCAATAAAATACTCTGATCTCGTGTGTCTTGCTTTTTGCTGTCCTTTGTTTAAATCTAAAGACTATATTCTGGGAAAAGTCACCAGAAGATATGGCTATTTAATAACATTCATTTTGCTCCTATTTAACTTCTCAAGATTATTTACGTAACTCACAGAGAACTTCTACCTCCACCTATTTCTAACTTATTTAAAACTTCTTTAACTAATTTAGTTAAAATTATGGAGTCTGTTAGGTGACTATGAAAACATGTTTTGGGAAAAAGTAGTGGTTATAAAACTGAGACTTACACTCCAATACACTTAGTGAAAGGGCAAATATTTTCATCTAACACTAAGTTTATTAAAGACTAAATTGTTCCTTCAATAATTTATTTGGGGATAAGAAAGTATACAAAGCTGAGTTTTTGCCAACCTTTTCTCTTTGTCTACTTAGATGATGTGAAATTAGAAAGAAAACAACTTCAATACCTCTGAGTCTGAAAACATGCTCCCATCTCAAAATGCCCCAAGAAGCAAAACGTTTTCCTCTTTCCTCTTCCTTTCCTTCCGAGGGTGAAAGTAACAGCATACCTTCTCCAGAAATGTTATGTGGTCCTCCTAGTTTTGCCTCATCCTATCAAAGTTTTTTGGTTTGGACCTGATTTGGAAAGCTGTCTGCAGAGAAAGTTCCCTTCAGCACTGCCCTACTGAGCACGGTCCAGTTCTTTATAATTACAGCTTCAGCCTGGGTGTTCTTTTTTCCCTTTCATTTTAACACATACTTTTCTGCATTACTTGTGTCTAAGGCTTCTGTGAGATGTTTCAAATGAATGGGTTAGCGTATGAACTGTGTATTTTAAAGGGCAAGTTTGTATAATGTCTTTTTAAAAAAAAAAATTTAGTCTAGGAGACCCTTATAAAAATTTGACAATACTAGACAGAAAATTGAACTCACTGAAGCCCAGATAGATACGCTGATGAAAAATAATGTAGATTGGGGTGAAGTGTGGTTACATACGTGGTTTATCATTGCCAAACAGCCCATGTGAATCTGAGTATTTAATTCTCTCTCACTTCCCTATAACCATCAATTTCAACTAACAGTGAAATGATATGATCTTTGACTTCAAGTGCAGTTGTTACAGGAAACCCAGGCTAATGATTTCAGCCGTATGATTCAAAGCAGTTGCTTTTTCTGCTCTGTGTCCTCTGATACCCACATGTAAAATATTCTCCTGTATTTTTTCCCCTTCCTATTTTCAGGATGGAACCAAAGTCTATGGCAGGTGTGGAGGGTTCTGTGGAAAGTGTGTTCCTCACACGACCACTGGTCTCCCCATTCAAGTAACATGAACATTCAGAAGAGGGATGATGCCCCGGAGAGGAAAGACTCTGTAGAATGTGCAGGATAACTTTGTGTTCCTTTCTTCACTTCTCCCTTCCTGAGATTTCCAAGTCCAGTGTCTCTGCCTTCTTTTCACGGTGCTCGTCAGGGGTTCAAATCATTCAAAACCGTAAGCATAAGCATAACTGATATACAACCAGGGACACTTTAAAATAACATAAATTGTGATAGGGGACATAAGCATGTTTGAAGGGATGATGCCAAGACAATGTTGCTGTTAACAGTTTAGACTGGACCACAATTACATTATACCATTGCATACACATGTGAATGTTTGCTCAGTGTCCTAGTGTACGACAAAATGCTTATTCTACAGTTAAAATGGAATGAGTAGAAGTTAGGAAGAAACCTTTATTCAAAACTAATAGAAACATTATTGAATCTGTCAGGTGAACATGAAATCAACAGATATATCAGAAATACATAGCCATTATACCTTCTGCTGATACAGTATAGATAGCTTATTTAATTTTTCCTTTAATTATAATCGTGAATTGTGATGGCTTAATGAATAAAAATAAGTTCTGAAAATGTGGTACAAATTTTACATCAAAAATTCATGCTTGGGTTAAATACAAAATGTAAGATTTTGTGGGTATTAGAAGACATGACACATTACAATTTGATTTTTAAAATCTACCTCCAATTTGACTGTACTTCAAAGAGCAATATGTTTTTATAATATTTATATTATATAGTATTACAACTTTATAACTATTATATATGTATATAGCTACTCTTTTTAAAATCTATTTTGTCAATATTATGTACTGTACTTTATTAGCCAAATTGAAAAATGAGAATTCTTGAAATTTTGAAGTTTTTATTTTGGTAAACATAAAATTATGTTTACATATAGAAAGATTTTATTGGAAATGTTCAAGTTATTTTATATTGGAGGTTTCTCAAACTTAGAACAAAAATGACAGTATAAAAATTTACTGTTCAGAGGGAAATTCACAGATGTTAATAGAATTTTTTCCCACTGGCTAATTGTGTATTATTTAGTTATATAATTTTAAAGGACAGATTGACAAATAATAATATTCTATGGCCCTCTACTCTGAAAGAGGAAGAAACAAACACAATACACTAATAGATTTTTGCCAGTAAGTCCTAGCATACTAGTTTTACCCACAAAGTGCTCCCCAACATTTACTAGGGCTATATTGTATCATAAAAGGTACTAAAGCAATTTTATGCCAATGTAGTTAAATAAACATGAGGGGATCTCTGTATCAGAAAAGAAGTATTTTGCACTATGTGCCTTAAACCAGTAACAAACATTAATATGGAATGTGTAACGTTTTCCAGAAATGTTTTCATTCATGATTAAAACTTATAAACATTTATGTAATAAACATCTTTGTGTGGTACAATAGCATGTTGTTTTCATTTTCCTTACATGTTAAAAGGAATCCTTCACTACAGAGTTCTACGAGTTTAAAACCACTTCAGGCATTTGAGAAGTTATTTAGCTGTTGTAGTTGGTACGGACACAGTCCTTGTTTGGTGGACATCATTCTTATAAGCTTGCAGTGCCTCCAAGTGCTTGGTCAAATCAACTCACCTGACCGAGTCCTAAGCAGTCTATCAAGGAAATGTTTCCTCATGAAGGGCAGGATAGACGGACACGTGGAAATAGGTGGGATTGTGCAATTCTCTCCCAAGACAAGGAGCAGATCCTTGGAAGGCTACATTGATCCGGCCTCAAACTCCTTAGAAATTTAAATCACCATTGATAGGCTATAAAACTTGTAGCTCATTCACCTTTTCAATGACATATCACTCTTTTTTTCCTTATCCGATGGGATAGGGCATGATATTTCATTGTTTGGATTTATACTTATGCAACTGCTAGAATGGATGGGGATTGTCTCCTATGTATCGTGTATTATTTCTCCCGATTGCTTGTTCACTGTCTTTAAATTTTTGCATTGGCATTTTTCTAACGAAGGTTTTTAAATCACGATCTAAATGAAAACAGGAAAAAATCAAAGTTCTTGGTTTGAGATTGATATTATTTCTTTTCTAGTAACTAAAGTGTTGTTACGTTGCTCAAATATTTTTGCCTCCATTTTGCTCCAGTTTCTTAGTAGATAATGCTGTTTCCCTTTTACAAAGAAAAGAGGCTACTTTAAATTAACACCTTCAATTTCACGCCTCCTTTGCCTCCCCTCTCTTCCTTCTTCCCCACTGCCCCCATGAAGAAAAAGCAGAAAGACAAACGTGTCTAAGTAAATGTAAAGAAGTTTTATATGCGTGCGATTTAAAACATTTAAGAATCTTTTGTCAAAGGCATGTGTTTATATTGAACCTTAAATTAATTGCAAATACTAACATGTAGTGTACAACAATGTTCTATATTTGCTTCACGCTTAAGATGAAGGTCTTCTTGCACCTATTTTACTTTGTGCTTTCCTTCTGCTCTTTGCGAAGGAAAGATTGCTCACGTCCGAGGCTCATCATTTCACCCCTTCTCCTGATTGCCTCCCACTCTGAATTCTCTGGGAGTTTTTCCCGCATTCATCGACCCTTTTGTTTCCTTTGCGTATCTTTTTTCTCCTGCTTCACCTCTTTATTCAAAAACCATGTTTGCCTTGCTGTCCTGCTTTAAAACAAAAAATTGTCTCATCCTCCCGCCTCATAACAAATATTCTCTCTCTGTCCCTCTCCTCACTGTAAAGTTCCAGGGAGCAGCAGCTGTGCTCAGCGTCCATTCACTCTCACCTTTCACGGACCACTTAGGCTGAGATCTCAGTACCTCACTAGCCCTGCTTTCACCAAAATCATAATAAACTCCTAATTGAAAAACACAATTACATATTTTGAGTTCTTTTCTTCTTTATTTCTTAGTCACATGTGTCAGGGAGGGAAATAATCCCATGAAATTCTAGGGAATATTTAATGGTCCAACATAAGATCTATCGTGGTACATAGACCACATCTACTTTAATATTTTTCAGTAATTGTGTGTAGTTGTCTAATAAAGTAATCTATATCAAGTTGATTTATTATAGTGTCCCAATTTTTCTATATCTTTATTGATTTTTTATTGCAATATTGATTATTGAGAAAAATTTTGAATTATAGTGTGAATTGTCATAGTATTGAGTGTTGATATTTTAAAATTATAATATAAAATATTTTTACTAGTATAGTAGAAATCTGTGCCAGTATTGGTTACTAATATTAGATTCTGCAGCAGTAACTGTGGCTTTGTGTATTTCTCTCTTTTGTTCTGCTTTTTTTCATTAATTTAGAAGCAATGGTTTGAGATGAACACCTATTTATGATTGCTATTTTTGATGAATTGACCTTCTTTTCAATATGAAATGTTCCTATTTGCAATAATATTTCTCACTTTAGAAGTTATGTTGCCTAATGTTAATATAGCTATGCCAGCTGTTTTAGTTAATACATACATGATATATGCTTTTCTACCCTTTTATCTTTAACCAATATATGTCTTTATATTTAAGAGAGTCTCTCATAAATAGCATACAGTTTTTCCCATTTTCCACTGTTAAATCTACTTCCACATTATTTTACTCTTGAAGATTTTAAGGCCATTTATACTTAACTCAGTTATTGATATGGCTGGATTTGAATCTACTTTCTCATTTATTGTATATTTGTCTCAGACGAGGGGTGGGGCTCTTACCTTGCATGCTCAAGACCCTGAGTTCCATTCTCAGCACCAAAAAAAAAAAATTCTCACACATTCTTTCTACTCTGTTTTTAGTTTTCTGCATTCTCTTATAATTCATGGTTATTTTTTATTCAGCTTTACCTTCTTTTTTATGTGTGCTTCTCATTTGTTTATGTTGTGCCAGGGATTCCAGCATATACCTAACTGTATCATAGTCTACCCTAAATGTTACACATTTCAGAAACATTTTATATACTTTTGTTGTGACTGAGTGTGTTTAACGATAAAGTTATACTTTATAATTTATACACAATCTATTGTGTTCTGCTCCTTTTGTTATTTTCTGAAGATCTCAGTGTCTGGTAAGTTTCCCTTTAGGTTGAAGAAATTTCTCCCTAATTTCTTCAGCTTTTGTGTATCTGGATGTCCTCAACTCACTCTCATATTTTCAATCTTCATCTATAAATGCTGATATCATTTAAAATTTACAAATAATTGCCAAGAATAGTACAGATCGTTAACCTTTTGGGCTTTACCTACCTTTTCTGATGTCGAACACTGTATCACGTTTGCTTCTCCTTTCTTCCTTTCTTTGTATATATAGATGTAGATACGTACGCAGTCATCCCTATCTCCATATTTATTCATTCTTAATATTTTGAGAGTAGGCTCACTGTCTCATGACCTTCTGCTCCTCAATACCTTAGTGTGTATTTCTGAAGAAATTCTCTTACATAGCCATCCTACAGTTAATAGGTTCCCAAATTTTACCTCTGAATTCCCTGGCAGGGTTGAACCCTGCGCTTCGTTTTGGGTGTAACAGGGGTAGGGAAGGCGATAAGGCCCAGGCCGAGGCTTCCTTCCTCAGTGTCTCTCAGGCCCCACCTTCTCCATCTAAAATGAGATTAGGCCACAAATCTGCGGTGAAAATCTTGAAACATTCAAATATTCTCTAAATGTTATCTCCTTCATAAATTCTGCCTCAATCCCTCTGTCTGTAGTATCTTCTTTTAAATTTCATATGTATTTTGTTCCCTTATATATCACTTATTCTTTCTTACTTTCCGTGGGACTAGAGTTTTCAACTACCCATCTTACCTCTTCTCTAAGACTGTTCTTTGTGTAAAGATTAGAACCTGCCCAGCTCCTACTTTGTGCTAGGTGTTGGAAACTATTTTACATCCTTACTTTATTTAGTTCTTACAACATTTTTATGAGGCATCACCATTTTATGGGTCCATTTATATGTAAGAAAGAAACTTTTTAGCTTAGGTTAGGTCTTCTCAGGCAAAAGGCCTCTATTTTCTTCTACCCTGTGCTTTGCCTGTGGACAGAAGTCTATTCTGCATCCTTTATAACAACAATTAGAATGTCTACCAAACAGCATAAATTTACTATTCTATTCTGACTAAGTCAAAATGCCATACTGAAGAATTTGATTCCATGTGAAAATTTATGAAATATTTATATGAACTACATTTTTACACACGTTTGTGGAACTGATGATTTTCAAAGAAAAGATGCAGCGGCATCCCGGGAATATTTTGGAAAGGTACAGTTGTCACCGAAGTGTTCAGCTATGCTTATTTGCCTCACTGTGTGCTTTGTGAAACCAGCTTAGAAAAGAACAATGCCTGCAAAGTGTATTTTGCTTAAGGAATCAGCTGCTAAGGTCTTCTTTAATTACTAGGCCTTAAATTAGTTTTAAAAAGACTTAACTTATGAAAATTGGAGATAGCCCCATAATCAATAGTAAATCTTGCAGTTGAATATTGGTTATATAAGTGTAAAATTTTTGAGATGTCACAATAATAGTGGAAAGAAACAGCATTGATTTATTTTATTTTTCTCTTTAATATCACTCAGCAGGATAGAATGTATCTTGGTTATTCAAAGTACCTATTGGTCTATACTTACTGTTACAAAAACTGCTAATTTTTCAAACTAGCCATTTTCAAACATAGAAATCTCATCATTTTCTTTGTTAATTTTTTTCTAATAATCTAATACATATATTTTACTTGACAAAAGTTTATTTTATTAAATACATATAATAAGATCCAGTTATGCTGTAATTTAGTCACTTAATTTTTAATAAGATAACATGATTGATTACCTTTGTTTTACTTATGATTTTTTTGGGTAGTGACTGATTTTCCATATTTGAAACATGAAAATATACAACTGACAGCAGTGGCACCTGCTGGCCACTCATCACTGTTTTTCAACAGAACAAAGAAAAATTGCCAAATTTCTTTTCTTCTGCACTTGTCTGGGGAGCTGTGACACAACCGCGTGTACTGCGCCAGGCCAGTTCCACTCAAGCACCCGTACCCCCTTCCTAACAGGGACAGCTCTGTCCACGTCTGCACTGTGCTTACGTACACGCCTTTCTATTTTCCATGACTCCAGTCTGAGGAAATACTCTGAATTTCAGAACAAATAAAGAAATTGTTTTCATGCCCAGGATATAGCTTGGCAGCATAACGCCTGCCTGGCAAGCACAAGGCGCCGAGTTGGGATTACAGGGTTACAACACCACATGCAGCACAAGTAAAAAAAAATCCTTTTTCAAAATCTTCATTCTATAAAGTTTGCACGGGGACAGGAGCATTCCAGGCTAGACTGCGATAGAATGGGTAGGATATGTCAACAATTTAATTTTTTATTTCTCTACTCAGTTATAAAATCAGAGGTTTGAAATAAGCAACCCCGAGGGTACTTTTCATCTGTGAAGATGTATCCAAATGATGTGTATCTGATGCATTAGCTGACATTATGATTTGTTAAATGAATACAGTTCATATTTAATTCACAAAGCAAGGAGTCCTAGAAGGGGTTAGGTCATTAATCCATTCTTTCTACCTTTGTTATATAGTGAGACATTCACTTCACATATGTCAAAGCCAAGATATGCATCTTTCATGGTTTTATAGCCAGTGGCTCCTACTTAACAAAACCTGAGTTTTGGTGTGTTCTGCTGGCCTCCAGATATGTAGCCTCGTAGCAAATATCTTCATCTGAACCTCGATATTCTGTGTTGTAAAATGAATAGAAGAAAACTTCTGTGCTTTCCTTCCTGCCGTAAGTAGTTGTGCAATTAAATGAGCTATGTTCATGAAAACGTTTCAAACAGTTGAAAATGCCAAATTAGCTACATGTCCTCATTTGAAATACAGAAAACAACTTTGAAAGCGTTTCAGTGAAAAGAATGGTTCAAAGCTCCAAATCCACTATTTACATTTGCTCTGTGATCTTGGAGAAATAACTGTACCTTCTTGAGCTTCATATCTTCTACTATAAAATTGGGATATTTTAAAAACCTATTTCATTTTTTGCTTCAAATGTTAATATGTAAAATGTTGCCACAAAATCAGACCCGTGGTAAATTTTCATAAGTATTTATTACACTTTCATCGTCATTACCTGTAGAATCATGGGTAATAGTTTTGTGAACTGACCATAAAGTGTGCAAACATTTCACGTGTGTGTGATGGAGATAGAGGGAAGCTTGGATCCAAGGGTGAGTGGAGAGGTTACTCCTTTTTCAATGAGTAGAGGTCATTGAACCAGCTGATGCTCCCCTTGTCTCTGCTAGACATTGTGGCCATGCTGTGACCTGGTCTGAGTTAAGTATCATTCTTCACCTTGGGAAGAATTACCCACAACCCACTTTGTGAGTTAGGTCTCATTGCTGGTCTTTTTTAGGGCTTGTCATTTCTGTCCCTGCAGACTCCATGTCAGGTCTTGCTCCTAAGTCTCTGCTCTTTTCCCTTGCATGACTTTCCTTGTTTCGCCGTGCAACATGGTGAATGCCACAGGACTATCTATCATAGCACCGCCTTGGAAGGTAATGTTGGGTGCTTTCTAAGCAGCTTCATCAAATGCGTAACCCAGATGGTAGAAAAAGATGGTCTTGGTGTGACGTGTCTGTAACGGTGCCAGCTGGGTCAGAATGTAGCCAGCTCCATTTGCAATAACACAGAGATTCTCTTTAAAGGGGTGCTTTCTATCCTATGATTCAACTATGATTCTCACTTTCGGTTGTGTCTTTCCATCGCTGCATGTAAGCAGACTTACAAAGAAAGTTATTTTACCTTGACTAAGTTAAAAAGTATAATGATGATTTCTTTATGTCTGTGCTAGGGATGGTACACGCCAGTGCCAGAACATGTGCCAGTACTCTTCCATTTGGCGCTCAGGGTGGGCATTAATCTTTCCATACATTTCCTACTAATCAGTCTGAATGTTTCCTCAAAACTCTTAATATAATTCCCCAGAGAACCACTTCCAATATGTCAAATTTGGCACAGGATAGGACATCAGTCTGTTCTCTCTCAACAAGGTCTCAGTAACTAGGACAAAAATCAAGTTTCCCAAAGCTTATCCTGGTGGGCTCTTTAGGCAGGAGGAGATACATTTCCCAATGACATTCGGGATATATTTGCTGAAAGTAACTCTAGACTAGAGCCTGGGTAAGAATAACTGAGCAAATAGACACCATTCCTGTGATCAGAGTATGTAATCTGGTGCATAGTTTTTTCCAGAATCCTCTGAAGTAGTGTTGGATAAAGTTTTATTTTTGTTTATTTATTTTGATAGGACTGGCCTGAAAAACTACGAGGCATTGTGTTATTGAGGCACAAGAGGGAGAAATCTCAGACTTGTGTTTGTGGAGGAGCATGGCAGAAAGTTGCATAGAATCAGAAAGGAAATCCCACTGAACCTAGGGCAGAGGTAGTTTAAAATCTTGCTAGGTACATTCCTGAAGGAAAGACAGCATTTATTTTCATGCACAGCATCTGAATCACTTTTCTTGTGTTTCATGAATGCTCCATTATCTGGTGGACCTTGTTTCCTAGAGCAAGACCTGAAAATATCAGAAACAGTACCTGATCTCCTCATGTTCCCCACAGCTAGGACACAGACCTGTGACCCCTGCTCCATCAATGGGAATCACACCTGTACCCATACTCAGAAGACAATGACTCTGAGCAGAGCCATTCGGTCCGTACTGTAACAGAAATTGCTCCCCCACCAGCAATTATACTTCAGTTTGTTAGTTGCCCAAGTAATAGTTCCTGTTCCTGTTCCAGTTGCTTCTTGTCTCTGAGAACTAGCTGGTTACTGTGATACACATTGTATAAACAGATCCCCATTCATAAGTCATTCTGCCCCTGTACTTCCTGCTTGCTTATCCTATATAAGCCCTAGACCACTAGAGATCAGTGCCTGATATTTTTGGAGTGATTCCAATCAGTACCCATTGACATAAAATAAATCTGCCTACATATCCTGGGTGTCATTTCAGTATTTCTGTTTGCCATAGCATCTGTGTTGGCCAGGAAGATCAACTGGGCTGACCTCTCTGGTCACCAGTCATGGTCCTCACAGAGAGAGCAAGGGCCTTTGGAGGTGCTAACAGGAAGGTGTGTCCTATAGATCTCTTGAGTCACCTTGGAAGTCTGGAGAAGGATTCCTGGATCCTCACTCAAGCAGTTCACATCAGACCCTACAGGGAGGAGGACACAATCTGTCTATCTGTCTGTCTGCCTACCTGCCTCGTTCTGGTAAAACCCTGAGGGGCGCCCGAGTCAGTCTGTCAGTCCTGCTCAGTTCAAACAAGAGAAGAGCTTGATTAACTCTTGCTAGTTAAGGCTACCCTCAAGGGAAGGGGGACTGGAATATTTAAGCTCTGAGTGCCTGCTGAATGAGTGTGTGAGTGGGTCAGGCAGCATAAGCAACAGGACGCTCCATCTGTGCACCAAGACTGGTCACCGTGGCTGATTGGACTCTCATCTGTGGTTCTGTGGCAATCAATACATAGCATAATCCAGGACTTGCACCCTCTTCAGCCAAGTCTCACCTAAGTCCCTGCACAGGGCATGGCCATATGAGCATCTGAATGGTCTCTTTCCCTTTGTCTTTTGCACCATCATACAAGGGTACACAATGTGCACTGTAGGGAAATAGAATGGGTGCAAACCAGAATCAACCCACAGTCCTTGACTGTACAGTGAAAAACTTCAGAAGAGAGTCTCCTGACAAGTACAGAATGGAAATGAAACTCAGAAGCTCTGTGCCTTTTGTGAAATTAAATGGCCAAACATTTGCCACATCTGAAGGGACACTTAATATTAAAACTGTTCATGGACTTTGGAACAAAGTGACAGAACCCAACAAACAAGGCCATCATGACCAGTTTCAACACGTGTCAGAGCTTCCCTCCTTGGCTCTGAACCTGTGTCCTGCAGGACAAGAAAACCACCCTAGTTCACAAAACACACCCACAAGATCACCTGAGAGGCTCTCAGATTCAGCCAAAGCCAGAAAAGCTTTAGCCTGTTCTGCCAGATGACTCCGAGTCCAACCTGCCTCCTCCTTACAACTTTCAATCCCAAGCTGCTCTCTCAGATTCTACAGTTTCACTGCCGGCCCTGTCTCCTGTATCACAGCCTTCTGCTCCACCAGTAACACTTGATTTGCCTCCTGAGCCCTAAACTGACTCCCCAGGAAGTGGCATCAACATTTCCAGAAACATTGACTGTCCTGTCAGCCTTATGGAGGCAGCTTATAGCCCCGTCAGTCACTGTCTCTGCTCTGACATCAGTTTGAGGCTCTAGCTCACCTGTGCTGCCACTTTGTGTATGCCCTGGAGCTTAAGAGGTGTACCCAACCAACCACCTGTGATGTATTGCCAGCCATTTAGCTCCATTGACCTCTTACATTGGAAACATCATAACCCTTCTCTTCAGAGAAACCTCAGACAATGACAGACCTCCTCACATCCACCTTCCAGAACCACCTGCCAACATGGGAGACTGTCAGCAAAGTCTTCTGACTATGTTTAATACTGAAGAACACTGTTGCATTTTAGATGAGACCTAAGCATTGTTAAAATCACTGTGGTTGATCTTGATGCTTGGGTGAACACAGTCCTCCTCTCAAGCATGTCAAAACTGGGACTATAATATGGCAGAAGGCTGTGTGGCCTTAGATCAGCACCGTACTTCTCTCTAAGGTTACTGAAGTTACTTAGGAATCCAGTAAAATTCCATCCAGACTTAATGGGACACTGTAAATTATACCAGGTCTATATATCCTTTGACACTGAGGCTCCTGAAAATCAACAGATGATCAATGCTGCCTTTGTTACACAATCAACCTCTGACATGAGGAAAAAATCCAAAAGGTTGACGGTTTTGCCAGCAGACTGCTCAAAAGGTCTTCATAAACTGGGAAAGGAAAGAAACAAAAAAAGATCAATGATGTGAGGCAGACCATAGAACCCCCTGCAAAATAACCCCGGAAAACAAAAAAACAAAAAACCACCAGATCAGAGTCTATTAGACTGAATCTCCAGGAGCCCATGGTTATTGCCAGAATCAGGGGGAAAACCCATGACTTCTATGATGGATAGTGGGGCTAAATATTCAGCTATGCCTCAGCCTGTTGCTCCAAGCCATCAGTGCCACTAAAGCCTTTACTAAAAAGAAATTCTGCCAAAGCAGATCTGAGAGATTGGTGGACACTTTATCAAACAAGAATTTCTGTACATGCCTGATGCATATACGTCTCCTAGAGCATGACCTCCTTTTCAAGTTGGAAGCAGCTATCATTTCTCCAAACCAGCCAGCCTGCCTTATACTTGGGTCCATTGTCCTGGACTTGATATTCACTCTGAGTACATCCTTGGAGGAAGAATAGGGGCTGCATCAGCCTTAAATGCCTGATATTTTGAGAAATTTGTTTCCAGAAGTATAGATAGAAGACTCACCCCAGGGTCCTGTTATCAATCATACCCGTTTGGTGTGCTTGAAACCATTTGGGATCCTGATAGACTGCTAATTACCTTGGAACATTCCTTTCCTCCCAGTGAGAAAGCCCAATAGAGACTATCAGCCAGTATAGGATCTCCATGCCATCAAGAACAAAGCCATTACAGATTTAAAAGATCCCTCCTTTTGCTTGTGAGTTCCTCCTATAAGCTCCTTCACCTGGGAAAATCCTGAAACAAGATGCCACCCACTTTGATTCAACTGCCCCAAAGGGTTGAAAACTCTTCCATTATTTTAGGGGAGGCTCTGACAACAGATTTGGCCAAGCCACCAGCACCTTTTATCTGAGACAATCTGTTTCTCAGTCCCTCCTGCTTGCTTTAATGGACCCTTGAACAGAAATAATAGACTGTCAAACTGCTAAAATACATCTCTCCTGCCTGTAAAGTCAGTTCATGATCTCTGAGCTTCCAGTGCCACTGTGACTGCCCTCTATATACATTGCCTCAGTCTTCTGCCATCCAGAGCCTGCTGGTAGACCCAGCTCAACCTAAAAAATGTCTTTTGCTTTTGGCTGGCTCCTGTCAGCCAGGCCCTCTTTACAAAGACCCCAATTCTGTACTCAGAGTTTACCTGACTTGGACTCAGCCTCCCACAGGTTCAAAAACTTGTTTACCCTCTTTGGAGAAAATCAATGCACTCCTGATTGATGACACCCAAAATGCCTGCTGAAAAGTCATCAAAGCTCTGCTACAATGTCTGGCAGAACCTGGTTACAAGAAAAAGTCTCCACAAATTTCTTGGAGCTGCTGGCTTCTATGAAATTTGGATCCTTTAGTTCACAAAAACAAGGACGCTTGCTCAGACTGTCAGCCCCTAGGAATGCATGGTGGCCTACTTGTACAGATACTTGAATTACGTTGCTAAGGACTGCCTCCCACCGCTGCTTTGCCTGCATGTTCTAACAGCCACTGTCTTTCTCATCAAAAAATCTGACAATCTCACCTTGGGCTAAGACCTAACTGTCCCGTATTGGGCCTAAAAACGGACCCCCTGACAGATGCTGAGTACATCCTGTTTACAGATGGAACGCAGTCTGACAGGCTAGCTATGCTGTGGTCACCTTGACAAAACTACTTTAGCCAAAATTCTCCTGCTACTCATTCCTGTTGCTGTTTGGAAACCTGCCACCAACAACATGAAGCCAAACCTGCTCCCCCCATTTGTTCTGTGAGCTCAAGCCACAGAGCTAGCATCTGTACCCCTGCAGCCAGCTCAGGTTTCAGGGTCTGTTATTGGCCTTGACCTCATGCACACAGATATAAACCAGGTGCATATTAACTACCTCTACAAGTTTCAGAAATCCAGCCTTGGATCTGCTGAAAAGTTTGCCTGGACCAGACTGAAAAGATGATGCCCTCAAAGGCCTGCTTTGTTCACTCTGGATGCTGACAAGTCCACACATGGCTGAAACCTGATGACATCATTTACAAGACTGCTCCATACCAATTCCCCTTGATTTTTGTGTCTT
Source organism: Dinomys branickii (assembly GCA_004027595.1). NCBI lineage: Eukaryota > Metazoa > Chordata > Mammalia > Rodentia > Dinomyidae > Dinomys > Dinomys branickii. The sequence goes on from PVLD010001456.1 coordinate 156,749, forward strand.
TTCAGGCTGTCTACCCCAGTCCTTGCTTCCCTGCCTTTTTCTAGCTGTGTTTTTTTTGCCTTTAACTCTGTGGAAAGTTGCCCCAAGAGAATAAAACAATCAATCAAATACTGGACCAAGATGTGACGAGCATCCAAGGCACACTGAATACTCTACCAGATCAGATTAACTCCCTCACTACCTTGCCAGAGCAGTGTTACAGAACAGATAGGCCTAAATGATGTGTCTTCCTAAAAACAATTTAGGAAAAGGTCTGTAATAAGACAATCTTGGGGAGCTTGCTTGGACCCATCCTAGGATCACTGACTACCTCTGATTAGGCCTTATCTCAGAAGATCACATGTAATATGTCCATCAAAGATTTTCTGGGGAAACTAAAAGAGAGGGGAAATGTACAGAAAATATCCCCCAGCCGGTATACCTCAGTTTTCTAGTTGCCCAGGTAATAGTTCCTGTTCCATTAATGGCTGTTTCTGTTCTCTCAGAAATGGCTGGTTACTATGATACATAGCTTGTTACTATGGTGCACATTGTATAAACTAATCCCCACTGGACAAGCCATTCTGCCTCTGTACTTCCTGCATGCTTATCTCATATAAACCCTAGACAACCAGTGATGGGGCCTGCTACTTTGGGAGTGATCCCAGTCAGTGCCCATTAACAGAAAATAAACCTGCCTCCGTATCTTGGGTGTCGTTTCAGTGTTTCTGTTTGTCATGGCAGCACCAGTGACAGATGGTGCACTGGTAATGGTCCAGAGCCCAAGGCAGCAGCAGGAGTTCCTGCATTAGGCACCAGGCAGCATCACACACCAGCAGAGCAAGCCAAGGAGTCCAAGTCACAGCTGCTCTACCAGCAAATCTTCAGTGCAATCAATGGAGTGCTTCTGGGCTTTTGTTCTAGATCCAAACGGATATGCTTTAATAATTTACCTTGACTTAAATTAACCCAGATCAGTTTCTGAAACAAAGTACAGGAAAAAGATAAAAGAAATACCACCCTGCAGGCCTTAATAACATTACTCTGTGCTCCATGCTGTTAGAGGCAGTTCTCTCAAGAAGGTGGAGATAGAGGTTTGTTTCTACTTCTAACCATATAACAAAGCATAACCCACATGGAACATGATTTTCTCTTCTAGTCAAGCATGGGTGCCTTGAATCTTTTAGAACTTTTTCATAAATAAAATTTGGGGATGAAGACATGAATTTCACAATTTTGCAAAGTAAAAGACCCAAGTCTCTAAGATCCAATAGGATTTAGTAAATTTAAGAACATATGGGATCTTGTTTGAGTAAAAACAATATAAAAACAGAAAAAAAACCCATAATATATGATTGTACATTTCAGGTATGACATACTTACCTACAGCCTTGCCAGTTCCAAGGATAGATTCTACAACCACATTTGAAGATACATGTCAAATTCAAACAACATTGTTCTTCATAAAGTAGTTTGTTAGTATTATTGCTTTATACTCCTCCTAGAGTAGTTTAAGTTAGTACTATTGTCACTACCATCATTATTATTATAAACAAGCTTGTGAGTAATTTTTCTTTATTGCATTAAAAATATATCTACCAATGACAAAGCTCATTTTATTGAGATTCTACTTTACACATCTTAATGAGGAACTCTGACCAGTGCCCCAAATACCATCAACACTCAGAAATAGGCCTAAGATTTCCCACCCTGAAAAAGTCATTTATTAATGGATTCTGCATTCAAGTAGCATTTCTATAGACTTGTGGTGCTATAGGTGCTATGTGAAGGGCTGGGTCAGCAAGTCTAATCAGGCATCATCTCAGCCCACCCTGAGGCCCACGTGCTAGAGGAGGTGCTGACCATGTGCAGAGTAACTGAACGTGGCTGTGGCAGCTAGCCTTCAAGTTGATGCAGAGAGATGGGGGAAGGAAGGACTAATCACTTTCATTTAGGTTTGGATTGTGTCCTGGGAGAAGACCAAGAGAGCTCCCTCAATATCCTCAACAAATGAGTATCTGATTTTTATATGCAAAAGAAGGGAACTCAGGTTAAAGAGCTTCGAGAATTGGAAAGGCTTCTGTACCATTGCTCTGCAGGCCTGGAGTTAACAGCCTCAGCCTTGCGGCAGAGAAGCTGGATAAGGCACAGCAGCAGCAGTCACACAACGCACAGCCACGCTCAAAGTGCAGAGGGAGAAGAAAGGCTATTTTATTATAACATAGTCAGAGAAACAATAATGGAAGGGAAGTACTCATCTTCAAACAGAGATTGTGCTTCCTATTCATAGACCCTTGCTAAATGACCATTAAAGAATTTATTCATTGATCTCAGACTGTAAGTGCAAAGAATTTAGTAAACATCTATGTTACTCTGAATAAATTCTGATTGCAAAAACTAACAAGGAAGAAAATGTCTGGTTTTAAAGATATACAACGAGCTTGAAAGTGGAGGGTGGCTGATTTGCCATCAAAGCTGAGGATCTTATTTTTAAGAAGGCAGATGGATATAATTTACCCTGTAATCAAATAAGCATGCTTAAAATGATAATGAAAACATCTTCTGAATAGGGCAAGAAAAAATATAGTAAGCAAAACGTAGTCAAGAGAAAGAAAACTAAAGGAAGCAAAAAAAAGCATGCTAAAGAAGAAAATCTAGATGGTATAATAATCAAAATATATTAAGATTTTAGAGTTTTAATTCAGATTTCTTTAGATTTAGATTTTTTAAAAAAGGTCTAGCTTATATGTACCATGGAGATGCATATAAAATATAGTGATCTTAAAAGGTTAAAAATAAAAGATTAGAAATTACTTCAAAATAAAATTAAAATCATAGTTCAAAAACTATCTTTCTGTGGGCAGATAGTAATATGTAATACAACAACCTTTGTTAATTTCCTGTCATCTTTTTTGGAATTTTGTATTGTTTTGACTGTTTTTCTGTTGTATTGTCTTTGTCTTTGTTTTTGTTATTTTGTTTTTGTTCTTTTCTCTTTAAAATAAAAGAAAACTGTCTTTCTGTGGGTGAGTGGTGAAAAAAAATAAAAGGTTAGAGAAACTATAGTTTAGGCAACTTTCAACCAAAGCAAAGTTAGCGAACAACATTAAAATTAAGAAAAATATTCTTTAAGCTAAAACACCAGAAAAGTTAGGGACATTTGACCAAAGAAAATATTGATAAGTAAGATGCTGAGTTCCTTATAGCACTCATTCTCATAGCTTTAAAATATGAAAACAAATTCACAAAACCATAAAAAGAAATGAAAAATATAACAGTAGTAGGAAATTTTATCATACATTTTTCAGAAACTGAAGGTCAATGAGTATCTGCAAAGTATGCATTAGCAAATACAACCCAATGAATACAGCACCCAACAATTAAAGAATGCACATTCTTTTGCAATGCACATGAACAATGAGACATTTACTGATGTTCATATGTTTAAGCACAAAGAAGTCTCCAAGTGTACTGACTTCCTGATGTGTTATAATCATATGCCTTGACCATGATGAGTTAAACTGAAAACCAATGATTTAAAAATGAGTAAAAGTCCCAAGAATTTGGATATTAGAAACAAAACTTTCAAGTAACTTGCAGATGAGAATACTTATAAAATTACAAAATGCTTAGAATTAAATCAAAACAAGACACTATCACAACTTAGGTCAATATCTGCAATATTGGGAATTAACAAGGAGACAAATTAAAGGAAAGCCTATTTGGGAAAAGCTGGGCTTATTCACATTGATGGAACCATCTTGTCCTGTTACCCTGAAAAGTTTGACTCCAAAGAATTTCCTGAGCTTTCTGGGCCTGCAGAAATGCCCATCCCTTTCCCAATAAGAAGTAACAGCCCTGCTGTTCTGACAGATGGTGCAGAGATCCCCTCTTCCACAAGGCCTTAGCAACCCTTCTCTGAATCTGCTTTTCTCTGCCTTCCTGGCACTAGACCACTCAACCTGTAAGTAAGACTAAGTTACTGTATACCCCATCTGGGGACTTACTTTTATATACAGTGTTTTATTTGTTTTTTTGGTGCAAGGAATTGAACTCAGGATCTTGCACTTGCTAGGCAGGTGCTTGTGCTTCTGAGCTATATCCCCAACCCCCCATCTGGGGACATTTTAAGCCAGATAACAAAAGAAAAGAACTATATCTTAAATGATCATAAGGCTTAGACAACATGTACTGGCAGAAGTTTGAGGTGGCATTTGTGGGGGGTCTGGCTTGCTGCAAATTAGGTAGCTGTTAATAGAACATGTTATCCTTAGGGATAAAATACAAGGGAAATCAGTAAGGCTGTGGCAGGGCTCACGTCAGCACAAGGCTTTAGAATAGGCCAAGCACGGTCAGCCCCTTTCCAAGTTTTAGGATCTGAACCAGTTTGCAGGTTCAACACTCACTGACTGAAGGTGTGGTTGGTCTCAACTCCAATGGGTCTGTACAGCAAGAACTCCTTTATTCCTAACCCCAAAAGACCTAAGGACTTTTACTCAGGAGCACTGCACAGAAGAAGAGGAGTGCCTAGCACTTCAGTGACTGTTGGATACAGAATCGAACTGATGTTACTATGTTGAGACCTGAAGTGTCATCCCTGTTGGGGTGGTGGCCCGATAACAAATAGAATTATGACTTAGTTCTGACTCCAAGCAGCTCCACTATGTCCACGGTTCTACCTGGTGATCATTCCCCGTCTCTGGATGCATAACTAGGATAGAAAGTTTGCGTTGGTATAGCTTTCACTTTGGGCCCTTGATCTGTGCAGAAAGATTTGTCATTGTACAGAGCATGGATGACTCTAATCTCCCTCTTCCCAGCCTGGAAGCATTTTTACGTTCAGGTAGCTCTGAATAAAGAGGCAGGGGTGGTGGTCCCCATTTTATCTCCAGCTCATCAGTCTATCTGGATGGATAGACTGGATGGTTCCTAAGAGATGACTATAGACTCTCATAAACTCAATCAAACTGAGTTCATGTAGACTTGGGACCAAACATGTTATCCTTGCTACAGCAGGTTAATATGGCCCAGGGTACATGGGCTCCAGCCAGTGATTTACCACACAGATTCTTTTCTGTTCCAGTAAGGAAAAGAGATTATAAACAGTTCACGATCACAAGGACTGGACAAAAGTTACATGTATGATTTCACTACAGGTTGTGTAAAATTTCTTACCTTCTTTGTTGTGATAATCTAGAATAGGGATAATCTGGTCAACTTGCTCATGACGTTGATCTGTGATATCAGTGAGTACATATAGAATGGAGAGGATGAGCAGGAGGTGACTGGCACACAGGAATTCTTGTTAATATGCATGTACCCCAGCGAGGTGAGAAGACAGCTCAGAACACCAGGGAAGTGACCCATACCTATTATTATTTTAGGGCTCCATCGCTGAGAGGTATACTGGGACATCCTATCTGCATAGAAATCACAGCATTGCATTTTACACCTCCTACCACAGGGAGGGAGCACCTGGTGAGCTGCACAGTCCACAACTAAGAATATAGCTTTGGCCCTCCTGCCGATATCTGGCTGTCCAAGAGGTCTGCAAATTGGGTCCAGGACAGAAAAGGACTTCCCAGCTCATCCAAGCTTGGGTGTAAGCAGCCCTACCATGTGGTCTGTGTGACCAGGACACCCTGTGGTGTGGGGAGAATCACAGGTGAAGATGCCATGTTGTGTTTGTGATAAGACTTAGTAGACAAGTCACAACACGAGTCTCTGCAGTTCCTAAGCAAGGCCATGACATGTACAAAAAATTATATGCATTTCAAAACAACTCTTCTGAAAGCCATTTTACTTTGCTTCTCAAAGTTAAAGGCCATTGCATTTAATACTCAAATAAGCATAAAATAAAACAAGGAAATGAAAACATAAATGAGTACATAGAGCAGAAGTGACCAGACTACACTCGAATACGGATGAGCTGGTGCCCCTTTGATGTTATGAGTCACTGTCAGTAGAGGATGCTGTTGCATCTTGTATAAAATGTTCTTCCCAAGAAAGCTTTCAAGGGCAGTGGCCTCTAACAAGGGCAGGAAAAGGAAATGCAAATGAGAGGCAGGGATGTGGGCTTCCTGCTGGGCAAAATGGTGAGGACTGAGAAGGCCCAGGAAACACAAGATTATAAGCAGATGGAGGCTCTAGAGCCAAACTTTCTGGAGAATAATACTCAAAGGTAACTTTAAAGACAAGAAAACTATATACTGCTATCTCCTCCAGTATGTGAAGAGTTTACTATTCCTGGATTTCTGGAAGCTTGAGCTTCATTAAACAAAGTTGCTCTAATCAACTTCTTTGAAGATAATATTACGTAAGGCAGCAACCATTGTTAATTCCTATGGTTTTTTTTTTTTTTTGAGGTCACGTATCATTTTTGTTGTTTCTGTTTTTGTCTTCAATGTTGTTGTTTTGCTAGTTTTTTTTTCTCTTTAAAACAAAACACAACAAAAACAAAGTTGCTCTAATGTAGGATATGGTTTAGGAAAACTTTGGATTTACGCCATTGCTTTTTGACGTTCACATTCTGGCAAGGTCAAGTGGATGTATAAAGATTTGTGGCATTCTTCTTACTGGCCTATATTGCAGAGTTCTTTCATTTGTGCACATGTTTATAAAATAATAATAATAAAGAAAAAGAAAGGGAAGGAAAACAAAGGAAAGAAAAGAAAAGAAAAGAAGAAAAGAAATCACCAACCCAGACATTTGAATAGGGCTGCAAAGCACTGTTACGTGATCACAGAGCACAAGAGCAGGAGCACCCAACCACTGAGGCTGAATTCCAGGCGAAGGTGAAGTGTGAGCAATGCCAGGTCAACCTGCGATGCCACCAGTCTGAGCTCTGTTCCTTTCTTTGTAAATTACTAACAGCAGTGGCTTACACATAGACAGCCTTCGGCATGCCTGGCTACGCCACATAGTTTCTCTCGTCTTTTTCAATTTTCACAACGAGGTTGTGAGGTCACTGCATAGAATCTTTCTGTCCCCATTCTAGAGAGGAAGGAGATGGAGTGTGGAGAACTAAAATTGCACACTGCATTCTTATGCTGCCCTCGTAAACAACAGTAAGGACCCCAGTCCAGCTTTGTCTGAAGTCAGGAGCCACACTCAGGTTTGTGACCTACACCGTGCTTCTGATGTCATCATCCACAAGCGTGAAGATTACTCTTGGATCCTAGTGACAAGTGGTTCTATGTCCATGGGTTTGACTGGCTACTCTGGGGCGGGGGGTTCTGCCTTTGAGACCAGGCCAGCACCATATTCTGGGAGCTAAGCAGAGGTAAGACTTTTGGCTCCAAATCCACTAAATAACAGTCTACTTTTAAACAAGATCCCTGGAAAATGAGTATCTTTGTTAGACTTTAAAACGCACTTACCTGGGATGCACACATTTTTTGGTATGTGTTTACGTAACAGATATTTTAGGCTTTGCAATCTCTGTTCCTTTGCATGCGAAAGTCTTAGAAGCACCAGCTTTAACTCACGCCCTCCTCCTTCATGAGGAAATTAATACTTTGATGAATTAAGGTCTCACTGGGACACACAGACACTTGTTTAACCTTGGCCAAGCTCCATAATCTTTAAAGTGGTCAGTTTCTGGCTGAGAAGAAGGTATCTTTGAGTGGGAAAAGATCTTCGTGTGTGAGAACTGGAATTAAACTGAGGAAAACTGTTTGAATCCACATGGATCTCAGCTGTTTATTGTCAATTCTAAAGGACACCACGATCTACTAAAACAAGAACCTGAAAGTCAGTGTTCATAACAACAGTGAAGGACTCTGGGCAGATAGTGGACAGTGTGAGCACAGAATCTGCCTGCCAGCTCAGGAAAGATCTGGGGGTCCTCAGAGGCTTCCTCACACAGGTGAGAAAAGCGAGTATCCCGGGAGCAGCTGGCATAGCCCTAGACCAGTCAGAAACTAGACAGCAGAAACTAGAATGGGCACCTAAGACAGAAGAAAAAATGGTGGAATTTCAAATAATGTCTTTTTATTTGGGCAACTAAATCTGATTTCTTCAAGTGTACAAAAATGTCTGGGCATATCCACTAGAGGTCATGCTTGAATCTATATTAAGACCAAATTACTACTACAGCAGCAGTTCTCAAGCATGCAACTCTCAAGGTCTCTTAAAACACGAACATTTAGGAAGACCACAGAGAGTTTTGGTTTAGGGGTGTCATATCTACCGATATATAGTATATTAGAAATAAAAACTGAGAACTTCCAAAAATATTTATTAATTTATTTTGAAATACTTATAATAAGTCACTGCATGCTAACATATTTTAGTGAAAATAGCCCTATTTTTGGAAATAAAAGCATGGCTATTGAGGAATAATGACATGTTTGCTTTTATAAATCTCCTTGCTGTCTGACCTTAGACCCCTGGATTCTCACATGTGCTTTGCGGTCAATGTGTTGCAGTGGCAGACATCACATCAACCTCGCTGCCAACTGGGGCATGATGAACGTGACAACTGCTATGATATGATCTCATGGGCTCCCTAAAGAATCTCAGGGAGGACCCCAGCGTTTCTTATACCACACCTTGAAAACCACTGCTTAGAATAATGATCAAGCCTGGATTTCTGTGTCTAGGGAATAAAATTCAAAATTCACTACACGCATATTTTCAGACCTTCACAATCTGTCTCTGAATGTCCTTTCTAGCACTCCTCTCCAGTTCTCTTCTACCTAAAATGTGTGATTATGTTGCTGTATCTAACTACAAAATTCCCAGTTGTAAGCTTCTAAATTTGAACTCCTTTGTGTTCAGAGTATTTTGACAAAAAGTATTTGGATCATTTCAGCTCTTTTTCCATGTTTAAACTACAAGAAAAGAACAAAATCTGTAACAAACTTCAATCCAGCCAAACTTTCTAAAGGCCCTCACCGATTTTCTATTAGAGAGAATGTTGATGTTCCTGAGATCAGGACTAAAGCTTAGCACCCAATCTTCAGTGAGGTAGTATATGTTTTTGAAACTGTGCTTCTCTACTGACTCTGGACAAAAGGATATTTACCTCATTAAATGTTGGTTATTTATTCAAATGATAAGACTTATGATTTGTGAGACAGTGTATGTTCAGTATTTTATTTGCTCCATATAGCACACAGGCCATAATTATGACAGCTTTTTTCCTTCAGATGAGAATGTTGATTTTCAAGCAAAATTTTTTATTAAGATTTAATGTATATAAAATAAAATGCACAGATTTAAAAAGAAAGAAGGAAGGCTGTGCATATACATGGATATCTATGTATATATGGATATCTATGTATATATGCATATATGTAAATATATATACATAACTGCACTGCTGATGTTCGATAATTTATTGAAAGGAACAGTTAATGCTTAAAATTTTTTATGTTCTGACCAACTTTGCATGCTTATATATGATAATCTGAACAACTGATTTGAAGATAACAATATGCAATGGAACAACCATGGTGAATTTCTACCATCTTGTCTACTGAAACTCTGTATCATCTCTAATGTTTTATGTAGTAATTACTTTCTTAGTCTCTTTAATGGTTTGAACAGTCTTCCATTCTTACATCTGGTAATCTGAACAACATAGTTGAAGATAACAATGTATAATATAACAACCTGTTAATTCCTATTATTTTGTTTTGAAACCCTGTATCACTTTTAATGTTCTGGTTTTGTTTTGTTTATGTTTGTGATGTTGGCATGCTGCTATTGTTCTTTTTTTTTTCTTTTGCTACTCTCTTTGAAATGTTCAGTTAAGTGAGGATTAATAAATGCATACACCCAGTAACCAATATCCCAATCAAAGTAAAGCTATATATAGAAACCTTGAATTTAATTACAGATGGTGTCTGACTTAATGCAGCCCTTCTGACAACTGTTTGATACAGTGGTGTGAAAGCAACCTGCATTCAGTAGAAAAACTTCTTTGACTTTTGATTATCTTTCCAAGCTAGTGGTATCTAGTACCATCCTTTCTCAAGACATTAGGCCGCAGCAGGAAACCACAGTTCCTAGTTACTCCATGTGCTACTCACACTGACTGTAGTAGAATAGTCATCATGTGAGATGATTTTTCCCAACTGTACACTAATGTAAACATTTGACCTTCTTTAAGGTTGACTTGGTTAACCTGTGGTGTTTGGTAGGTTAGTTGCATAAAGTACTCTTTCAATTTAAGATATTTTCAATTTATGATAGATTTAGTTAGGACACGATCTCATTATAAGTCAAAGAGCATCTGTAACTTCCTTAAGGCTTACAGGCTACTCATTAAGCTGCGGGTCTGACCCTGAGCCATCTAATTGCAGGTTCCACATTCTTGCCCTGTTCTTCTTCTGCTTCTTTTCCATCTTGCCCTGGCATTTAGACACAGAGCATCTTTGGCTTAAAATTGTGCAAAGCATAACATACATCCTGTTTTACCTACATAGTTTACACATGTTGCATGTACTGATCTGCCAGTTTTTAAAACCCAGTTTATTGAATGAAGTGATTTCCTTTCCTTACGTAGATGCAGCTAAAAGAGCTTATAACAAATTATCCAGTGGTAGAAAAGAATGCCCCCTTTTATAATCTCTTTCAACGATGTTATTAATCACTTGAAGCTCAAGACACTTAGCTGATTTCTCCAAGTTCTGAGTCCATGAATGTAAATGACAGGCAGTGATAGGTGCATGACTGAGTGTTGCAGAATGTGACAGTTGTGGCTATGTAACTGTAAACTCTTCCCTGCTTCATGTACAAAGTTTTACACTGACACTCCTTTGTTCCAAATGTGATTTAACAGATCGTTTTATTCTGTTTCATCATTTACTTATTTTTATTTCAAAACTAAGGATCTTCACTTTGAACAGTTTTATGTAGGGTGGAACTATTTCTGGGAAGGATTTGGAGAAATGTAAAGTATCCAACTACATGACACATAAATATTACATCATAAACTATAAGAAGCTGAATATAAATGCATAATGGCACTTTGTATTTGGATTATATTACTCTTCTGAGGTGCTAAAAGCACTTTGTGTACAAATCCTGAATATTTAAAGTATAAGACTGAATTATAAATTAGGACAAATATGTCACTTAGAGTAATATTCAGTGTTTGCCTTAAAACATACAATGGCTCCATACAATGGCTCTGAAGGTTATGAAGTCAGAATGGAAATCCAAACAAGAGCTTTGATCTGATCCAAGTATGCATTAGAGGTAACCTGAGCACCTCTCACCCTTAGTATTGTAAAAATACGGTGAGAAACAAAGTAGAAAAGGGAAAGAATGGAAAATCTCTCTGTACAATCAAACTTCACAGTTATTCTTTGAACTCATATGTGGCCAATTCTCCTGCTCATTTACAAATTCTCCTCGTCCTCCTCTTCCTCCTCCTCCTCCTTCCCCTTCTTTTTCTTTTTGCTTTGCAAAAGTGTAGTGAGTTAGTGTTTTACTCGATAGTACAAAGAGGAGTCTGACCTCAGGTTTTTACAGTTCAGTGCTGGAGACACACAGTCAGTATAAATTAAGATAGAATTTAGTAAACACCAAAAGCAAATGTGTAGCAGGAAGATTTATATGCAGGTAAGATGGTGAGATCCTGAGGAAGCATTTCTACAGCAACCCGAGTCATAGGCAGGGTTTCTATAAGCAGATATTTAGGGGGAAATGACTAAAAACGACATTTTCATTTGTCAAATAGAGGAAATATTGGACAAAGGGCAGAAGTGGCAAAGCCTAGTCATGTCAAAGGAGCAGTATGTGGTCTGGTTTGGGTGACGCATGCACAATAACAACCATAACCTGAGAGGTATCTTAGAACAAAAGAATTGATATTAAATTGGAGAAGAAAGCCATGGGAATATTTTAGCTGGAGAACAGCATCACTGAGGCCATGCCTACCAATGACAAACTCACAGGTTGTCCAGGGCCTTGGCTGTACAGAGAGAGAACAGAGGAGGGGAAGTTAGGTGCCACCGCAGGCATCCTGGGAAGATGCGTAACGAAACTGAAATGGTGGCTGTGGACGAGAAAAAAGGGTTCTGGAGTGGATGAATTTTACAGAGAAAAGAATCAAGAGATTTGGGGACAGAGTGGACAAAAAGAAAGGCTGGGGAAGAGTTAATGGACAACTGGGATTTCCACTTCCAGTAAGGTGTAGGAGGGCGCAGTAAAACATACTCCACTTCAAAAACTAGACACGTTAGATTACAACAAACAAACAAACAAACAAAACCCCTGCAATTTTAAAAGAGATCAGAAAGCTGTTTAAGCAAGGACTGTGAGGACAGCTGGATTCCCAAAGAGAAAGAACTTTATTGAGGTGAGCGAAGGTGCTCTAATTCTTTTGTCCTCTTTTTCTTGGAGATTTTGCTAATTCTGGATCTGGGCATAGGCAAACTTGGAGCTTACCCTAGGGACAAAGCCCCTCCACAAGGGAAATGAGAGATTGGCAACACTTGCACAGGTTTAGAGGTCTGGTGTGACACATTAGAAACTTAAGATGATTCAAATTCACTGTATCCTCCCACCCCCAGCATACATACTGATTTCTTCTCTGTGTAGTAGGCCAGGAGCTAGGCTTAAGGGCTGTTAAGGGCAGCGTGGAATATACTGAAATGTTGTCCCTTGGAAACAAAGAGCTGACTCAAAGCATTCCACAGGCCTCCCCCTAAGATATTTGACAGATACTGAAGTCTGTTTAGGCTGGAGGCAGAACTGGGATGTGAGCTCTGAGGAGCAGAGCTGTTCCTTCTTCCAGAAGTTAGGGTTGAGGTGATAGACACCTGTTGGGATTCCATCATGGGCCCTACTTCAGGAGCTGAAGATCCTGAGGTGGGTAAATTGGGCACAGGGACCATTGAACTGAAATTCAGGTCCAACAAATTCTCACCCAACCCAGCAGAGATCTCTGGAACAGCTACTGCCATCAGGGTTGTCTGTTCTTTGAACTGGCCAGGCCTTTGGAACTTACTCAGTCATCATGCCTGCTGCACTAGAAAGAGCAGGTGGACATGGCCCAATGGGCCTCTTTCCAGCTGAAGTAGATTGTGAAGAATCCAATGGCAGGCTGTCCTCTGGTAACACTATCTGCAGCAGGGAATCTAGGCCTTTCCTGGAGATCTAGGAACTACATCTATGGGCCTAAAGCAAATGTAAATGGACTAAATTACTCAAGTAAAAAAGTAATATTGTCAGACTCATAAAGAGCCAAAAATTAAGTCCAGGCACAAAAGAAGACAGGAAAAACGAAAACAGTAGTTCTACCAAAACAAAAGCCTGATAAAACTGCATTTAGAGGAAACAGAGAAAATGTAGAGTGTAAGTCACAAAAGAATACTAGAGATTAAGAAGAACACACCACGTACCGTTTTACATTAGACAGCACAATCCCGAATCTGTGTTTATCCGGTAACACAGCTTCAAGATACGAACAGACAAATTTGCAACGTTAACGTGAAACTTCAACATGAAAGTGCTAAACTTTAACACTACCCCCACCAAAATTAGTTCACTTTTTACATTTATCAGACCAAAATCAAAGAGAAGTGCTCAAAATAGAAAACATGATAATAGAAAAGGAAAATGTCTCTCACGGGTCCGTTTAGCATTTAACAAGCTGAGGAAAATAGGTTTGAACTTAAATATGTCAAAAGAAAAAAAAAAAAAAAGAAAGAAATCACCCAAACTAACTAAAACAGAGAAAAAAGATTACAAAGAATAGCGCAGAGCATTAAAAAGAGAAAAGCTACAGACAGGATGTTTTCAGTCAGTGTAATAGAGACAGAACTGGTATTCCAGAAGTACAGAAGAAGACAAACTAACGTTACATTCCTTAACAGACTGTTCTTTGACTAAATTAGTATTCTGAGATATTAATCATAACTGATATTATATTTGTAAATCTCACTCTATATTAAAAGATGAGAACGCCCTCTGGTTTTACATTTCACCTTCTGTCTCCTCTTTTTCTCCTGCTGTCCATCTCTCCCTCTATTACCTGACTATTTTCCTTGGTTGTTCTTTCATTGCCTTTCTTCTTCTTTTTGCTACTACATAAGGTTTTAGAATTAAAGGCCTGGTGTTATTCAGGGAGCTAGGAAGACTTACACCCCTTTTTATGGTCCGGTAACCAGCAAAGCCATCTTGAAATTCTATGTAAGAGGTGAGAAAAATTAGGTGCGAGACTTTCCCCTATGATAAAAAAATTTAATAGGATAGGCATGTGTGTGATTTTATTCCTAGAAAATTGATAACAAAGTAAGTCCAAGAGACTTGACCGGGTTTTATTCTCCTGAGTCCATAGATGTGAGGGAGAACTCTTCTCCTTGCAGTTGATCCTTCTTGGTTGTCCACGGGTTTGCTGGGAACTACGGATTTCTGTTAGCTTAGTGGCACCTCTACGTTGCGTGTCTCTTCCATCTTTTTTGAGGACAGCGGCTACTTGGGGCAAATCCTTTTCACAGTTGTATCAAAGTCAAAGAGAGAGCTCAGAAATGCCTGTGCCTCTGCGGGCCTATGCTCAGGCTGGTTCTTACTCTGACCCATATACTCTCGGACAAAATGCACCATTTGTCTTCTTTTCTGCTCTGACTTGATCCATTTTCTCCCAACAACTAACTCAGAATTCTGTTCAAAATAGTGTAAATATTTGCCTAGGATTCTGTCCCAATACCCACTCAGTGAGACATCAGTGCTAATAAAACAGTGGGGGAACTTCCAGAGAATTTCCTGCACTCCACAATTGAATGGCTAAACAGATCTTTATTTAATTAAATTTTATATCTGTCTTTCTACTTTTAAACAACATTGAATTTCTGAGGGCCCTTATTTACATTTTCATTTCCTTTAAGCTAATGATACCTTGAATTTTTGGTTAGACCTCAGCGGAAAAATCATTTGCCTTTGAGTGGCGTTTACCTCTTCGACATTCTTCAGATGTCCTAGCATGCCCAGGGTGCTGAGAGGCCACTGTCTGGGACTATCATCCAGGAATCTCTAAAATCCTGCAAGGTTTGACATTTAATTGTAGAGGTCACATCAGACTGAAGCTGTCTGTAATTATTTTGTAAATGTTTTCTACCCATAAATGGAAAGAAAGACAACCTGTTGATCTGTCTGTATCTAAAATAGTTGTATAATGACTCTGTTGGGGATGGTTTAGGAATGTTAACTCAATTCTAATGGATTCTATGCTACTCTCATCCTGATAAACTTCAGGAACTGTGCGAGCTCATACCCCTTGATTGTGGCCCAGGTGGGACTGGAACCCTGGAATCTGACTCCAGTGGTTGTGCCTTCAATCACTGTCCAACAAGGTGCTCACTGACATCAGTCACGTCTTTATAGAAGAGAATGTGCCCAGGAAGCATTCACTCCCAACAATCGCAGTGCCGACTGGAGATGCAGGATGAAAGAAGGTGGTCCATAAGCAAAACGAAACATTAAGAGAATAGAAAGAAACCATGTAAAACTCCCACTTGTGTGTATCTGACATGACTGTGTATCAACTTCAGTGATTCAGTCTATTGTTCTAGCAGGATACTTGAAATAAATTCTCAACAGGAAAAACCTAATAGTATGCCAAAGTTTTAAAAATGAGCTGTTTTAGCAGAATCTAAATGAGAAGAGTCTGGCTGACATGCTGGAAGCGAAGTATTATTAAAGACCTTATCTATCAGTGAGGGACCATGCAGAAGTAAAGATTGTATGTAAAAGGCTTATCTTGGTGAGAGATGCAGTCAGGAGCAAGGATGTCTTGGCGGGCAGTGGGTCGGTATCTTATTTTTGTAGAATGGTGCACATACTTGTGTTTGATAGAAGAAGGAAGGGCGTTCCTGGGAAAGTGACCTTTAGGACACACTTGTAGTCAGTCTACAAAACAGGCAGGTCAGGGAGGTTGGTGAGCGGTCAGGAGTATATGAATCCTTTTGGGAACTGCAGAAGGACTTTCTCACCCCTAGTCAAAGGCTCCCTCCCTGTGGGTGGTATCATCCGCAGCTGTGCAGAATCTAAATATGCTGGTATCTTTGATGAGCTGCCTCTGGTAGAACACAATAGAGTAAAAATTTTGTGACCTGAAGAAATTGCTCTACTTTGAACTCTTGGCAAAGCTGTAAACATTGCTGACATTTATTAATGTCATTTTTGATTGTACTTTCTAGCATTCTTTGACTTAGGTTGTACTGACCTATAATTCCAGTATTCTTAATAATTATACATACAGTTGTACAAAAATCTTTTTTAAAGACTAGAGCATACAAATAACATCTCTTGAGCAAAAAAGTTTAAAATGCCTTTAATGCTCATGAAAGTAAACAGAAAATAGTTTTAGGTAAAATCTTAAGAGCCAAATTTGTTTTTACTTTCCATGTTATTTCCCTTGTTTATGAAATAGGATGCTGTCTGAGCTATCACACCTTCTATGCTTATACAACACTGGAGAAGGTTGGAATTTCATTTTTACTTTTCATACAGAATTAGAATATTTACTGGAAAGTGGCATATTTAGGAACAACCCTAGGGTTTTTGAAAGGAAAAATAGAGAATTGAAAATTGTGGCAAATGTCATTTGAACACGTTGTGTGATATCTCTATTTTACCATGGAGTACCAAATTTGGTGGGAAGAGGAGGAAATGTATTAACAAACTCTTGAGTCAGACCAAAATAAAACTTTTAAAAATACGATTTGAAATGGGAAAAACAGCAGAAAGGCAGAGAGCTAAAGTGAATCAGTTGAGTCCAAGACAGGCTACATATTCACCAAGATGCTAGAAAAGAAAACCCAAAAGGTATAAAGGGTTCTAGATGAAACTGTGCCTACTAATAGAAGTCCAGTGCCCAGTGCCCAGTGCCCAGTGGTTACCTAAATGGGAGAGGTTAAGGGAAGACAAATCCTTTCATTAATAAGAATGATCATGTACTTGTATGTTTTAATTAATAGGCCATAGTCTCTTCCCTATAGTCTGGTTGAGACATAAAAAATATTAAGAAAACATGTACCAAAGAAGAAAAGAAAAAAAAGATAAAGAAGTAAGAGAAAGAGAAGAACAAACGCGCCTCGCCTCAGTTACACAGACTGAAATGTGAGTCCTGGAAGCCTGATCAAGAGCAGACCTCAGATGGCTGGGACGGGGTCGCTCACAGGTAGCGTGGGAAAACAGATCCCGTGGAACTTCTTGAATCAGAGTTTACTCAGAACGGTCCACTTTAGTTTCTTCCCTTTAAAAAAAAAATTTTTTTTTAAAAACTGACCAGGGATCTGTCATTTTCAGCTTTATTATTTGATGTTAGAATCTAATGAACCTACTCATAATGAAGAGAACACTGTGTAATACGTAAAGGATTCCTAGAAGGTGGATGTCCAAGAATGACTTATCACTGAGCAACTGGGAAGATTTACTTATGTTGATATTTCAAATGAGTCTATGTTTAATCTATAGATTTAACGACATCTTTGCAATTTGGCAGGTCAATTTTTTTTAGGTAGGAAGTTCTATTTCTATGTATAATAAACTAAGACCTTCTGAAACAAATTTTTACAAAACAGGAGCATGACATGTGAAACAATTGCCTGAGAGTACTAGAGAGAAAGCAGAAAAGAGACCTGGTGGAGATCCACGATTGTGTAGTGGAGGAAACTTGGAGCGATCCTTAAACAGATCCCTCTCTCTACAATTTTCATCCTGGGTTAAGTGCAGTCACGCAGTGCTTGCAAACACAAACAAAAACATAATAAAACCAAAAAATAACTTCTCTGCCTAGGGAAATGAGAAATATGTAAACCGTAAACTTTTGAAGAAAGTAGCTTAACTTTATAAGGATAGAATCTAGAAAAAGGAATTGTCAAATTCTCTCTATCCACACTTTTTACTTACTTTTACACTATGTAGGCATAAAGTATAGTAAAAGTAGATTAAAAGTCAATAAGGTCTGCACACTGGACCCAGGCAATGCTACTAAAAATAAAAATCAAGATTTTGAAATTCAAGCCCAATCTAGAAAATTACTTGCTAAAAAAATTTAAGAAAAATAACAGAATCAAGAATCTCCACAGCTTAAAACCAATTGTGTCTGGAATATAATTAATATTATCCTAAATGTGAAAAACCAAGGAAAACAAACTTTTTCTTGGGTGCACAGAAAATCCATTGAAGTTGAGTTCAAGATTAACTCTATATCAGAAAAGAATTTTAATGTGCTATTCCCACCTTCAAGAAAGTAAAAATAAACAACACTTATATTTTTAACAGATGAAAATCTCAGCAGAGAAGTGATACATTCAGCAGAGAAAAGGAAATTATAATAGGAGAACCAAATGAAACTAAGACAGACTTTTGGAAATAAGACCTAAGCAAATTCAGAGAGATTCCCAAGCAATGAAAGACTAGTATCAGGGACTGAAGACTCAGTTTATTAACATGGTAATTCTTGATAAACAAAATGATCTCTAGATTTGATGCAATCCTATTTAAAATACTGACAGGTACTTTTTTTGAAGAAAAAAGAAAAAGGGCCCAGAGTTCTTTGGGCAAGCAGAATTCTGCATACTATCTCCTACTTACCAACTCAGCCCTCTAGAAAAGGTGGATGACATACAAGAAAATGCCTTTGAAGAAAGAAATCACTGCATGATGTTCTTCCTGTAAGTTACAAAAGAGAAAGGCAGAGCCACTCTGGTGCCCTCAGTCCAGAGCACGTTGATAGAAATGAGACAGCTTTAGGTGCGCCACGTGTACTTTTGCACACACATACATGCGCGCATATGTGCATTTAATGGAGCATCAGGCGCATCCCTGACAGAACCTCAACAAAGAGGCTTAAGAGCCTGTCATACCATGAAAATAAATCATAGCTATTAATCCTTCTGGAGATTCACTACATCTATTTACCAGAGGCAAGTCTCTGAGATTTACAGTAGTTCTAAACCTATTTAATGCTGCCTTTCAGAATAGGAACTGAAACATTTGAATAGTGTATAAAATTGAGACAATTCATTTAAAAGTGCTGGGCTTTTGTTACCTGTGTATGGTTTCCAAGTCCTTTGATGGGCACTGAAACAGCAAATTGGGAGCCGAAGAGTATTTCTGGGAGTGCATTATTTCATCGGCCATTTTGTTACTGGGATAAGATTTTTGGAATACTGTGTGCATTTAAAGTGAGGAAGCATAAGTACCAGTTAATCATGAAGTACTAAAATGGCTGCAGGTGACATTGAAAAGAATGTGGAGAGATTGCAAAGTGATTTAATTATATCATAAGATTTCTTAGGATTTGAGGTTTTTCAAGCTCTTAGGAGAAAATATTTAATTACAGATTTTCAGTTAAATTCATTATTTTAATTTCTTAGTCTATAAGATGGTTGTAAAGCTGAGTAAAATAATGTAAAATGTAAAAGGTTGGAATGAATCACCCCTCCCCTGAATGACTAACTTGCACAGATAAGAATAGACTTTGCATTGGAAATGAGTGACTTATAAAGAACTAATATTTACATTTAATGTACTTAGCATGTTTAAGGACAGCATCTTTTACTTCCTGCGGTTGTTGTCCAAAAGAATAGTAGTAGACTAGCAAATGTGAATTGAGTTTAATGGCTATTTCACTTTTTAAAATATTATTGACTTTGGGTCATCATGATATAAAGTTCAATGGGATTCTGCTCAGCTTATAATTTCCAGACTACATTTGTAGTGATTTCAGTCAAACCTCACATGGAAGCTGATATAGCGTCTACAGTAATTTTCTAGCTTTTTCTCCAATGCCAGGACATTTTTCTTGAGTAGGCTAGCTACTTAGCTATTTCTCAGGGACTAGACCCAGGGCCACCCTCATCGGAACATCTGGGATTCCTGTTAAGAATGCACACTTCTGAGCCCTGCCAAAGACTCTGGCAGGGAATCTGCATTTTCAGTAGACATCCTAGATGGTATTTACATTCACTGAATTGGAGAGCTACCAAGCTATTCAATAATGCTGATGGAGCACCCAGATGATTATTGCTGACCTTCATTTATGTAGCAAAGCAAAATAGAGGCTGTCCCATTTCATCCTTGGGCAGACTTCCTGGTTTCTGAGAGTCAGAACAACAGAGTTAAGACCGAATCAGCTCTAGAGTAGACCTACCAGTTAATGCACATAATGCCCTGAAACATGTGAGTTTGTAGACAAAAAGTATATATATATATATATATTTTTTTTTTCCAAAATATTGCATGGATAAATACTAAGGAATTATATGTTAATAATCTGAAATTCAAAGTAACTGGATATCTTGTACCTTTGTTTGCAAAATTCAGTTACACTACGTTAGAATCAAATAGGTCTGGATTTGGATCTGCAGTTATTAGTTGCATAACCTTGGAAAATTTTCTTTACTTTTCTAAATTTTAATTTCCTAAATCATGAGATGAAACATCAATAACAAAATATAAATAAAGCTCCACAAAAACCTACTTCACTGGCTTCTTGGGAAAATAATATTATATTTGTTCTTTAATGTAGTCTTTTTATATATAGTGCTGGGTACATACTAAAGGTTTGATAAGATGTAGCTTTTATTGTTATTTACATTATTATGAATGTTTCAAGTTAAAAGGAGCTGTATGCCTGGTTAACAAGTATTATTTTTAGTTAAAATTGACAATAGATTATTTTGTTTCAATACATTAAAGGAACATATAAAACAGCAAGTTCAATATTCCAACTTCTGTCCACCTACTTTTTTCTTCTTTGGTTCTTTACTACCATGGTATCACTAATTTAAAAACAAAGCATGTGAAATCTATGGACTTTTCATGCTTACAACCCTCTTGTGGTTGTAAATTTACAACAGATCTAGCAAGTATAAGCAGTTCCTTATTTTGTTTTTCCTAGTAAGAGAAAAAATATTTTGCAAGGTAAGAAAAAAGTAAGAAAAAATATTTTGCAAGGGTTTGCAAGGAAAATGAATCAATACAAACACATAAGTTATACAATTATTTTATAACATTCACCCCAAGAGTCTAACACAAAAGAATGAGGGAAATCTGTTCACATACTAGAGACCCAAAGAATCCAGCTGAGGGCCTGGATCCCATGGCAATGTCTTTCATGATTCCAGCTGGAGACCAAGAGCCCATGACAATGTCTCATGCAGGTGTCTTTCAAGGATCTGCACTGGGAAGCTCAAAGGTCCATGGTGGAGCCTGGAAAGTCTGTGCCAGTGGGATGAAGGATCTGTGCCAGCAGGCTGAGGGATCTGCACTGGAGCCAGGAAATGACACTCAAAGTAAGGACCAAAGCCTCCCCCAAGTGAACTGCAGCCATCGTCAGCAACAGTGAGGTCCTGAGCTACCCTGATGATAACAGGCATGCTCGTATCAGGAAAAGCAGCATGACATGCTTCTCCAGGAGTGCCAACAGGAGGACCTCTTCTTCGTTACTTTTTATGTTGTTGGCAGCAATCCTCAGGTGGGCCTTCCATACCCAGCACCACAGTGACTCAGTTCAGCTGGGTGTTACAAGTTGTCCACCAGTTGCCAATTGACCACAAAGGTATTGGTACATTTTAAATATGAATAATGATCACTTTCATCATTGGGACTTTGAATCCATACAGGTTTTATCTCAAGTTTTTCCCATTCACTTATCCTCTGTCTTCCCCTCTTCCTCCTCTTCTCCCTCTTCCAATCCTTATATACAAAAGATTTGTATATTATCCCTTTTTTTCTAGATTTTTCTTTTCTCTTCCTTCATTTCCCCCTTGCCCCTCCTTAATTCCCCTTCTCTGCTGAGCATTTTATTTCTATTTCATAATCTCTAGTATATATTCTGGTCCTTATTTAATTCTGGTGTGGCTTTCAGTTTCTTGCATCAGAGAAACAGTTCAATATTTATACCTGCATGCTTGATTTCTTTCATTTAAGAGTATGGCCTCAAGGTCCATCATTTACCTATATATGTCTCCAGTTTATCTTTCTTTATGGCTTAGTAGTACTTTATTGGACCAAAGAACCACATCTGTACCCATTCATTGGTTGATGGGCATTTGGGCTGTTTCCTAGATTTAGCTGTTACAAACTATGCTGCTATAAACGTGAGTGTGCGTACATCACTGCAGTGTGATGCTTTTAATTCTTCTGGGAAGATACCAAGAAGGAGAGTAGCTGGGTCAAATGGAACTTCTAGTTTTACTTTCCTGAGTAAGCTCCACACTGATTTCCACAGTGGTTGCACCAGTCTACTCCTACAAACAGTAGAAAAGGGTGCCCTTTCCCCCACATCTCCACTAGTGCTTGTTTTTGGTTAATTTCTTGATAATAGCTCTTTTTTCTAGAGATGAAATCTCAGCATTATTTTAGTTTATATATCTTGAATTACCAGTGATGTTGAACATTTTTTTCATATATTTACTTGCCATTTATGCTTCTTTATCTGAGGAATGTCTATTCATTTCAGATGCCTATTTTTGAATTGGGTCTTTAAAGTTTGGAGTTATGATTTTTTTAAGTTCTATATATTGTAGAGATTAGTTCTTTCTCTGAGGAACAACTGGAAAAATTCTTTCCCACTCAATGGGTTGTCTGTTCATTCTATTCATGATTTATTTTGCTGGGCAAAAGATTTTTAATAAGATGAGATCTCAATTGTTGATTCTATGTAATATTTCCCTCACTGCCAGGGTTTTGTTCATAAAGCCTTTGCCTACACTTGTCTTCAAGAGTTCTACCTATTCTCTCCTCCAGCTGATTTAGTATTTCTGTTTTAATATTTATAGTTTTGATCTATTTTGATTTTAGTTCAATGTGTTATGAGAGCACTGAATCTAATTTTCGTCTTCAACATGCAGAAAGCCAGTTTTTCTAGCACCATTTATTAAGAGGTCTATCTTCCAGAGAGGGCGTTCTGCCCCTTTGTCAAAGATAGGGTGATTTAGTATGTTTGCAGCTGTTTCTATGAGAAATTTAGAGAAAATCTAGTGCCATCACTCCTCAACCTCTTCAATGAAATTCAAAGTAAGGCAATATTCCCAAAGTTATTCCTTGAATCAAGTATTGCCCTGATACCAAAGCTAGAGAAAGATCCAACCGAAAAGAGCGGACTATAGGCTAATCTCCCTAATGAACATAGATGCAAAAATTCTCAATAAGTTACTGAACACAAAACGTAACAAGTCATCAAGAAAGTTATACAACATGACCAAGTGGGATTCATCCCAGGAATGCAGGGATGGTTCAACATACATGAATCAATAAATGCAATACATCATATTAACAGAACCAAAGACAAAAATCACATGATAATCTATACAGATGCAGTTGACAAAGTCTAGCATCCATTCATGATTAAAGCCTTACAGATAACTGGAATTGATAGTCCTTAGCTCAATTTGATAAAAGCCGCCTATGACAAACCAATAATCAACATCATATGAAATGGACAAAAATTAAAAACTTTCACTCTAAAATCGGGAGCAAGACAAAGATGCCCACTATCACCACTCCTATTCAGTATAGTTCTGAAAACATTAGCCAGAACAATTAGACAAGAGAGAGAAATAAAAGGAATAAGGATAGAAAAGAAAGAAGTTAAATTATCATTATTTGCAAATGACATGATACTCTACACAGAAAACCCCAAAACCCCACCAAAAACCTATATTTAATAACCAAATTCAGTTGCATAGCTGGGTACAAAGTCAACACTCAAAAATCAATAGTCTGGGTGTGGCCCATCCCTGGCTTCTCTGTGCGGACTGAACTGACTGGAGAAGCAGAATCAGGTGGCCATGACCTACTGATGGTACAGTTCCCAGCTGAATGCTGCCGAGAGAACCAGGTATTTCCCATTTGTTTCTTGGGGGCAAAGTGGGCAACTCACAACCCTGCCGCCATTACAGTCCGAGTCTCCACAATCCGGGTGCCTGGTGCAGACAGGAGAGCCACACTCAGAAGCCCAGGAAACTGTTTTCACCTGGGTTTGTGCGTGGGCCCTCTGTGTGTGTGCCCAGTGGCTGAGTGAGGTTTGGGTGCAGGCATTCCAGGAACTTCTGAGACTGTGGCTCTGGTCTGGACTGCACTTGTGCCCTGCCCTCCAGGCGGTCACACACACAGGCAGTCAGTGATCACTGTTGGTGCAGCCCATGTATGGATCCTATGCATGTTCTGGACTGACTGAAGACATAAAATCAGGTGGTCCACCAACTATTGACCCTGCTGTTTGTGTCTGGGTTTTGCCTGTATCCTGAACTACCTGGGGTCACAGGACCACTAGCCTGAGATTGCACCACCAGTGCAACCAGATGATAGGTCATACATGTCCCCTGAACTTCGAGGAGCCACTGGAACAAACCATCTGCCATCAACTGACATCATAGTTTGTGTCTGAGACCTGGGAGAACTAGGCACACTTCACCATCCACTGGAAAACCCCAGCCTAAGCAGCGCATCTCAGCGGACACTAGGGGCAGCCCTGAGGAAACTTAGGGCCATTAACGACCTCTACTGAATGGCCAGAGAAGAGGGAGACTGAGTGTCCTGCCCCCAGCATCAAACATGACAAGACGAAGGGATAAAATGCAATCTCTTAACTCCACCCCACTCAGAACAAGTCCAGGAGACACCAACATAGGAGAACTTGGTAAACGCACATCTGAAATTGCTGAAATGACAGCAGCAGAAGTAAAGAAACAACTCCATCAGGCCATAGAAGATATAAGATCAGACATAATCTCTGAGGCCAAAAATGAAATGACAATAATAAGGAAAGAAATGCTCTCACATCTAAAGAAACAGATAAAAAAATAGAGGAACATAGGCAACAGATGGAAACGTTACAGGGGCAATATAAGAATGAATTAGAACATATGAGACAGACTCAAAGAGATTTCCAGGACATCAAAATTTCCACTGAAAGCTTGCAAAACTGCTTGAATGAAGCTGAAGATAGAATTTCAGATCTCTAGGACAGCATGGCAGCTAGTGATAGTGAAAGGAAGGATCTCTTAAAATCAACAAGGATCTGGAAAAATCAATTCAGCAGCTCCAAGATAAGGCAAAGAGAAATAATGTCCAAGTAATAGGAATCAGTGATGCAGCAGGAGGCAACACAAATGACATGAAAAGAATATTTGCAGAAATAATAGAAAATTTCTGAAGCATAGAAACAGAAACTGAGATACAGTAAATGAGGCATATAGAACTTTTACTAGTCATAACCATAATAAAACTACACCCAGACATATAATAATCAAGATCCCAGATCTCCAGCCAAAGAACCGAATATTAAAAGATGCTTGAGAAAAGAAACAAGTCTCCTATAAAGGAAAGCCTATCAAAAATCACAGAAGACTTCTCAATACAAACCATTCAGTCAAGAAGAGCTTGAAGCAAAGTATTACAGGTCCTAAGACAAAACAGCTTCCAACCAAGATTGATGTATCCTACTAAACTATCCTTCAAGTTTAATGGAGAAATAAAATATTTCCATGGCAAAGAACAACTAATGAACTACAGGAGTGCCAAACCATCCTTACAAAAAAGCACTAAAAGATGTTCTAGACAGAGAAGAAAATGAACACAATCTCAAGAACAACAATAAAAAGGAACCCTCAAGAACAGCAAACAAGTGAATAGGTAGAAAAAGTAAGAAACCAACAGCAAGTAAATAACATGACGATGATAAGGCAGCACGTATCAGTTATAACTATATAAATTGTCTCAATTCACCAGTCAAAAGAAACAGACTAGGGCTGGGGATATAGCTCAGTGGAATAAGTGCCTGCCTAGCAAGCGCAGGGTCCTGAGTTCGATCCCCAGTACCGCCAAAAAAAAAAAAGAAACAGACTGTCACAGTGGATTAAGAAACAAAATCCAATGATATGCTGTACACAAGAAACACATTTTACTCAAAAGGAAATCCATAGGCTAAAAGTCAAAGGATGGAAAACAAACCTCCATGCAACAGGAACCCAGAAAAAAGCAGGAGTAGCTATTATGTTTGCAGACAATGTAAACTTCAAACTGAGAGCAATCAAAAGAGATGAAGGTCACTACATACTTGTTAGGGGGAAACTGCAAGAGGATGAGATAACAACCCTAAACATATATGCACCAAATATTGGAGCACAAAACTACATGAGACAAATCTGAATGGACATGAAAACCCATATAATCAATAACAATATTGTAATAGGGTACCTCAACACCCCTTTGACACAAAGAGGTCAACTGGACAAAAAATCAGCAAAGAAATAACAGATCTGAACCTAAGCTGTGAACAAATGGACTTAATAGATGTATAGAGAATCTTCCACCCAACAAATTCAGTATACACATTTTTCTCAGCTGCACATGGGACTTTCTCTAAAATAGACCACATTCTAGCCCATAGAGCATACCTACCTAAATTCAAAAGAATGTAAATTATCCCATGCATATTATCTGACCACAGTGCAATGAAATTGGAAATTAATGACAAAAGGAACTCCCAAAACTCCATAAACACTTGGAAATTAAACAACAACCTTGTGAACAACCAATGGGTCACAGAAGAAATGTAAAAAATACAAGATAATGTAGACACAGCTTACCAGAATCTGTGGGATGCAATGAAAACAGTCCCCAGAGGAAAATTTATAGCAGTGAACTCACATATGAGGAAAACAAATAAATAGCCTAATGCTGCACCTCAAACTTTTAGAAAAACAAGAACAAATCAAGCCCAAAGCCCAAAGAAGGGAGAAGATTACAAAGATGAGGGCAGAAATTAATGCAATTGAAATGAAGAAAACCATACAAAGAAATAAATGAATCAAAGGGCTGGTTCTTCAAAAGAATAAATAAAATCGATAAACCCCTAGCCAGCATTATCAAAAAAAGAAAGAACTAAATTTCATGCAATAAGGAATGAAAAAGATGAAATTACTACAGATTCTATAGAAATTCAGAAGATCATTAATGCCTACTTTGAAAATCTTTAGTCCCATACAATAGAAAACTCAGAAGAAATGGACAAATTCCTAGATATGTAGAAATTACCAACGCTGAGTCAAGAAAATATAAAAATCCTGAACAACAAATATCAATTAATGAGATTGAAAATGTGGTTAAAAGCTTACTGACAAAGAAAAGCCCAGGCCCTGATGGATTCACAGCAGAATTCTACAAGAAATTCAGAGAAGATTTAATACCAACACTCCTCAAACTCTTCAATGAAATTGAAAAGGAAGCAATTCTCCCTAACTCATTTCTGGAGGCAAGTATTATACTGATACCAAAACCAGAGAAAGACCGAACCAAGAAAGAAAACTACAGACCAATCTCCCTAGGGAATATAGATGCAAAGATACTCAATAAAATACTAGCAAATAGAATACAGCAAATCATTAAGAAAATCATACACCATGACCAAGTTAGATTCATTCCAGGAATGCAGGGATGGTTTAATATTTGCAAATCAATTACTGTTATACATAAAATCAATAGAGCCAAAGGTAAAAACCATACAATCATCTCAATAGATGCAGGAAAAGCTTTCAACAAAGTCCAACATGAATTCATGATAAAAACTCTACAGAAAATTGGAATAGATGGTCTTTAGCTCAACCTGATCAAAGCCATCTATGACAAATCAACAGCCAACATCATGCTAAATGGACAAAAACTGAAAGTTTTTACTTTAAAATCAGGACCAAGACAAGGATGTCCACTGTCACCACCAGAGCAATTAGACAAGAGAGAGAAATAAAAGGAATAAGGATAGGAAAGGAAAAAGTAAAACTATCACTATTTGCAGATGATACGATACTTTAAATGGAAGACCCCAAAAACTCCACAAGAAGACTGCTTCAATTAATTGACAAATTCAGCAGAGTAGCTGGATATACAGTCAACACCTAAAAATCAATAGCATTCCTATACACAAACAACAAACAGACTGAGAGAGAAATTAAGGAAACCATACCTTTTATAATAGCATTCAAGAAATTGAAATATTTAGGAATCAATCTAACAAAAGAAGTAAAATACCTATTCAATGAAAACTATAGTACCCTGAAAAAGAGATCAAAGAGAATTTCAGTAAATGGAAAAATATTCCCTGCTCATGGATAGGAAGAACCAACATTGTAAAAATGGCCACACCACCAAAATTTTTGTACAGATTCAATGCAATTCCCATCAAACTGCTGTTAGCATACCTCAAAGATCTAGAGAAAACATTCCTTAAATTCATCTGGAACCAGAAGAGACCCAGAATAGCAAAAGCAATTCTGGGCAACAAGGAAAGGTCAGGTGGAATCACAATCCCTGACCTGAAATTATACTACAAAGCTACTGTAATAAAATCAACATGGTACTAGCTAAAAAACCTACCAGAAGATCAATGGAACAGACTGGAAGACACAGACACAACCACAAACACAGCCACCTAATCTTTGATAAAAGGGCCAAACAAACTCACTGGAAGAATGATAGCCTCTTTAATAAATGGCAGTGGAGAAATTGGTTTGTCATCTGCCAAAGACTGAAAACAGACCCAAATCTATCACCATGTACCAAACTCAAGTCAAAATTGATCAAGATCTCAATATTAAAACAGAAACACTAAATCTATTGGAAGAGAAGTAGGTAAAGATCTTGAAGACATACGGGTAGGCAAAGAGTTCATGAACAAAACCCAAACTGCCTGTGAAATACTCCAAAGAATCAACAACTGGGATCTTATCCTACTGAAAAGTTTCTGCACATCTAAAGAAATCATTAGGAGAGTAAAAAGAAAACCCACAAATTATGAAAAAATTTTAGTTGACTATCCTTCAGACAAAGGTCTTCTATCGAAAACATAAAGAATTAAAAAACATCAGCCCTCCCCCAATTCAAAGACCCAATCCAAAAATGGGCATCTGAGATGAATACACACTTCTCAGATAAAGAAATACAAATGGCAAATAAATACACGAAAAAATGTTCAACATCATTAGTCATTTGAGGAATGCAAATTAAAACAACATCCAGATTTCACTTCACCCCAGTAAGAATGGCTACCATTAAGAAATTTAACCAATAACAAATGCTGGCGAGGCTGTGGAGAAACAGGAGCTCTTCTCAACTGCTGGTGGGTGTGCAGACTGGTGAAACCACTGTGGAAATTGGTTTGGAGATTCCTCAGCAAACTAAGACTAGAGGTCCCATTCAACCCAGCTATTCCCCTTCTGTGTATTTTCCCAGAAGATCTGAAAACATCGTATTACAGCAATATATGGGCACCCATGTTCATAGTGGCACAATTTGTAATTGCTAAATTGTGGAAGCAACCAAATGTCCACCCACTGAGGACTGGATAAAAACATTGTGGTAGTTTTATATAATGGAGTATTACTCAGCTATAAAGAAAGATAAACTCGAGGCTTTTATAGCTAAATGATCACAACTAGAGACATACTCATAAGTGAAATAAACAAGACCTCCATGTGTAAGCAGCAACTAGTGTAAGAACCTGAAAGAGTAAATAAAAAGTAGGAGGTATGATAGATATTGCAAAATGAAAGGAAAATGCTCAAAAGTAAAGGGCAACTGGGGAGTGGGAAAGGAGAAGAGAAAGAAGGGGAAATTATGTATGTATGTATATACAGGAGAGCTAACAGTTGTACTGCTGTCTTCTATTGCTTTACTGAAAGGAACAGTTAATGATTACTGGTTTGATCATTATTGCATGTCTCTGTTTTCCTGAGAAACCATTTTGAAGATATCAATACGTAATACAACAGCCATTGTTAGTTTCCTGCCACTTTGTCTGTTACTCTGTATTGTTTGTATTGTTCTTACGCTATTTTGTAAATGGATACCTGTTTGTTAATATGTTTTCTTCCTTTGTTCTTAAAATAGAAAAAATCTATAGTCTTCCTGGACACAAATAACAAACCCAGTGAGAGAGAATTTAGGGAAACCATGCCTTTTTAACAGCATCCAAAAAAAAAAAAAAAAAAAAAAGAGAAATACTTAGGACTCAATCTAACAAAAGAAATGAAAGATCTTTACATTAAAATCTATGGTGCTCTGAAAAAGGAGAGTGGAGTAAGCAGAAATGGAGAATTGTCCCTTGTTCTTGGGTAAAAAGAATGAACATAGTGAAAATGGCCACATTCCCAAAATTGTTATACAGATTTAATGCAGTTCCAATCAAAATGCCAATAACATACCTCACAGAATTAGAAAAGGCAATCCTAAAATTCATTTGGAATCAGAGGAGACCTAGAATACCAAAAGCAATTCTGGGCACCAAAGCCAAGTTAGGAGGCATTGCAATCATACTACAAAGCTACTGTAATAAAAAAAAGCATTATGCTTATTTTTAAAAACACTCATATTAACATAATCTTTCACAAAAACTGAAACAATTTTATTATAGTTTTCTTTAATTGTTAGCGTTTTAAACATTGAAATTAGTATTATCAATATTTTTGTTCCAATCATTAACAGTATCACTACATATGCATACTTAGCTTCCCTTGTTTCTTGTTCACTTACAGCAATTGTTTTGTTAAGAAAATTCTTCACCCAAAATTATTGCAAAAGGCTAGGGATATATCTGAGTGGCACAAGTACCTGCCTGGCAAGCACAAGGTCCTGAGTTCAATTCCCATTACCAAAAAAGAATTTTGCAATGGTATTGGCAGTTGTTCAGAATCCAAATATCATACCAGATAAAGCCATACACCTTCATGGCAACTTATTGGCTCCTTCCTGAAGACATTTCCTGCAATGCCATCACTTGTGCATTGCAAAAATGGGCAAAAGTGGAATTTAATGTAGCAGTTTTGCAACATAACATACTTTTGAAGCATTTTTGTAGTTCTAAACAATATTTTGGTGGAAGTGTTTGGTTATTTACTATATATTCTTTATAGAATAATGAGCATTATGGAGAGCACATCTTACCTTTGCAATTATTCCTGTACTTCTGAGTACAATCATAGAAATAACCTTAGACTCATCTTTCAATCTCAACCGTACAACGTTGTAAGAAAAAAGAGATGCATAGCTAAGTGTAAAATATATGTGTGAAATGAGCTAATACTATTCAATATTTATGGGTATATTCAAGTACCGTAAGGATAAGAAGGTGTGAATAGAGTGTGCTCTTATTCTTCAAAATGTTGGAAGAACTGGCACTCTCTACTGCAAAACTAACACTGTCCGAGTGTATGTCATAAAGAGACTTTGGACGCAGTGCCCTGTCTTTCCTTCTAAGTCTCATGTTGTGTAATTCTGGCCAGCATGGCACTAAGCAGATGTCAGAAAAAAATTCTTGGCATCATTCCTTATATATTGCAGGATTTTCATGTGATCTGTACCAGCTCTTTAACTTGTAAATTTGCTAATTCTTTGTGTGCTAGCACACTCTAGTTTTTGGTTTTGACATATTCAGAATGAAAAGATTGAGATTAAAGTAAACAGGTCAGAAAATGAACAGACACTCTAAAAATGTGCATGGAGCATACACTCTAATTTTAAAAGCTTCTTCTAAATATATAATTAGTTGGGGTACTTTCCCTTTCTAAACTATGGTGCTATCACATGTCTGTGGCAAGAAAAACTCAGTTTATTTTATGGCCTGAACATCTTTATAACCCAGCTTTATGAATTAATTTCAAATTTATGAGTAGAATAAAGAGTACTTTTCATTACTCTTATGACTTTTTCTCTTTAATTGTTTTCCTGTTAGAGCTCTTTGCACATAAAATTGCACAAATATGTAATTCTAAAAATTTCTATACAATAGAAATGTTGCAGGTATCAAAGAGATTTTACAATTTTTCAAAACCTTTCTTAGCCAATATAAGATGGCTACTTTTAGATTCAGTGTGGGTTATTTCATTTGTAAAGCAATTCTATCCTGTAACCATCTGTTTTCATCATATGATTTTAATAATACCCAAGTTATGAGACTCAAGGTTAGAACAGACTTCTCTTAGTTGTCTTTTCTGGGATTTAAACACTGTAAGTCACCCGTGATTCTCAGTATGAATTATTGGGTTGACAGCAAAACAAAACAAAACACTCCTTCAAAGTCCAAACTTATGTAAATAAAGCGCAGTGTTTCAGTCTTACGGATATCTCCATGTTTTGGATTCTTTTAAACAAACCATTTCAAGAAGTTGTTGGAGGATTCTCATCAAAACCAGAGTACCTTCTAAACAAAGTGTGCAGTAACTTTGAAAGCCTGCTCTGAACTTTTATTTGTTTTTGGGTTGTTTTGTTTTTGAGACAGGGTCTTGCTATGTAGTTGAGGCTGTCCTTGAACTCATTATGTAGCCCAGACTGGCCCTGAATTTGTGGTGATCCTTCTGGCTCAGCCTCCCAAGTGTGGGATTACAGGTGTGTGCTACCTACGATGCCTGGATGCAAAGGAAAGGGATTGAGATGTGAAAATCTTGAAAATAAAGTGTGAATATAAATATTAATTAATAGTTTTTTTTTCTGGTAGTGGGGCTCAAACTCAGGACCTTGAGCTTGCCAGGCAGGGGCTTATTCCACTGAACTATATCCCAGCCCCTATAAATACTAATTATGTGTTCTGTCCAAAAGTCTCATTTGAACTTCTCTTTACATTTAAATTGTTTTATGCAGATATTGCTTAATGAAAATGAGTTTCAATCATTCTGGGCTCAATAGAATAAAAGTATAAGAATGAGCAGCATGCCTGTCAGCTTCCTCTTTGAGGCACTTCTCAAAATTCTGGGCCATCACATCTATAAGGTAAACTTTGAGGCTCTCTCTAAAAGTATCTGTGCCCTTGGGCCTCAGATCTGTTATATTTTATTCTGTGATCCTGGTACCATGCCGAGAAAGACATTTTGGAGGAATCATTTTGTCAGTGATGGGAGAAGTGGCAGAGTTGTTAAAACAAACTTTTTTTTTCATAGAAAAGAAAATGGTTGTTTGTTATTCTGTGTTTTCTTGGTAAAGAAGCTGCATAGCAAAGGTATTCTTCACAAAACACTCCTTTCAGGAGTCATTAGCTTTAAATATATTAGTGATTTCAATGGTAAGAAATAAGCTGGAAAAATCTACTTCTCCCCTTTAATTTCATAGAAGACAGTGCTGTCCGAGTTTGGGAAAATATCTGACACTATCTTGTGAATAAATAAGGTAGTTTCCTTTTGTACAATGAAGTTTATTTTATAAGAGCAGAGTATGATAGACCCATATTGGTTTTGTTTATCCTGGCTCAGGGGAAGGGCCTTGTGCTCTGTTTTTGATAAATTTCTCCTTGTTTTCAGTTATGACAGATATTCCTTTGACTATGCTATATGAAAATATTCTAGCACCAAACCAAGAATATCTACCCTTATTTATGTCTGTATTCTGTCCTTAAACACAAACAGCTGTGCACACATACTTCTGTCTCAGGTCTGACCAAAGACTGCTGCCCAGAACTTCACATACACAAATAAATGTTCTCCTCTTATGGGAAATCGTGGCTGACACAGCAGGAGTTTCAAAACCCACATGCATTTTTCAAATCTTACTTGCACAAAGCGGGGGTAGTTACAGACAAACCAGGTTTCAAATTGCTGACTTTTAGAGTCAGTACAGAATAGCTGAAGAATTCCTATTTTGACATTAAAAAAAACCCAGTAGATGGAGTATGTATGAAACAAAATCACAGCCTGACAAATCTTTCAAAGCCAAATTCATGTTCTGGAAAAGGAAAACTAGTTCTAAAGTCTTCAGCAGTACGACTTTCTGCATGCTATGGGGAATGCAACTTACTGATTACTAGTAACTTATTAGTAGTGAGTTATTATGAACTCAGGTAAGTGAAACATTTAGCACGTGTTTGCTTCCATTATTAAAAAACTTTGAGAAGTCTCAGGTCAATCAGAGACTCAAGGAGTTTCCCCACTTTAAGGATAGCATTAGAAGATATTTCTTTTTACTTTCTCCATTATGCTTGAATATGTTTCCCATTTTTCTATAACAAATGTGAACTATTTTTATAACCTGTAAAAATCTTGTTAGGAATTTCCCAGGCTTTGCCTTGAGGTTCATAGATCAAACTAATTGTTGTCACATATGCTTTCATGATGGGACAACTACTGAAAAATAATGTTAGGTGATTTTGTCAGTTTGCAAACATCTCAGAGTGCATCTATGCATGCTAAGATGGCTATGGTGTCAGTAGGCAAGAGAGTCTAATGGGACCACTGTCTCGTATTATCTATCATGGATTAAGGTATCATTACACGATGCATACCAGTATAAAAAAGATATGGGTCAGTTTTTAAGTATAGATGTGTGATTATAAAATATATTTAAAAAAATATTTTGTTCTTTGCTTGACCTCATCTGGAAAAACATAAGATCACAGTACCCTGGGGCATTTATTTCAAAATGAAATAGACACATAAAAATAAGTGGCAGAGTATATACTGGTAAGCAAGAAGCCAGAGAAATCTTCAGTACTACCCAATTCAGTATGGTTGGCATACTTCTCGTTATCTTCTGATGCTAATTTCTATATTAATTTTTATACCTATAAAAGGGAAGAAATGTACCTAGAGAAAGTTGAAAGATTTTTAAAGAATTCTTAATTATTCCTATTCTGATTTCCAGATCCAGAGGTGGACAGAGCATATGTGTTTAATGTACCTTCCCCTCTCTTCATCAAAGTGCAGCAAAGAGGCACTGAAGAATATAAGTTCACAGGCCATGAGGCATCCCCTCTGAATGACAGATATGAAACTTAAACTTGTCTGTAAGATCAGCCAATAAGGAACCTGATCTTCCTGTCAAGACTCTAACACTTCTGTGTTTGGGCAGTTATGGAAGAAGGAGAGCACTATGACTTGATGAATTACCTGTGTGCTTGAAAACAAGGAATGACCAGAAACAAATGATTTGTTAACTCTAATCTCCACTCTCTTGGCTACAAAGGCATTAACATCAGGCTAAATAAATGGTTGCTTCTAACGGAGATTTAAAGCTAGGCTCGGAGAGGTCAAGGAGGTAAGTGTGGTTAGTGGGGGTGGTTGATTCTTTTCTTAATTTGACCTGCCAACTTCCAGCTCATACAGTGCAAAGGGAAGTAAGCCAGGTGAACACTGGAGATCTAACTCTGGAAGAAGCAGAGATAATTCAGAGAAGAAAAAGGAATAGGTATGTGCGTGCGTACACATGTGACATTTGAAAATAGTGCATAAGAGCCTGAAGATGCAAGAATCTTTGCTCCTTTAGCATTTCAAGCCATAACTCAACACTGTAGGTTCCACAAATGAAGGAATACACATCGTTGGAAACCACTTTATAGAATTAACAAATTACCCTTATAAAAATGATATCTGACTGAAATACATTTCAAATTATTGAATCAGCAATGTCTATGTAAAATAAATGCAGGTATCTGAACTTCCTCCAAGTGACCTTAGGCAAGCTGCCTGAACTCCCTCTTCCCCCATCCTTGCTTTGAACAGCTGTAATAAGGGCACACAGCCCTGACAAGTGAGGGTGAGGTGAGCTAATATACTTGCAGGACTTAGAACCCAAAACCCTAGTCCTTAATGCTCACCATAAAGTAGTTCCCATTATAATTATGAAAAAAGGAAGAAGTAGATGCACATGTTGAATAAAACTTTGAAGAGTGACAGAAATGAGAATATTCAACTTGCATGAAAATTTATTTTTTTTTTTTTTCCGGGACCGGGGATCGAACTCAGGGCCCTAGTGCTCGGCGGCAAGCACTTAGCCCACTGAGCTGTACCTCCAGCCCTTGCATGAAAATTTAAATCTGTCTGTTTGATAAAATACAGATGTGATGAGGTCAGAGTGAAGCACCAAGGATGAACCTGCCACTAGTGGCCCTCAGGAATGGCCCAGGCAGGGAGGAAAGGGAGGCGACCTCCAGGCCCCCAGTCCTGCCCCCCAGGGAGGAGAAGGGAGGCCCGCATCAGCGCAGCAAGGTGCCCACACTGCAGCGGAAGCTCAGGCTACCCCACTTAGTACCACGCCATGGTCTCATGCTAATTTATTCTCCCATTCAATCATGTGGCCACCCTGGATCTACACTGGAGGGCCTGTGTGTTGGGCGCTACAACACTGAGGGAGCTGAGTCAAGTGAGGAAGTCAGCCATGATAGAAAAGCTCGCTTAGTTCCGAAGAAGGGTCTTAGAGGAAAATAACAGGCCACAATCATTAAATTAAAATAGTGTATTTCAATGCAGGGAAAAGAGTGAAACAGAAGGGCCTCAAGAACCAGACCCATAAATCTTGGGAAACGTGATTAATGTGAGGAAGGGCTCCCTAAACGGGTAGGGAAAAGACGCTGCTTGGGAGAGTGCGTCAGAGTAATTCGCTCTCCACACTGGGAAACATTTTCAATTCACATTGCTACCTCTTAACGTGGAAAAAAGAAATTCTACAAGATGAGTGGTAAAAGCATAAAAATAAAACTTCAAAATTGTAAATAGGAAGAGTAAATACATATTACATTGTACCCCTATAAATATAATATATGCAACTATTATTTGTCAACTAAAAAAGGAACAGAAACAGAAAAAATACATAAATGTTTATTTATAACCTTTAAATGGGGAGAATGTGATCAGTCATCAGTGTCATGAAACATTAAAAATCAATAAGGATGACTATATAAAAACTACAAACATTCAGTAGAATCTATGGATTTGAAGGATATTTGTAGCACATAGACTATCTAGAAAATATAAAGAACGTTTTAAAGTATACAACGAAACTAAAATACAATAGAAAATTGGGTAAAGAGCATGAATAAGCAATTCGGGAAAACAAATAAATATAAAAAAGGGAAACCACAGAAAATTTAGTCCCTCTCTGATTATGTTCAAGACAAATTTACCTTGTATGTCTGATAGTTATTCTGACAAATGTACAGTGTGAAAAAACTTTCTTCTCAGTATATTCAGGGCCCCACAGCCCCCGGCCACTAGAAACTTGCTCACTGGCTTGGTTCATCTTCGCACCTTGGGAAAATGCTTACTTTGGTGACTCTGGGGCACCTTAGTGAACAAGTGCTCGAAAAATTTTCTTGTAGATTTGCACTTGGGTTGGGTGATTGGAATGAGTTAGGAAGTTTGGTTTTACTCTGAATTGAACCTGCCCAGAAGTGGGGTGACTGTACAAGTGGGTATTTTATTCTATCTTATCTAGGAAGCAAGAAGTCCAGAACAAACCTAAAGCTATAGTTGGCAAAGAGGAAGCAGCATTTGTATTAGCCAGGGTGGTAGTAAGTTATCTTTTTGTTGTTTAGATAATGTTTATGTTTCTATGTGCAATCATGACTATTTAGCAGTCCTGCTTTTTGCTCTGACCTAGCATAGTCACAGATGGCCTTATTTGAGAGAAATTATTTACACTCAACTTCAGAGCACTAAAACCTATCTGTTGATAACAGGAAAAATTTGGGAACAACTTAAATGCCCATCATTGAGGATAATGGATATAAAATAACCTAAACCTTTAAAAAATACTAACCAAAAAACCTAAAATCACATGCATATGTGTATAACATCATATAAATTTTAATGTACAAAATTACATAAATTATTTAAAAATGAAGCAAACTATCATGGACCTCTGCAGTTTTCTACAAGGTGTTAACAGCACGTGGCAAAAAGAAAGAGCAAGAGACAAAATGACGATGCAATGGAGAACTGGGTTGACCAGTTGTTCATGGGGAACAAAAGGCTATGATACAGCAGCCAGAACCTCAACATTTATGGATTGCGGAAAATGCTGAGGGGATTATCAGATGACTTAGAGGACAGTGATAGTCTTACGCTAGCACGAGTCTTGATGTTGCTGAGGTCCAGTGGGGAGGGATGGCAGGTTACCAGGAAGTTTCAGCATTCCAATCTAGCTCAAAGGGCAGGACAAGTATAGCCTCGAACATCCCCAGGACTTAATTTATAATCTGTAGTCCCTGACTGCATACACCACATTGCTAATGGATACTGAAAATATATCTTAAGATTAAATATATTATTAATTGTGCTGAAAATATTTTGAAAATTATGGATATAATAAGTACAAATGAAACACAGTGGTTCCTTCTGAGCTGACAAGGAATACACTGTGGGTTGCAACAATTTGAAATACTTCATTAAAAATTTTTTAAATTATGGCAGTAATACCAATAATTGTGAAAACTGGGTTACGAATATATAGGTATTTATTTTATTCTTTTACATTCAATGCTTGATTTTTTTTCAGAATTATATAGATTTAAATCATAACTTTAGAAATTTGGACACCAACATCTTTTAGAGTTTTCTACCTCATTCTCTGTTTCCCTAGAGAAAATCTACCATAGTTCCTATAATGAAAAATAATATCCTTCTAGGAAAAGCCTGTACCACTTATGCCCTAATTAAGTGTAGGCTCTACATAGAGTTTAAATAGAGTAAGTTTCCTATCCTTGGAGTTATTGAAGAAAAAGGAAGAAGAGAAGATCCTGAAGTCTAGAGTGTGATAAGCTAACTGCCAGGAATGCTACTTGAGTCATGCCTTTTAGAATTCTACCAACATGTACTGTTTATCTCATAAGGAGTGAGAAATGCCTTGACCTCAGTAGTAATTTTAATACAGCTTAGGACATTTATGGATGTGATCTGAATTATCAAATTAAGGCAATCAGGCTAGGATGTTAACTAGCTCAGTTTATGTTCTGAGTTTAGTTCATCTGGTTATACCTTACCATCATACATTTTCAGAAAGTTACAAAAACAGGATCCGTTCTTGTGGGAGAAAATGTTTTCTGTACAATTAATTAAACCTCATTTTCTGAAGTGAAATATCACTTTTGTAAACAACATTTCTGATACCTGAATATTTTATTAGCAAGATTTTCAAGCTAATTTTCTTCAGTAGTAAATTATTATTGAGAAAAATAAACTTTTAAATTGATTTGAGCCCTGATGATACTAATGATACATTTCTTTCTTTTTTTAAATGAAAGCCGTTTAACTCATCTACCTTGAGTTTACTGAAATACACCAATATCTTTCCTAAACTGTCGAGTATTACTGCACTATGAAAAAAATATTTAAAATCAGTATAAGCTCTTTTGTAGGCTTTACTCTGAGACTTGACGGTTTTTAGGCTCTGTATTTATAAAATTTCCTGAGCATGTTCAAATTTTTCTTTTAAATATGATTCATTTTGTTTTTTATAAAAACTGGAAAAATGTCTGTTATCAAGTTTAAATTTCTAAAGAAGCACATGACACCTTTGTCATCATTAATCAAAACTTCACAAGAGCAGTTGCTTCCAAAAGATACTTTAAATGAAACAGGAGGAAAAAGCTGTTATAGGAAAAATTTTGATAATGCTTGTAAGGAGGAGTTTATTCACAGTGAAAGAAGACTTTCTTCAAGAGGAACTACTGCAATGAAAGTCAGGGAAATCAGGCTCAGTTCTCAATAAGGTAAGAACAAACAGAGACCTACAGCCAGATAGAAGGGTGGAGTCAGTAGGCAGAAAATATCTAAGAGGAAGCTTGGGGGTAAATGGAAGGATTCTGGCTAACCTGAACTGACAAGATTCTTGCCAAAGGTGAGCAGGGCTACGTAACACAGCAAGGATGGGGATGAGGAATTTGATCCAGTGTCAAGAGCACTCATATAGGTGTTTAGGGGTTTTTCATGAACGGACACAACAGGATTCTTGCCCCAAGATCTCAGTCCCAGCCCAAACCTAGCCAAAAAGAGGCCTCAGAGGATCCTGAGCAACTTTGATCCAAGAAAGTCTTGGTTAAAATTTAGCAAAATAAGTGTGATAATTTAAGCAGAAACCATGGTAGGACTTGGGATAGAATGAGATAAAAGTTTATACTTTATAGCATAGCCTACAAAATTCTTATAATCTGGCTATTGTGCAGACTTTTAGTATTTAGATAAAAGCTCCTAAAACTGAGAAAGAATGAAAGTACTACCAACGAGGCACAGTATTCAGTAGTCACCAGTCTTTTGCGGAATCCCTTTAAAAATATCTGGAATAACACTTCATTGTAAATCTCTACTGGTGACTCTGATGGGTGTGAAAATGGGACAGGACTACAGTTCAGCCTAACAAGAGTAATAAACAGCCATTGTTAATTTCACTCTGTGGCTATCTTTACCAGATATTATCATAAAAGCTCAGGTCCTCATGGTCACGAGCAAGATTTTCCTATTGGTTCAGCTGTGGAGCAGCCTGGGAAGAGTGCTTCCAGCAGGGCTCAGGGTGAGGGACCATACACCATACTAGCTTGGCTGAGCACCAAAACCCAACCACACTGATGAAGCTGAAGAGCACACCAGGAAGGATCTGTAGCATTTACGGGTCAGGAACAAGCACATATGGTATTAAATCATTCATTTGCAAATGTTTCATGTATTCAATAAACACATGGGGTAGGTGTTGTTCAAAGGAAGAATGCTGGGTTTATAATGATGTTAGAATTCAAATCCAGCTTTTCCATGAACTAGCTTTGTGACTAGAACAAGTTGCTTTACTATATCACAGTCTTCTTATCCATCCCTCCAGTAGGGATAATTATTTTTTGGTACCAGGAATTGAACTCAGGACCTTGAGTTTGTCAGGCAGGAGCTTGTGCTGCTGAGCTATAACACCAGCCCCCTACAGTAGGGATAATAATAGAATTTATTTCCTAATTTTGTGACAATTAAGTCAAATAAATTTTAGTCCATAGCATAGATCTTAGGATAGAAAGAAGTAAAAATACTAATTATTATCATTGTATCAATATAGCCTATCACACTATATAATGTATAATTTGTATTTTAACAAATATTGCTGGATTAATTCCAAAAATAATTTCTTAAATTTTTGCCTTAACCTGGAGAGAGACCCTTGCCATTCAGTAACTCATGGTTCTCCTGTACATGAGCTGATATCTGGGACAGAAAAGTGAAGGCTGGCCAGAGTGGCTACCTGATCTCTGATGATGTGTGGCAGTGACAGCTCAATACTTCTCTGTCCTACAATTCAAATAATTTTTTAAAAGCCCAAGGACAGCATCTTCTATGTTGTATGTTGCAAACATCTGGTGCAGAATTGTAACTTTTTCAGAAGATCTGAATGATACATTCAATCATTTTGAAAAAACATGAAATCTTTACTTGGAATGTTTGTGAAGGTAAGAAATCTTTATCACAGTTCATAAGGGGAAAATGTGTCGAGATGTACACTGAAGCACATGGTGCATAAGTTAGTGGAATTGTTAATATTTGAACAAAAGTCTAGGCCTCCAGATTGTATTGCATCTGCAAAGGAAAGTGAAATTAAAGGTAGGGCCAATTGTAATTTTTTCTAGAAGAGCAAGTCTTAAAGGTAGTCTGAGGTACAAGTGATATTAGAAGTGCAAAGGAACACCATTTTTTTCTGATATGACATAGAGTGCTACAGCCAACCACAACAAAATATATAGAGACAAAATTGTGCGTGGGAGTCAAAGTCAAGAACTACCTATAAGCATGGCATGTTGGTGCACACCAGTAATCCCTCCTTCTGCGGAGACTGAGGTAGGAGGATCACAAGTCTGAGGCAAACCTGACCAATTTAGTGACACTCTGTCTCAAATTCTTTTTCTAAAGTGCTGGAAGGATGCTGGGGATGGAAGTTAGCTCAGTAACAGAGCATGTGTGAGGCTCTGGGTTCAAGCCCTAGTCCTGAAAAAATATTAAAAATTGAAAGTAAAAGGCCACCTATAGGTAAAATGTCAGTACAAAATGGAAACTGGGAAAGGAAACTTATAGTACGACACACTTTCAGCTAACAGAAATGTATCATACTAAGCTCACTTTAAAGGATGGAGGACATAACACGTGGTATTCTGTATTTCCAACATTAGACTTAGCGTCAGCACACCAGAGGAATTCGGTGATCACTGAGCAGCTTGCGTCTGGGTGTCCCTTCAAAGCCTCATCCACTCATAGGTGAGCTTTTGGGAGGTGGCTGGATCATGGATGTGTGATGCTGGGCTAGGGTGTGTGATACTGGGATTAAGGGTGTGTGATAAGTGAATTGATTCAGCATCATTTTGGGTGTGGATGATGGAAGCCCCACCCTGGGTATGGGGGGCACCAATCAATGGGCTTATAGTGTGGGTGAGATAGAAAGGGAAAAGCTCCCCTGCTTTTCTGCCTCCTTTGTGCTCTGCCCTGGACTGTGTTGCCACTCTGATGCCCCTCTGTGATGCCGTCCTGCCTTGGAGCCAGTTGACTACGGACTGAACTCTCTACAAATGTAAAGCATAGTAAACTTTTTCCGCTTTAACTTGTGAGTTTTGGGTATTTTGTTTCAGCAATGAGAAAAATATCTAAGAATGCCTATTATTCATCGTGAAGTATAGCGCAAGGGCTAAGACTGTGGTCTCAGGGGCCAGGCAGTGTGGGTTTAAATTCTGCTTCTAAAGGTTGCTGTGTGGCTGCCACTTAAATCCTATGTCTGAATTTTCATAGCTGCATATATAGATGTCATGGCTTGTGTCCAGGTGTTCCCACAAATCCTCATGCAGTCGTAAGTGGGTCTTTTTCAGAGGTAGTTGAATCTAGAGTGTGTGACTGATTCGTGGTGCAATGCTAGGATTAAGGGTGTTAGGATTAAGGAAAGACGATTACTAAATCGGTCCACTGATTGGTTTGTTAAGGTGCTAAACCAGGTAGCCTTGAGAGAACACAGAAGGGGCAAAACAAAGCTGCTAAGGTCCTTTCCTGGCTTTGCTACTTGTTGCCACCAGGAGCTGTTTCTCCTCTCTGGGATTCCAGCCTGCAGTGGAGCCAGCCAATTATAGACTGAAACCTCTACAAACTGTGAGATTTCTTCCTTTAACTTTGATTGTAGGGTATTTTGTCTCAGTAACAAAAAAAGTATATATGACAATGGGAATAATATCCAAATCATAGAGATGTTATTAGCATTACATGAATTACCTGGAACCACATAGAATGTCATACTTAGGTAACAGTACCTAACATTAGTTGTATTATTATTAGTATCTATAAATGTAGGAAGTACTACCATACTTGATGTGGGGCAGTAGTGGAATTTTTTCTTTATTTTAAAGAGCATTTAAAAAAAAAGAACTATAGCAAAATAACAACATAGACAAAAACAAACCAAAGCAAAAACAATAAAAATGATACAGGGTTTCAAAAATGATAAGAATTAACAGTTTGTTATATTACATATTGTTATCTTCAACAAAGATGCTCAGATTACCAGATGTAAGAATGCAAGATTGGTCAAACCACTAAAGAGAATAAAAATAATTTTAAAAAAACCTTAGAAATGATACAGAGTTTCACTAGACAGGATGGTAAGAATTCATGTATGGTTGTTATATTGCATATTGTTATCTTCCAATTAGTTGTTCAGATTACTAGACATAGCATGCAAAATTGGCCAAAAAATTAAGCATTAACTGTTCCTTTCAACAAACCATCAGACATCAGCAATACAGTTGTCTCAGATGTCCATATATATATTTTTCCTTCTTTCTTTTTCTCTTTTACCTCACAGCAGTTGTTCCTTCCTTTGAGCAACTTTTAATCCCTTTCATAATATCTATCATATTTGGGTTTTATTTACTATTTCAGGTTCTTACACTAGAGAAAAAATATGTTGTTTACACATATGGATCCAATTTATTTCACTTATCAGTATGTTCTCTAGTTGCATCCATTTACCTATAAAATACTTGAGTTTACCTTTTTTGTAGCTGAGTAATACTCCATTGTATAAAAATACTACATCTTTTTTTATCCATTCCACAGTTGATGGACATTTGGGTTGTTTCCAAGATTTAGCTATGACAAATTGTGCTGCTATAAACATGGGTATGATGTTTTAATTCTTCTGGGAAAATACCCAGAAGGGGAATAGCTGGATTAAGTGGGACTTCTAATTCTAGTTTTGTGAGGAATCTCCAGGTGGAGTTCCACAGTGGTTTCACCAATCTACACTGCCACCAGCAGTAGAGAAGGGCTCCTTTTCCCCCATAGTCTCTCTAGCATTTGTTATTGGTTGGTTTCTTAATGATAGCCATAATTTCTGGGGTGAGATGGAATCTCAGTGTTGTTTTAATTTGCCTTTCTTTAATGACCAATGATGCTGAATATTTTTTCTTATGTTCATTTGTCATTAGTATATCTTCATCTGAGAAGTATGTATTCATCTCAGATGCCCACTTTTGGATTGGGTCTTTGAATTTTTGGGGGCCTGACTTTTTATGATTCTTTATATGTTCTAGATAGAAGTCTTTTGTGTGAGGGAGAGTTGGGTAAAATATTTCCCAATTCATGGGTTTTCTTTTTACTCTGTTGGTGATTTCTTTTGATGTGCAAAAACTTTTCAGTAAGATGAGATTAAATTGTTGATTCTCTTGAGTAGTTCTCATGCAGTTTGGTTTTTGTTCATGAATTCTCTGCCTGCCCCTATGTCTTTAAGATTTTTACCTACATTCTCCTCCAGTAGATTTAGTGTTTCTGTTTTAATATTTAAATCTTTGGTCCATTTGACTTTAGTTTAGAGCACGGTGAATGACATGAGTCTCATTTTAGTCTTTGGCATGTGGAAAGCCAGTTTATCCAGCATCAGTTGTTAAAGAGGCTATCTTTCTTCCAGTGAACATGTTTGGCATCTTTGTCAAAGACAAGGTGGCTGAATATGTTTGTAGCTGTGTCTGCATTTTCTAACCTGTTCCACTGAACTTCAGGTCTGTTTTTTTGCCAGTATTCTGCTCATTTTATCACAGTAGTTTTGTAGTATAATTTCAAGTCAGGCATTGTGATGCCTCCTACCTTTCCTTTGTTTTCCAGGATTGCTTTTGCTATTCTAGGCCTCTTCTGGTTCCAGAAGAATTTTAGAAATGTTTTCTCTAGATATGTGAGGTATACTAGTAGAATTTTAATGGGGGTTGCTTT
Source organism: Dinomys branickii (assembly GCA_004027595.1). NCBI lineage: Eukaryota > Metazoa > Chordata > Mammalia > Rodentia > Dinomyidae > Dinomys > Dinomys branickii. Next base: position 201,661 of record PVLD010001456.1, read on the forward strand.
GAATCTGTACAACAATTTTGGGAGTATGGCCATTTCCACAATGTTGGTTCTTGCTATCCACAAGCAAGAAATATCTTTCCATTTTCTGAAATCTTTGATCTCTTTTTTCAGAGTAGTGTAATTTTCATTGTATAGATCTTTTACTTCCTTTGTTAGATTGATTCCTAAATATTACATTTTTTTTTGTAGACTCTCTTTTTTTTTTT
>PVLD010001457.1:0-178907 GCA_004027595.1 Dinomys branickii
CATAGCCTCTACTCCCAAGGCTTGATCCCAGCTGACAGCGTGGAGCATTGGCTCCCACATCCCGCCTAACCCTCATCCCGCCTCACTTGAGGGAGCAGCGGGGTGTCAGGGTAAACACACCTGCCATCTCCAAAGAGTACCGTCAGCACCTGGGCTAGACCAATATGCACTGCTTAAAGACCGCTGAAGGGATAAGGCCAAGTCCCAGCCAGCTCTCTACACGTCAATACGTGGAGATAGGGTCAGGCTCAGCCAACATGGAGATAATTGCTCCTCTTTCAAGGAGAGTTGTCCAGGTTATCCTCCACAGTGTACCTTAGAAAAAGGTATTTTATGTAACAGTAGAAAATCAGGTTTTCAAAGTTAGGGATCTGTGTACGTATTGTGCATGAACTCAACCTAATGTTTGTATCAAACTTTCACCATGGCGCACTTTTTTTTTTTTTTTTTGGTAGATTGAGGATTGAACCCAGGGCCTTTGTAGTGAGCTGTGTCCCCAGTCTTTTAAAAAATTGTTTTTGGAGACAAAGTCATGCTAAATTCCCTATCTGAAGAAAGTCCAAAAGTATTCCCAAATTAATTAGTGTACTTCTAATTAACCTGTGAGTGAAACAGAAAGTATGGTTGGAAATTAGAAAGTATCTTGGATAGAATGAAACATCTTCAAATTTGTGGGCTGCAGATGACATACTGGATAGAGGGAAGTTTATAGTAATATACACTTATTTTAGGAGAAGAGGAAAGGCCTCTTGTAGGCCAAGTTTCTGTTGTCATCTGAAGGAACGAAATAAGCAGAAGGAAAGAAATAATAAAATTCAAAAAGTAGTGGAATAGAAAACAAAGATAATAGAGAATCGGTGAAACTAAGATCTAGTTCTTTGAAATAATTTGTAAAATTGATAAAACACTCTCTAGAATGACTAAGGATAAAGGAACTCAAAGCCAGTATAAGAAATGAGGGGAAGTATCATTACTGATATTAAAATAATGATAAAATGTTGCTATTCGAATCTTAGATGAAATAGTCATTTTTTGGAACATGCAAACTACCTAAATTTCCCCTCAAATGTAGCCACAATAGCTGTATCATCTCGATTTTAAATATTTGTATCTATTTAATTTAAACTATATCCATAGCCATTAAATTTTTATCTAATATCCAAGAAATAAAACTCTAAGCACACATAATTTCATGAGGGAATTCCAAGAAATATTTAAGGAGGAAATGGGACCACTTACAGACATCTTTCAGAAATACTCATTTTTATGTGGACAGCAGTAGCATTATTACTGTATGGGGAAGAAATTGCAAAAGAGGCAATATACATACCAGAATTCCTCATAAACTTTACCGCAGAAACTTGACTAAATTAAATGCATATATATCACCAGTGATTCATACCACCCAACAGCAAGACATAGGAGTGATAGCCCCATTGTGAATATGTTAAAACTTTTCTCAGAAGACACCAGTAAGAGAATTCAAAGAATATTCCAATCACATATCCAAAATATATAAAGATCTCTCAAAATTCAGTAATAAGAAAACAAACTCCATGTAAAAGCAGGCAAAAGATTGAAAAACCCATTTTCACCAAGAAGCCATAAATATGTGAGAAAAATGCTCAATATTATTAGCCACTAAGGGAGTTGAAGAAGATTTCAGGGATGCAGCGCTGCACAGCTATTAGAATGCATTCCTGAAGAAGTGCAAACCTGTTCTTATCAAGTGGGAAGGCTACTGTGAAAGCACATGGCAGCTTCATGTAAAGTTAAATACATATTTACCTTGGGTTTCATTCCTGTTCTGAGATACTTACATAAGAGAAATGCTTATGGAGAAACTTGCACAAAAATGTTCATATTTTTATTCCTGCAGCCCCAAACTGTAAACCACTCAAATCCTTAGCTTGTGGGTGGATAAACAGACTGTACTGATTCTGGTTTGATACTCAGCCATAAGATACCACCAACTGACCCCCCCCCCCGACTCTGTTCTGTTGACAGAGCCAGACTGACAGATTTACTTTTTCAACATTTTGGGGACAGCTGATCTTCAGGGGTGGGAAGCAGATCACTGGTTGGCCAGGGACTAAGGATTTGAGGAGTGTTTGACTTTATGGGCTGGCATAGGAATACAACTGTTCTGTGTCTTTAAAGAGATTTTTGTATGAATGTCCTATTTTATGGTATGTGTCTCCAAGGTAAATAAAATGTTACCTGTTAAATACTTTCTCAGGTGACATGCAGATAGTTTAACCTGAAGTTTTCCTTTTATTATCCTGTAGGTGTTGAAGTGCCATCAAAAGACTCTTTGCCAAAGAAAAGGCCAATTTATGAAGATAAAAAGAAGAAAAAAACACCACAGCAGCTAGAAAATAAAGAAGGTCCGTATATAAGATGCCTATGTTTTAGAAACTGTGTTGTTTGGCTTTTCCCTGCAGTTTCAAGGTAGACTATCCTTTTAAAAGAAATCAACAAATCAGAATCCTCCACAGAGAGAGAGAGAGAGAGAGAGAGAGAGAGAGAGAGTGTGTGTGTGTGTGTGTGTGTGTGTTGCTAGGAATTGATCCCAGGACCTCAAAAATGCTAAGCACTACCACTTAGGTACACCCCTAACCCCAGAACTGCATTTTGAAATTTCTTTCCTGTATTGTACCTTGTTTTATTAATATGGTTGTCATTCTCATCTGATTCAAATGAGAGGCAAATGAAAAATAATTTACCTGGAAAAATTTAGGACCTATCCTATGAATAAATGTTAACTCTGAAAAGCAAAACTTATTTTTTTCTTTCCCAGTGTTCTGTGATTTTATAGTCTATTTCTTGAACAGAAAGTTTCCTTTCCAACATATGATAAACATTTTCTAAACTTACAAGAAAATAGATTCTTACTACAGATTTCCATCCTGTACTGAACAGAATAGCTTAGCAGAAATTATACATTGCAAAAACTGTTGTTAACTTGGTTCATGCGTCTTTTTCAGTGTCTGAAGCAGTGGAGTTAAGTGCCACTGTTGAAGCTGTGGAACAAGGTGTACCAGAGAAAGAAGAAACACCACCTCCTGCTGACCCAGGCCAGTAGCCCTCAGCAGTTTGTTAATTCCTATTAAATACTGTTGGTGTATCATAAATTACCTTAGTTATTATTAACTTCGAGGCCAAATAAATGTCTAGCTAGATGGCCTTATTGCCTAATAGTTCTTAACTATTTATTTCCACTTTGAGAAAATATCCAAATGACACTGGAATCAGTTCTGTGCTTGTCAATAGTGTCAGCAAATGTTTTTCTTCTCTTTTTTTCAGTACTGGGAATTGAACTTATGACCTCACACTTGTCAAGCAGGTTCTGTGCTGCTGAGCTGTATCCCCAGCCCAGTAAACATTTCAAGGAGAGATTAAAAGGCTTTGGTCTTTCTCTATTTATGGGTCAGAAATCCAAAGAAGGCCTGAAGTTCTTAGTCCTTTGGAAACATCTTTAATTAGAACATAAAAGAAACCATGCACATGTGCATTTTATTTTATTTTATTTTTTCTGAGATAGGGTCTCGCTTTGTAGCACAGGCTGGCCTTGAACTCATTGTGTATCCCTGAGTGGCTTCGAACTTGCTGTGATCCTCTTGCCTTAGCCTCTCAAGTGCTGGGATTACAGGCATGCACTTCCATGCCCACCCAAAATGTGCATTTTAAAACTTCTATAGAAATCAGCTTCCATTTATTTGTTAAATTAGAAGGAAGAGTCAACTTACTCATTTGGTGGAGGAGTCGTTGTAGGAAATCTGGCTTTTTTTTTCCAAGTTAAACATTAAAATTCAGAAGATAGGAGAAGGAGGGCTAGCTGACTGCGTTTCTTTTAAGAGAATCTCCAGTGTTTAAAAACAGAATCAGAGCTGAGAAACAGCCTTAGAGAATATAGGCATTGACACACAGGTGAACAATGATAGTTCCTTTCTTTCGTTTCCCCCTCCTATTCTAAGTGAATAAGATCCTTTCAGTGGGCTAGGGATCAGCTTGGTCCTTATGGTGATATTAGAGAAGTTCAGGTTGGTACCCTTACAGTGCACTACTGTAGGTCATGTTTATAACACTGGAAGGAACTGACCATTAGGAGGAGTGTTTGGGTACCTGTTTTTGCATCTCATTCATCCTTAAAATTACTTATTGAGAATTGTTGGTAAATAATTGTTATAGGGAAGCAAACACTCTCATAACTCTTTTCCTTTATTAATAGTTTTGCCTGGTTGGATTTCTGTGAAAAGCTATTTTTGTTAAAAGGGTATTAAAATCTTTTTTTTTTTTCCATATTGGGAATCAAACTCAGGACTTGCACTTGCCAGGCAGGCACTGTACCTCTGAGCTACATTCCTAGCCCTGAAATCTTTAATATTCAAATCATGATAAGTGTTAGTGTTCTGCCTATTTCGGGGTTATAGACACCGCGTTCTGTTTGTGGACACGCAGTGGTAGTGTTATATCTCTAACTTTGGAATTTAAGTAATATTTGGATATATCAAAAAAGGTTAAAGCAGAATAAGTAATAAATTCTGTGTATAAAGTGAGTTGAAGGTTGAAAAAGAGGATAGATAAGAAATTTTGTCTTCAAGAACTGAATGTACTCATATTCTGTCCAAGATCTAAAAGAACATTTCATTGTGTGGATTCTACCATTTTAATTTCAAGTATGAAATCTGGGTTAAGTTTAGTATGATATATTGAAAGTATGGCAGGAGATGGTAAAACAGTAACAGTAAGCTGTAACATGCTACCTGTGTTGAAAAGATAGTTACAAAATAACAAAGTTGCATGATAATCAAAACACTTCTTTATGTCAACATAATTTTCCACCTTTTTCTTAAAGCACTTATATTTCTAAGTGATGTCTGTGTCTTAAACGAGAACTTTTATTTACAGAAGAAGAGGAAGAAAGTGAGGATGATGGCTTGGATGATTGGGAAGCCATGGCCAGCGATGAAGACAGAGAAAAAGGCGAGTAACTCATGAGAACACACTGACAACCCAGAGGTTATTAGAGACTCACATACTTCAGGGTAGTTGGTGCCTTTATCCTGAAAGACAGATGAACTTCCTGGGGATGGGGATCAGTCTGGCCCTCACAATTGCATGCTTCCTAAATCCAAATGAATGGGTTTTCAGGAGGCCATCTGAGCCCTGCACCTAGCAGTTCAGAATGCATTTTTCAGCCTTGATGATGTGAGGAGTAGGGTTGTTACTAAGTGTCTTGGTTGCTTTTCTCTCCTTGCTGAGACAAAATACCCAACACCCAAAATGAAGGAAGGAAAGCTTTATTTAGCTTACAGTTTGTGGAGGTTTCAGTCCATACTTGGCTGGTTCTGAGGCACAGTGGCCCATGGCAGAGGGCAAACGTTCATGGCAGTGGTACACAGCAAAAACAGCAAGAGCGAAAAGGAGGAATGGCAGCCAGCAGCCTCTTTCTCTCCCTTAAATATACAAACTATCTGCCCTAGGGCGGGTGTAGCTCTCACACCCATAATCCCAGCATTGGATCGTGGATCAGTGATAAACCCTAAAAGCCACCCCATAACCATATGAGGATTGGGGGACTTGCGGACACACACCATAACACTAAGCTAATGCACTAAGCCCTATTGAAAGTGTAATGAGAAGGTGAATTGTATAGTTCTTCTTTACAGTGAATAAGAGATGTTTGTCATTAGTTTATTGTGAAAATCTGGTTTAATTTCCTGTTTTTTTATATTCTTGAGAGCTGTATTTGCCTCCTCTTCCCTACACCACCCTTATTTTTAAAGCTGAGGTTTCTTTAAGCCTGGCTTTAATCACATTCTATAAGTTCTGATATGTTGGTATGTTTTATTTTTCATTTTGATATATTAACTTTTCCCTATGGTTCATTTAGTATATTTCTTGATTTACAAAGTGGGTGATCAAAGAACATACATGATTCTGTCCTTTGAAATCTGCTGTCTGGGGGCTGGGGATATAGCTCAGTGGAATAAGCGCTTGCCTAGCAAGCGCAGGGTCCTGAGTTCGATCCCCAGTACCACAAAAAAAAAAAAAAAAAAAAAAGAAATCTGCTGTCTGGCTTACAAGGTAGCAAATAGTTGTATTTCCTCTATGATTAGAAAGGATTTACATTCTGCACTAGTTTAGTCCTTTGCTTTTCTGTATTTAATTTTGTCTGTTACACTGCTCTGGGCTTTTTCTCTGGTGTGCTGTTTTCCTGTTACTGAGACCATTGTGTTGTAGACGTCTCCCACTGTGATCGTACATAGCTTTTCCCTGAATTCTATTAATTTTTGATTTATGTGTTTTGATGCTGTTGTTGAACACAATGGTAGACCTTTCTGATGAATTGAGTCTTTCATCATTGCTACTTTTTTCAAACAATGCCAGTTGCCTTAACAGTCTTGTGTGTCTGATACTTACACAGCTATACCAGCTGATTTATGTCACTGTTTTGTATCTTTATTACTTTTCTATATTCTTAAATAGCATTACCTTAGTCCATTTATGTTACTATAACAAAATACCACATTTTGGGTGATGTATAGAAAACAGCAATTTCTAACAGTTGTGGAAACTGGGAGTCCAGGATCAAGGCACTGACACTGGTGTCTGGTGAGGGCTGTGTCTACATCCAGGACATTGCCCTCTTCTGGTACCCAGAGGGGATGAGCCTGCTGTTCTCACGTGGTGGAAGGAAGCAAGCACTAGGGGGTGGACCCTTTTTGAGACTTCTGTTATAAAGGCATTGGTCACTTCTCAGATGACCCCACCTATTAATAATGCCACAGTGGGGACAAGCTGAATTGTGGAGAGGACACCACATTCAAACCCTAGCAACCACACTTTGTCACTATTTATCTTTTACTCAGAATGCTTATGACCTATTGCATTTAACATGTGATACAATTAATGAAATAGATTGGTGGTGTTTTTCATATTCTTTTGTTTCTTTTATTCCCTTGCTCACCATCTTTTGGATTGTTGGTTTTTAATTCCATTTTGTGAATGTTAGACATATAGTCATTTTAGAATTTTAGTTTCCTAACTTCAATGTATAGAAACTTCCTGGTTGTCTTGCATACTGATATTTTTCATTTAAGCTTAAATGAAATGTGACATATTAACTTTTCCCTATGGTTTATTTAGTATATTTCTTAATTTACAAAGTGGGTGATCAAAGAACATATATGATTCTGTCCTTTGAAATCTGCTGTCTGGCTTACAAGGTAGCAAATAGTTGTATTTCCTATATGATTAGAAAGGATTTATAGTCTGCACTAGTTTAGTCCTTTGCTTTTCTGTATTTGATTTCGTCTTTTACACTGCTCTGGGCTTTTTCTCTGGTGTGCTATTTTCCTCTGTTACTGAGACAAGATGATTAAGTTTATTTTTCATTTAGAATTTCCCCTCATATATCGTTTTACTTTTATGTATTATGCTGTTATTTTACTTGTGAAACTATAGAAATAACTTGAAACAAAAGACTGTGTTACCTTTAAAGCAGATTTATACCTATAGGCAGAGTACCTCTTACCTGAAATACCTGGGGCCAGAAGTGTTTTGGATTTTGGGTAGATTTGAATTACATGAGCTACTTAGGGATGGGACCCAAGTCCAAAGGTAAAATCCATTTGTATTTAGAATATACCGTATACACAGACCCTAAGGTTACTTTATGCAGTATTTTTAATACTTTGGTGCATGAGACAAAGTTTTATGAAGTGGAATTAAAAGTTTCAGACTTTGAGATTTTGGATTAGGAATATTTAACCATTACTTACACCAGAAATTCTGAGTAAGACAGCAGTGTGGAGCCATCTTACCCTTAACTTTACAGCTGAGAGGCTCTGAAGGTGGTCTGCAGTGACAGGGAAGTCCTGTCTAGTTTTTACTCGTCTCCCTCCTAGAGTGCAGAGCTTCAGCATTTGCACCCCACATAAGGCTGTCGCCCAGTGCGCGTCTCTCCTGCTCCAGCCCGTAGTTGGCTTGGCTCCCAGTGCTGTCTCCGGGCCCTGAGGCAGCGTAGTCTTCCAGCTGCTGCCTCCAGGATGAGCAGCATCTCTAAGGGAAAAGCAGAACTAAGCACTGATTCACCTTCCTGTGTTTCTTTCTCCCTTGGCATCTGTCTTCTGGGTGCTTTTCTGTTTTATTAACTTCAGTGTGGATTATTGCCTGAGGTTTTTACTGTTACACAACAGTCTTCATTGTAGCATATAGACAAATACTTTGTATTTATGATGCATGAAAATAAATGTTACTAACTTAATGCATTTCAGTAATATTTTCTCTTATTTTGAGGTCTGTTATCTTAATGCAAATCTATAACGTTAATTCATTTGATTTAAAATCTATTTGCCTCCTAAAGAAGGCAACACAATTCATATAGAAGTAAAAGCAAACCCTGAAGAGGAAGAGGAGGAGGAGGAGGACGAGGAGGAAGAAGAGGAGAGTGAGGACGAAGAGGAGGAGGAAGGGGAGAGCGAAGCCAGCGAAGGTGATGAGGACGATGAGAAAATGTCAGATGAGAAAGATTCGGGGCAAACGGAGACGAAGCAAAGCAAGGACATGAGCTCAGACTCTGAGTATGACTCTGATGACGATCGGACTAAAGAAGAACGGGCTTATGACAAAGCAAAACGGAGAATTGAGGTATTTGTGTGCACTTCTTCTTTACTCCTTTCCTCCCCACTCCTCTGTGACCATTAGAACTGTACTCTGCAATTAAAGCAGAGTGGCAGCATGGTTTAAAAACACATTCTCAAGGTGGAGCATGGTAGCATGCGCCTGTGATCCCAGCTACTCAGGAGCCTGAGGCTGGAGGATGACCGTGAGGTCAAAGCCAGCCCAGGCATCGTAGCAAGGACCTTGTCTCAAGGAAACAGAGGACTCCGACCCGAGCTGGGGGTGTAATTCAGTGGCAGGGTACTTGCCGCACGTGGGCAAGGTCCCTGATGCCTCAGAAGTTTTGGCCTCGCAGCACTTTGGAGTTTCAGATTAGGAATGCTCAATCCATGTATTTATACAAGAAAATGCTACTTGGTCATAAAACGAAACGAAATACTGACACTTGTTATGACGTAAACAAGCCTCAAAAAGTTGAGGGAAAGAAACCAAAACACAAAAAACCACATAGTCTATGCTTACTTTTATATGGAATTTCCAAAAAGACAAATTGTTTAGAGACAAAACGGATTAATAGTTGCCTGAGCTGGGAATGGGAGTGCCTGCAAATGGGAAGAAGGAGTCTTAGGGTGATGGAACTGTTCTAAGGTTGCTAGTAGTGATGGCTGCACAGCTCTGTAAAATGATAAGATATAGCGTTACATTCTTAAAGCAAGCCAGTCTTGGTATATAAATTATATCTCAGAGATATTTATGGCTAAGAGACCCTTAGCTTTATTGTTTCACAAAAGGAGAAAGAATACATCTAAAAGTATTTTCGGTTAGGCATTTTAAAAATCTAGATCATACGTAGAACACACCCATTAATTGGGATAATGGAGGAAGTTTTACTTTGTGTCTTTTAGTTTTTTTGTCGTACTGGTGGTTGAACCTGGGGCCTGCGAGGAGAGTCGGATTTTAAAGAACTTAGGTGCAGGTTGTGTCATTCTCATGTCAAGGAAAATGTGAGAGAAACGACGACAGGATTTGAAGTAGTATTTAGCTGTTGTATTACATGTTTGCAGTGTGTTAATGTGCCTCTCTTGCGGGAGTGTGGTGCATGTACAGGGTGTCTTCTTCATCTTTGTCCCCTCCTCCCACCCACTCGGTGTTTAGCTTTGTGATGCTTTTCTTTTCACACCTAGAAACGACGACTTGAGCACAGTAAAACTATCAATACCGAAAAGCTGAGAGCGCCTGTTATCTGTGTACTGGGCCACGTGGACACGGGGAAGACAAAGATCCTCGATAAGGTGAGAAGGGCGCTGTCTGCATCGGTGCAGCTTGGAAAACAAACGTGTGGTGCTTCCAAAAGTCTTGAACAACCCATCGCATATTACAGGCAATTCTCTTCGCAAGGAATGACTATTTTTTTATTGCTTTTGCTTTTATTTTTTTCTGTATCAAAACATCAATCCAAATTTGCCATTTTCTCTTAGCTTCGTCATACCCACGTCCAAGATGGTGAAGCAGGTGGTATCACACAGCAAATCGGGGCCACAAATGTTCCTCTTGACGCTATTAATGAGCAGACTAAGATGATTAAGCATGTAAGTTACACTGTATGTCATCTATTTTGATCTCTAACAAAAATTAAGATGTGAAATATTTCAAAAATTGGAAAAAGGGAATAGAGATGATTAGATCAGACCCATATGTTCACCATTCAGAATTAACATCTGAATTGTTTTTCCCTATTTTGTTTTATATCTTTCCAGAAAATAAATGTTCTCACTTTTTCCTATTCTTTTTTCCTAGAAGCAACCAGTATTACAAAGTTGTTAGTTTATCATCTCCCTCTATGGTTTAACATTGATACTGTTGATCTCCACTTCGAAGATTCTCTTTTTCTTTTTTGGTTTTTTTTGAGGGGGTGGGGTATGAGGAGTCGAACTCACGGCCTCGCACTTGCCAGGCAGGCGCTATGCCACTGAGCTATATCCCCAGCCCCTCTCTTTTTTTCTACCTGCCGTATTTTCTAACTTGTTTGGAGATACCTAATTTTAAAACATTATAACAGTAAAATGTAAAGCATAATGCATATTCATTGTGTTACAAGGACTGTTGAAGTCACTGTTAGGAAATAGAGCCTCAGTAGTTACCCTCCGCAGTCTCCCTGATGCTCTTGTCATGAGAAATCCAGCTTTCCCTCCACAGGTAATTGTAGAGTAATGTCTCTCCTTTTAATGCTTTTGGAGTTCAAAATTGATATTCCAGTTGATATTCCAGTTCTGTCATCCATCTTTCTTTACTTCCATAGAGAGACTTTTATTTAATTTACTGTTTTGATTATTTAGTGTTAGTTATGTATAGAAAAAGCAGAATTAATACCTAATCCTTTGCCTTTTATATCCCAGCTTTTCAACTAGAGAGTGGCCAACTTGTTTTCTATTATGGATTTGTGTAGTTGAATGTACTTACTGTCTCACCCTGCTCTTGTTACTATTATACTGAGATAATCCCACCCTCGCCCATTATTTGATTCCTGGGTCATTTTGATAGAGTCTGGTAGTCCTAGTTTTTAATTGCATGAAAGTTCTCTGATACATAGTAGACATGATGTCCCAGCTCCTCAGTTGGAAACTTCTTCAGGCCGGGAGTAGGGCCTTGGAAGTAATTTCCTGGTTCCGTCATCACGGAGCAAATGAAAGTGGTGAAAACAGAACCTGTGTTACAGAGGAGAGTCCCACCTTCCTCTCGGTCTAGTCTCCGCTCTACATGTCAAAAGAATTAGTGACAGTTTTTGTCGGAGATTGGATTTTATGAAGCTCATTTTCTAGTAGATTCCTGAGAAAGCATTATGGAAATAATATTGCCTGAGTGTTTGACTACCGAATACTTTGTGGCCTTGATACAGCAGTGTCCCTGGGCCACGTGTAAAGTCTTTGGTGCACATTTCCTTGCTCAGGTATCTTAAATGTTACCTTTCTTTCTGCATAATGACATTTGACCATAAACAGAGCTGCATCTTCTAAGGCATGGTCATATTACATTTTGTTGTTGGTTATTCTGCATAAATTTTCCAGTTATATGATGTTATGTTGCAAAAAGTAATTTTGAACCTAAGAATTTAAAACATAACAGGTTTTTACATTTCTGATTGACGTATTTTAAATAGCATTTCTGTGTATCAGTCATTGTAGAGTTCGTAACAGCTTATTCACCAGTTGCTAAAACTTAAGATTTTGTGTTATTTTAGAACACGGTTAAAGGGAAAGATTATTCGGTCTGTAATAAGGTTGTTGATATTACCTTTATATGATTGTATTCAACCTACTAGAGTGAAACACTTGCAGTGCTCAGTGAATGTTGGCTTATACCCATCAGAATGGAGATTTAGAACATTATACATGTGAATCATGTAGATGTAAATCTGGAGATAAAATTTGAAACATCATTTGAAGATTAGGAAAGGTATAGATAAGCGTAGTACAAAGGGGCGCGTGCTGTATGGGTTGGGGTGTATCGCTGCTTAGGCTAAAGGAGCACAGCTCTGTTGTGGTGTTGGTTCCACTCATGTTAAGTGATTCAGACCAGAAAGCAAAGGGCTTATGGCATTGTTGTAATAAAGCACATATGCATTTCTTCTTTAACATTTTTGATCATTGTGCTAATTTTCTTGAAAACATTCTTTAGGTTTAGAATTGCTTTAAAATTGGATCAGATACATTTTTCAGATGCTGAGGACAACCTCTATCAGCTTTGTATTAAAGACAAAAATATATATCACACTTAATAATGTGCTAAAAGATAGACAGGACCACAGTTTTATGATTCAGTGAATGTGGTATTTTCTTTTTTTCTGCAAAATATTTTTTGATACTAATGAAAATACTAACTGTTGCACTTAGCTAGCCAACTCACTGACTTTTAAAACCACTTATTTGGAAAAGGAATTGATGGTAATTTTTCATTTTCATGACAGATGAATTGTTTTTTTAAAGACGCTTTCACTGCTTTGATTTCCTTACCCTTGCGTTTTCCCACCTTTTCTAGTTTGATAGAGAGAATGTACGAATTCCAGGAATGCTGATTATTGATACTCCTGGACATGAGTCTTTCAGGTAAGACCAAGGCCAGTGCTTGAAATCCACGAACTCTGAAGGTTTGGTGGAGTCATTAACCTTCGGGTAGTCCTTTGAAATCTGAGGTACTGGTAGCTACAATCTTCCTTCTGTTCATCACTATTTGGTAGTGTTTTGCTTGGAGCCTTGTGGAAGAAAGTCCCTTCTACTTTGAAAGAGCATCTTCTTAACAAGTGAATTGGAGCAAAGCCTGATCCATACCTAGTCCATCTGTTCCAAGGGATACTTTATTGTTATCTTACGCAAAATACTAGATTAGGTAAAACTGGCAGAAATATTAGAGCAACTTTTGGAACTACTCACTTGAACAGAGATGACGGTTCTGTGTGTCTGTCAGATGAGTATTTGTCAAGTTAGGGGTTACTGGTACTTGAATAATTGTGTATAACAGTTGGCCTTCCTTAGCCACTAGTTCCACATCTGTGAAGTCAAACAACTGTAGATAAAACATAATTGGAAATTTGCATTTATACTGAATTTGTGCAGAATTTTTTTGCTATTCTGTAAACAATAATACAGTGTGACACCTCTTTATACAGCATTTACATTGTATAGGCACTAAGGAATAATTATCCCTTTGCTAAGTGCTTGGGACCAAAAGTGTTTCCAATTTTGGAGTTGGAGTATTTGTATAGATTTTATGATGGAATATCCCTCCCTCAACCAAAAATCTGAAGCCCACAATGCTTGTTGGCACCGTGGAAGTTTCTGCTTTTAGGATGCTTAGCCTGTATAAGTAACCTAGAGATGATATAAAGTGCACTGGAGGCTGCGAGTAGGTCCTGTGCAGATGTGACAGCATTTTACATAAGGGACTTAAGCGCCGTGGAGTTTGGTGTCCCTGAGGGGCCCTGAGCCCTACCTATCCTTTGTGGATACCAGAGGATGACTTAACTGGTTCTTTCATTTAGATTTTAGAAATTACAATTAAAAACGGTGACTTAAAATTTTCTTTTTATACATTTCCCCTTTTCCAACAGTAACCTGAGAAACAGAGGAAGCTCTCTTTGTGATATTGCCATTTTAGTTGTTGATATTATGCATGGTTTGGAGCCCCAGACAATTGAATCTATCAACCTTCTCAAATCTAAAAAATGTCCCTTCGTTGTTGCACTCAATAAGGTACGTATTCCTCAAAAAATTGTCAAAAAAGCTTAATTAGTTCAATTTTTAAAATAAGTGGGTTTTATGTTTTTTTTTTTTTGGTACCGGAAATCGAACTCAGGACCTTGTACTTATCAGGCAAGCACTTGTGCTGCTGAGCTATATCCATGGCCCTGGGTTTTGTTTCTGATTTTTATTTTTTCAGTGCTTCCCTGCATATTACGTTAACTGGCTCTGCCCAGCTCATCCAAACACTCACTCTGTGTTACACTGAGGTGTCACCTGACCTGCAGTCCAACCAGTCAGACCTAAAACTAAGTTTATTGCACCTTAGTGCTTGACAGAGAGTTGGGTGCATTTTAGAAGTAGCTGTAGAAGCAGTTTTACAGAACTTGGACATACACTGAGGGGCCGGAAGGGAGAGAGCATGGCCGCTGAAAGGAGGACGGCTGCTTCCGCACCGAGCTGGCCAGGTGGCCAGTGTGGTAGTGCAGAGCGTCGGGGGCGGGTTTAGGGTGGATGCCGAGTGGAGTTCAGTTTTAGGTGGTGAAGATGATGCACATTAATATTCCTAGAAAAGTTCTGGTTTTGTTACATCACAAAACCAGTAAATACATTATATGCCAGTAAGTGTGTATTGCTCCAGTCCAAGCCCCTTGTGTGGCGTTCCAAGCACTTTACAGTATGAACCTCTTTGCTGCCCTATCGCATCTTCTGTTCCCTTTTTATACCTTTTATTTCACGCACATCAGGTTTTTCTCAAAACACACCTTTTTGTGATAGTCAGCTTTTCCTTGTGGTGACAAAGTACAGGAGACAGTCAGCTTCTAAGGAGGAGCAGTTCACCTGGACTCCGTTTCAGGGGTTTCTGTCCCTGCTCTCTCGCCGCATGATCTGGGCTGTGGCGCCACAGAGCTTCACTGCTGACTTACACAGACCTGTTCCGAATGTTGCCCGGAACATCCCTCCTGCTCCTGTACAGTCCCTCGGCTTCCGCTCTAGCCTCAGGCGTTTACGACTAGTAAACACTAGTTCCGCCCGCTTTACATTTCCTCTAAGAGAACCGCGTGGCGTGTGGCCCTAGTCCTGCTTGTGTTACTCGTGGCAGCGTAGCTGTGCTCCTGCTGCTGCGTGTGGCGTCGGTTGTTCCTCTCGCTCCCAAGTGTTTCCGTCATCAGGAGGCACAGCGCTATACTTCATCCGTTCACTTGTTCCGGGACATTTCGACTAATTCTGGTTTCAGGTTATTGATATAGTGGCCAGGGCATAGCTCTACACGTCTTTGAGAAGTCATTAATTCTGTTTCCTTTGAGTAAATTAGGAATAAAATTGTCCCATCGTATAGTGTCCCATCATAAAGTTCATCTTTTGGTAGGCACTTAGGCCCGTTCCTCGTCTTGGGTATTTTAAATTGATCAGTGAACACGGCTGTGCAGGCTCAGTGTGCTGACTTGCACTCCCCGAGGGCAGAGAGTGCCAAGGCGTGAGTGCTATGCTAAATCAAACAATAGCTCTAGTTTTAGTTTTTCTGGGACCCCCCCATATTGATTTCTGTAGTGGCTCTACTGATGTGCGCCCCTGAGCACTATGGAAGGGCTCCTTTTCCCCCACGCCCGCCTCAGCGTGCTTGCTTATGGATTGATTGATTTAAACTCGTGATGATAGCCATTCTGGACAAGGTGCATTTTCAGTGTAGTGCATTTCCCCAGTGGCTAAGCAGGTCTAACATTTTTTCTCATACATACTGGTCTTTTATACCTTTTTCATGAAGTGTTTGTTCACGTGCCCAATTATTGATTGGGCTGCTTGACTTTTTGGTGTTTCTTTGAGCTCTTTATTCATCCGCTTTGGAAGAGGAGCTGGGAAGTGCTTTCCCTCCTTTTTCAGGCCCTGTTTTCCTCTTTGTTACCTGCTTTGCTGTGCGGAAGCTTCTTCATTTGATGTTGTCCCCTTTGCTGGCTCCAGCCCTTTTTTCTCGTGCTACGGGAGTCCTCTCAGGAAGTCTTTGCTTGTGCCTGTGGCTTCGAGTGTCTCCTTTGTTTTCTTACAGCACTTTTAAGGTTTGGCTCTTACACGTAGGTCTTTGACCTACTTTGAACCGGTTTTTATACACAGTGAGAAGCAGGGATCTAGTACTAGTCTTTTATAAGTGGGTATCCAGTTTTCCCAGTAGTTACAAGAAGCTATCTTTTCTGCAAACTGTATTTTTGATTTCTTGGTTTGGAATCAGATGGCTGTCGTTGTGCAGGGTTGTGTCCTCTCTTCTGTCCCATTAGTCTGTGTGTCTGTTTTTGTGCCAGTGCCATGTATTTTTGTTACTGTGGCTTGTAGTCCAGTTTGAAATTGTGTGTCGTGATGCCTCTAGCCTTGCTGTTTTTGCTTAGGTTTGCTCTGGCTCTTGTGGGTCTCCTGTGTTTCTGTATGAGTTTTAGGATTGTTTTTTCTTGTTTTATAAAGAATATTGTTTGTACTTGTGTTGGGATTGTATTGCATCTGTAGCTCACTTTTGGTGATATGGCCGTTTTTGATAATATTAATTCCGTGATCTGTGAACATGGGAGGCCTTTCTATCTTTCATTGTCTTCTGTTTCTCTCTTCAGTGTTGGGAAATTGTCACTGTAAAAGTCTTTACCTCCTTGGTAAGATTGCTGTCTAGGTATTTTAATCCCTCCACGCAGCTATTGTGAATTGAATTATTTCCCTAGGTTTTTCTTTTCTGAGCTAGTCAGTTACTGCTATAGAAAAGCTATTGATTTTTCAATGTTGATTTCATATCCTGCTACATTATGGAATTTATGTGCTTTAAAAGTCTGGATCTTTATATAGTATCCTTTTATTTATTTATTTATGTTTGTTGTTTTGAGGCAGGGTCTCACTGTGCAGTTCAGGCCAATCTTGAACTCACTATGTAGTCCAGCCAGGCTGGCCTTGAACTCACAGTGATCTTCCTGCCTCAGCTCCCAAGTAGTGGGATGTATCTTTTTACTATTGTTAGATTTGATTTGCTAATACTTTGTTGAAGACTTTTGTGTCTGTTTTCATGTGATTTTCTTGCAATATCTTTTCTTATTTTGATGTGTTCTTATTAGATTAAAATGCTTACCCTCCCTTTTTTTTTTGACAGAGTTGGTGGCAAAGTGATATTTCTTTTTTAAGTGTCAGATGGAATTCACAGTAAAGCCACATCAGCATGAAATTTCCTAAATAGGTGTAAGGCTATTTAGGGTTTTAGTTTTTGACTGTTTATAAATTTGCCACTTTCAAAAAAGTAGCTTTTGGTTTTATTGTTGTTTTTCTTATATAAGCATAAGCTTTTAAAGGTATTAATTTTCCTTTCAGCATTTTTGTCATCTGGTAGATCAAAATATTTTCTGATTTATCTCATGATTTTCTTTGATTCATTCATTATTTAAAAGAATTTTCCTTAATTTCTAAATATTTGGGATTTTTCCAAATACTATTGCTGATTTCTAATTTCATTATGGTTAAAGAACATACTTCGTATGATCTCTTATGACTATTTTTTGTTATTGGTCACTGTACTATCAGTTTTGATATGTTCTATTAACACTTGAATGTATTCTGCTGTTTTTGGATCTATTGTTCAGTACAGCCTATTAGGGCAGATTTCTGTATGGTTACTGAGTTTCAGTATAATGATGTTATAAATTACTATTAGGAATATTCAGGCCCCAGCAGCAATTATAGATTTATTTGTCCTTTCAATTCGGAATTACCCCCCTTTTTAAAATTCTGTACATTTATATTTTATATGTTTTGGAGAGCTCTAGTTTCAGGCATGCACAGTTAAGGTTATTATTTTTTCATAATGCACTGACTTTGTTTATAAGATGATAGGAATATAGTGTGTGCTTAAATTTAAAAAGATTTTAAATTTGTATATTTGCACTATGTATAGTGTGTGTGTGCTTAAAATTTAAGTGTTACAGTAAGAGATACATTGTCATTAATCCCCCTCAAAATACTCTTCATTGCTTCAAAAACACACTCATCCCATCATCCTTAACTTTCTGAAGCAGTGCTGGATGGCCTCTCTCATGTCTTTATGAGGTATGACAAACGGTGAGTGCAGCTGCTGAGGAACATCAAATGGCAAAGCAGGTTTATTACAGCATTACTGTGTGTCCTCGTCTGCCTCACCAAATCCAGCATCGTGTGATCCCGCCCCAAAGTCAAAATGAACCTGAAGGGTAAACGTGAATCCCTTCAGGACATAAAGGCAGCCACAAGTGAACACCTGAAGACATGCAAAAGGACGCCCAGAACTACTTGCAAAAGTGCAAAAACGAGGGAATAAGCATATTTGAACTGAGGGGGAGATTTTTGAGGGTGATTAATGACAATGTGAACTGCAGTACATTTTTAAGTTAACTGTATTGTTTTTATCACATCTCATATATCTGTATTATGTCCCACTTCGTTCATTTATCTTGTTTTTAAGTCCACTTTGATGTTAAAAGAGCTAATACAGCTTTCTTACAACTATTGTTGGCATGGCATCTTTTTATTTTTTCTCATCTTTATTTCTTTATATTTCAAATGCATTTCTTACAGACAGCCTATATTGGATTGTTTTTGGTTTGGGGCAGTAACCCCTGTCGAAACCATTTATTGTGTATATTGTCAGCGTATAGTAGTTAATTGTACCATCTTAGTATTTTTTTTTTTTTAGTTATTTCAGATGCCATTGTTTCTTTTATTTTCCTGCTCTTTTTGAGTGGTTAATTGCTTATTTTTGAGTACTTCAATTTATTGCCATTACTGGAGTATTAGTTATTTCTTTGTATTTTACTATTGATTGGCCTAGCCTGGTTTACAATGTGAACTTTTAACTTAAATAGACTTACCTTTAAGTCCTATTATGCTTTGTATTCCTTTGTGTATTGTAAATAAAATCTATATATTTGCAGATATAATTTGTTAAGCTCATCCATGAATTTTTCATTATACCTACAAATTTCAAGGTTTTCTTTTCTTGCTTTTTTAGGATTTTCCTTTAAGAACACCATGTGCTAATTTCATCATCTGTCATTTCAGGATCTGTTTCTTACTCATTCTTCTTCTTAGCAATAGCATTCAGATTAATCTGCATCTTTACATTATCACCCCCAGGGTGGGTATTGTTTTGATTTGCGTTCATTGGTGTTAAGTTTGCTAAGGTCTTTGCTTGGGGGTGGGGGCTACAGATTCCCTGTTCTTTCCTAATTTTTAAGAAAAATAACATTTCTTATTTATTATTGTTGAAAAGTGAGGGAAATAGAGTCTACGATTGACTAAACAGTTTTGATCCAAATTTGTGCAATAAAACAATTAAAATGAGCTGTTCCAAAACAGGAAATAATTTTGTTTTTCATTTTCTAGTTTTTTGATAAGTAATTTTCCTAGTGTTGGTACTTAGTGCAATTAATCCTTGCTCCTGCTTTACAAAATTGCTTTGGAATTTAGACAACACAGGTTAATGGGCATTTTAGTATCTCAGGTCTGCAGACAAATGGTAGCCTCTTACAGATCTCCAGAGGCTGACATTTATGAGTAGTTTTATAGTTGGAGTTTTTGATAGGATACAATATCTGAGTAATTTGTACTCTTTTGTATATGTGGAATATGCATTAAGAATTTTCTACAGCCATTGACCCTAAGTTCTTGTATGTTCAGAGATTTTGGAAATGATTCTTATGACAAACCTTTTCCAGATTGATAGGCTATATGATTGGAAAAAGAGTCCTGACTCTGATGTAGCTGTTACTTTAAAGAAGCAGAAAAAGAATACAAAAGATGAATTTGAGGAGCGAGCAAAGGCCATTATTGTAGAATTTGCACAGCAGGTAAGAAAACATTCCCTGCTTTATGAAACATTCCCTCCCTCGGAAAACTTCCTCATGCTTATAATGGAGTTGGCGCTTTTATCAGCCTTGGTTCTGTTCTAATTTTCACTCTTACTTACTCTTTTTTTTTAATTTTAATTTTCGTGAGTTTTTGTTTTTCCTTTCTTCTTTTGAGACAGCAGGTCTTGGTATATTGTCCAGGCCGGCCCTGCGTTCCTGGACTCTTTCCTCTGCCTCCTAGCTGGGAATAGAGGCCCTATGCCTCTGCGTCCGGCTTCTTTCCTAATCTGAGAAAGCAAGTACTTCACAGATTGCCCTGTATAGTCTGAATATCTTAAATAATAATTTCACTTAGAAAGAAACCACTTTCTTTTGGTGGGGAGGGAAAAACTATTTTTTAAAAGTTGATACGCACATTACAGGAAAGGGAGAAGCACAAGGAGGAAAGAGCAAAGGCACCGGCAGTCGTAGCAGCTTAGGCGGGCGTGTGCTTTCACCCTGTGTGCATGCACACTGAGGGGTGCGTCAGTTTGTGTGGCTGAGAGCACATGGGGTCTGTCGTGCTGGTCCACGCGTCATGAATGTTCACTAATCCAAAATCCCAAAGCAATGAGAGTATTTTTGATAACCCAAGAATACACTACAGCAACTCACTGCTTGAGAAGATTGTAATCCTGACTTTCTTGGGAACAGAAATTTCACTGTAGACAAAGGTGGCAACAGGCCTCTAGATAAAAGTACCAGTGGCAGCAGCATTATAGTTAAAACAGTGCATTACATTAATGCTCAGTTAAAGAGAATAATGGCAGCAAGCACGCCAAGTAGTTATCAGGTGGCTGCTAATAAAGTATCAGTGAGGAAATACGTCCCCACTGCCTTGCTCACATATTTCCACAGTGCAGCAGAGGATACCACAGTATAGGTGTCAACACCGTCTGCTTTGTGTGCTTCTTGCCGCCCCTTCACCACCAGCCTGATGGCAGGTCCTGGTGTGTGCTGCCCAGAGAGGGTGTGACAGCTCCAGGTCCACGGTGCATCTTTTCCATCACTTAGAAGAAAAAGATACTTGGAAGGTGGCTGCAATACAGTATCACCTGGGGACAGCTCTTATAACTCGGCTGTCGTGCCATAGAGTGAACCTTGTACTTTATTTACCCAGAATGCACATAGAGACCACTGGTTATGATCTGAAACCACCTTCCAGACCTGGGGGTCTGCGTAGAGAATGCTGCCATGCACGCTGGCCCTTTCACTACAAGGACTGAGTTCAGGACCACATCTGTGTAGCTCTAAGAGGTGGCTTTAACAAAGGTGATTGTGCAAAACATGGTTCTTCCTAAAAACAAACTGAAGGACATTTATACAGGGATTGTTCTTCTCCTAACATAATTTGGGCCTGAAGACTTTCCTGTAATAGCCACCAGAGTGAGTAAGGTGCACAGACAGAACAGTGGCTATAGTCTGACCGTGCTTCATGGGTGAACCCCTCTGCACCCTCAGGAGCAGTCGCTCCTCCGGGACATCAGGTGTAACAGTTGCACTGTCACCATGCAACCATTCCTGTGAAGTAGTAAAAACAACTAAAGGGTCAGGCACGGTGGCACAGGCCTGTAATCCCAGCGCTTGAGTCTGAGGAGAGAAGATCATTGTTTGAGGACCAGCCTGGGCTATGTAGTGAGTTCAAGACCCAACCTGATCTACATTGTAAGATCCTGTATCAAAAAAAGATCCCCCACCAGAATTACCCAGAAGGCATTACTTTAGCTCTCACCTTCCTATGTGCACTTCGATCATCTACACAGTGTAGGCGTTTCCAGCAGGAATTTAAATGTCTCACCCAGGCCATGGTGGCAGAGAACAAACTGCCCACATAGAAATCACTTTATGTTCTGTATTCAATGCTTACAAGATCACTTCTGCAGTATTTTGTTCGGTGCTGAGGATCAAACCCAGGGCTTGCTAGGAAAGCACCCTGCCACTGGACACTGCTCAGCCCTCTAGAGTTGTTTTGAGGAGTTTGAGAAGAATTAGCCATTTGCTCATTTTTAGTCATCTCTTGCTCTTCCTGCTACCCCCCCTTTCACATCTTGCCATGTTGAAATGACTTTGCTTCCAGGGTTTGAATGCTGCTTTGTTTTATGAGAACAAAGATCCTCGCACTTTTGTGTCCTTGGTACCTACCTCCGCGCATACTGGTGATGGCATGGGAAGCTTGATCTGCCTTCTTGTTGAGTTAACTCAGACCATGTTGAGCAAGAGACTTGCACACTGTGAGGAACTGCGAGCCCAAGTGATGGAGGTAACAGTCCCCTTCATGATGCGTGCCTTTGGTGGAGGATGTGTGCTTCGCAGAGATTTAATAATCATGATACATTGTATTCTCTTTGCAATAATGTCTCTTAGGTTAAAGCTCTGCCGGGAATGGGCACCACTATAGATGTCATATTGATCAATGGTCGCTTGAAGGAAGGGGACACAATCATTGTTCCTGGGGTAGAAGGGCCCATCGTCACTCAGATCCGCGGCCTGCTGTTGCCCCCTCCGATGAAGGAGCTGCGAGTGAAGGTAAGCAGCATTCATCATTTACTGCCATACTGTTCTCTGCCTGGCTTCGTTACCACCGCCTTCCACTGGAAGAAGACACAGAAGAAAAGTTCTTGGAAGTTGAGGAAGTGCCCATGTCAAGAATCAGAACCTTGCTGATTGCATCCAGAAACTGCCTTCTGCTCCAAGTTAGCCCACTGTGCACTTTTGATAGGAACGTCTTTGATTTTATTTATAGTTTCAGTAACTGAATATCTCTCGGAAAACATTTGCCTGGCTTTTCACTTGAAAAATAATGTTTAAGGTTTGTATTCCATTGTAAGAATACATCACAGTTTATTTACCTGGTCTGTGGCAGGAAGTTTTGGCTGCCCTGTTTATTCCCAGCAGAACTGCGGCTGTGCACACTGTCCTTCCGCCTTGGATGTGCATGCTCGTGCCAGTCTCCAATGCACAGTGGGCGTTCCCGAGTCGGCACTCTGTGGACCCACTTTACCAGGTGCTGCCACGGCAGCGAGCGGAGCGGGCCACACTCCCAATTGCAGTTTTGGTTTTACTCAGTTCACATCTTTACTAGATCTTGTTTCAAAAATTCTAAAGTTTGGATGAGTGCGTTTGCAGCACATAACGGTCACATCATTGCCGGGAGTTGGTGTAAGTAAACATAAACACCTTCCACTGGAACCTCACACCGCAAGCCTGGCCATGTTTGCCTTTCTTGTGGACCTATAGCTCACTGCAGTGGCCATTTATGTTTATTAGCTGTCTCCTTTGTAAAACCCACTTTTCTCCTCATTGTTTTATTTTTTTAAACACATTTATAAGAGTTACTTATTTATGATACAGTATGTTCTCGATTTGAGAATGAGTTTCATTCCAGGGGAATGTTCTGGGCCAGATTTGTTTGTAAATCTGACAGAGTAATAGAGACTTAGGTAGAAGATTCACCCTGTTCACCCTGGTTTTTACTGACGTCTTTAAATAGGCTTTTGGCATTTTTTCCTTTTGAGACAGGGTCTTGCTGTACATTTCAGGGGGGGCTTGAACTCACTACATAGCTGAGGCTGGCCTTGAACTCAGGATTGCGATCCTCCTGCCTCAGCCTGCTGAGTCCTGGGATTACAGATGCGCACCACCATGCCCACCTTTTAGCTTTTTCTTGAATAACTATTAAACTGAGTGGGATTCAGTGCTGATACTGATCCTGTGTCCACATACTGCGAGGTTTGTCTCCTCCAGCACTGTACCGCGTTTTGGATATTTTGTTGACTTCATTGGCATAGCAGACACCATGTGTTTTATGATCTTGTCCATATTCTTTAGAACTGTGCCAGTGGATGAACATTTCATAAGGAGTGACATCTACCATCTTTACCCCCCAGTCCAGTCTGTTATTTTCACTTTTGTGTCCGTGGTTATTTCTTTGTGCTTCCTAGCAATCCCCTGCACATCACCACTGCTTTTCCTCTGCTGGACACCCTGGGCTCTGCCTGCACGTTGCGCTGCGCCCTGCCTCACCATGCAGGGAGTGTGCAGCAGCACAGCTGTGACAGTGCCCATCAGACACCTGAGCTGCTTCTGTGCTTTGTGCACATCTACGAATGTTCATGACGCCAGGGCGGTTTGTAGTTGTGCAAGTTCCCAACTTGAATGTTCGTAAGGTGGAGATGTACTGTACTAGTCTCTTGTTAAGTTTCAATACATTTTCTTACTCTGTGACTTGTCTACTTGTTCTATTGTATTTTGTGAGGTGGCAATACTTAGTATTGAATTATCAGTCTTTTACTTTGTGGTAATTGTTACGTCTAAAGAAACTTTTCTATCCCCAAGGGCATGACAGTGTTCTTTCATCACCTCTGTGTGCTGTCACTTTTCAAGTAAACACTGGAAAACATCTTGTTTCTGTAGAACCAGTATGAAAAGCATAAAGAAGTAGGCGCAGCGCAGGGGGTGAAGATTCTTGGGAAAGACCTGGAGAAAACACTGGCTGGCTTACCCCTCCTGGTGGCGTATAAAGATGATGAGATTCCTGTTCTTAAAGTAAGTTAACTGGTAGTGTTTTCTCCAGAGCTGGTTGAATTTTTCTGTTTTCAGTAGGACACAGGGTAGGAGTGCCTACCGAGTGGGCACTGTGTCCCTGAGTAAAGCCTGTCACCTGCTGGCCTCTTAGTGCAATTTCCTTTGAATTTACTGAGTCTGTACAGTCATAGCAGTTGGCATATATAATGCAATCAAAAGCTAGGAGGTGTTACTCATGCTTCATTTTAGAAACTGTAGTATGTAGACAGATAAATCATATTACATAATGGTCACTTTTAACACATTCCTGCTGGCTTGAACAGCGGGTGGTGCGGTGGTACATGCATTCCTTCCCCATCGGGTAACATGGGGCAGTCCCGTCAGATGACACTAGCCACCCGGTGGGATGGGGAGCATGAACAGCCCTGTTGTAAATATGTTCAAGCTTGGCATTTTTCAGATCAGCTGGCCACTATCCAGCAGGCTCTCACAAAGGAAGACTTTGCTTGCTAAAGAAAAATTATGGTTACCAGCACTGCCTCTGTGGTGCTGGACCATCTTTACTCCCCTAGCAGCCCTCAGGGAAGCGCCGCTGGGCTGGTGTGGCTCTGGCCACTGCCCGAGTAGGGAGTGTAGTGATGCTCACTTTTAGTCAAGAAGCAAGAGCTGCTTAGATTATTAATCAGTATATTTTTACAGTGAAGCAGTTGTAGGGCTATAACATTTATGTGTGCTTTTAAATTATAGGTTAAAAATATAAGAGGTTATTTTTATCTAATACTTCATCCTGCCCACCCATCAACCATACTGGAGCAGAGGTTAACCATATTTCAAAGTTAGCCTAAAACAAAGGTGTCAGGCCTAGCGTCACACACTGAAGGCAGAAGGATCCAAAGTTTGAACCCTGTCTCAGATTTTAAAAACTGGGCAGGTAGTTCAGTGAGAAGGCCCTAAACTCAGCCCCTAGGGTTGCCAAAAAAAAGTACAGTGGGAGAGGCGTAGGACATGGCTGTCCAGCTCCCTCCTCTCCTGCTGGCACAGGTTATACTTCTCTCTCTAAGCCTTAAAGTACTTATGGAAAAAAGTTTCATTCTCAGCAGCTGAGAGTAACGTGTTGCCATGCTTATAACTCTTACTTCAAGGATGAGCTGATCCATGAGCTGAAGCAGACACTAAATGCCATCAAACTGGAAGAAAAAGGTGTCTACGTCCAGGCTTCCACACTGGGCTCTTTAGAAGCTCTACTTGAATTTTTGAAAACTTCAGAAGTGCCCGTAAGTAGCTGCACTCAGCCCCACACGCAGTGGTAGCCACGGTCTGTGGTATTGTTCTGTTACCCGATACACGCAAACCCGCAATCACTTTTTACAGTACGCAGGAATCAACATTGGCCCCGTGCATAAGAAAGATGTCATGAAGGCTTCCGTGATGCTGGAACACGACCCTCAGTAAGTGATCTTATCCCCTACACGGCCTGTGCTTTCCAGACAGCCCCTCCGGATGTCCTTTTCCACCGAGTGATCTCTGATGTGTTCTCACCTTTCAGATATGCAGTCATTTTGGCCTTTGATGTGAGAATTGAACGGGATGCACAAGAAATGGCAGATAGTTTAGGAGTTAGAATTTTTAGTGCCGAAATTATTTATCACTTATTTGATGCCTTTACAAAATATAGACAAGACTACAAGAAACAGAAACAAGAAGAATTTAAGTAAGTTGCTTTTATTTTGGATCTTTGTTAGTGAAGTTGGGAATTACCAAATACTAGAAAAGGGTGTAGGTAAAAGGGAAAAGTGCAGCATTTGTGTACCAGACGGTGCACGCTGAAGCGGCTGCCCTGACCCAAATCCCTGCCCTGGGATGTGCATTCCGTAGTGTGGGCAGGTACTCTGCAGCCTTTCAGCTTGTTAGTATCCAAGTTAGCAGGCTGAGGTCTCAGTAATGGGTTAGCATTGACTAAATGGGGGCTTTATCTGGCTAGAATTTATCTGGGATTGCATGAAATTAATAAAATTAGTGTGAAAATTAGGAGACAAGGGAAGGGAAAAGTATGTTCCACAGACATTGTGAACACTCATGTCCCTACTACCGGGGCTGGAGGAGCAGACAGTGGGGCCCTGGGCCAGGCTCACTCTCCAGGGGCTCTGGCTTGCTCTCCCTGGTAGAGAAAACCTGCAGATTCAGGAGAAACAGAGAAAAGTGGCTGCAGTTAGCAGTGGGAAGCATCTCACAGCCTAAGACTCAAGAGCCTAAGGCTCACAGCATAAGATTGCGAGAGCCGCACAGGCGCAGCCCTGGCAGCTAAAACAGGAAACTGTCAGGGACTGTGGTAGACAAGGGGCTCAGGATTAACAGGGCCCCATGGAGGAGACGGACTGAATTCACTTGAGTTGTGAGGAGGCATTGGTAGCCAGGGCGGTAAGTTCTCAGGCAGCTTGTGCAGGCCTGGAAAAAGTGGTTAGGGGCTGCAGAGCAGAGCAGTGTGTGCAGCAATGGGTCAGTTTGAGAGGCACTCTGAAGTAGTGCTGATGTACATATGGAGCATGAAGTTGGAATACACTCACTGGAGGTCCCCACAAGCTGTCAAAAGTAGATCCGCACTTGTTAGGATACCTGCTAGGACCCTGTAAGGCTTTTGGAGCATGTGCTTGAGAAGCAGAGCAGGGCAACTGGCCTCATAGTAGCTGTTTGGCTCAACAGTTTGGGAATGTAGTGAAGACACGGCGGCGGTCCCCAGTGAGACTCCTGTGCACCCACTGAGACTTGTCCCCCAGGTATCTGGGGTGTGGCTGCAACATGGCATCTCCCTGAGCCAGGCCTTGCCTTTTGGTCCAGGCACAGGGTGCTTCTGTGCTGCACTCCCTCCTGGCTGAGACCCCGAGGAGAAAGTGAACACTTGGGAAGCAGCAGGGGAGGCTGAGGAGGAAGGAAGGAAGCAGCAGGAGCGGCCAGGCCAGGCTCAAGCAGCACAGCCCAGCTGCCCACACTTCTCACCTGGCCTCAAGACCAGAGCTCTTCCACCCAACGCAGGAAGCTGCGTGGTCACTTGTTTTTTTTTTTTTAAATGTTTATGATTTTGTTTCTTTTTTTGTACCGGGAATCTGACTCTGGACCTTTAAGCTTGCCAGGCAAGTGCTTAGGCCACTGAGCTAATCCCTGGCCCATGTTTATGATTTTGTAAACTTAAAAATTCTTTTTTTTTTTTTTTTTCCAGGCACATAGCAGTATTTCCCTGCAAGATGAAAATCCTCCCCCAGTATGTTTTTAATTCTCGAGATCCAATAGTGATAGGGGTGACGGTGGAAGCAGGTCAGGTGAAACAAGGGACACCCATGTGTGTTCCCAGCAAGAATGTAAGTTCCCATTGTCTAAAGACGTTTGGGGCAGGGGGCGGGGTAGGATGGGACACCAAAAGACATGGTTGAAACAAAAATGTTCCATCATTTGTACCTCAGTACTGGCCCAATACTGGTTAAATGTGTTCATTCCTAGTACCTGCTGCCAGGGCCCACCTTCCTCCAAGGTCTACATTCCTAAGAAAAATCAGTAGGACGTGAGCGTACCCTCCACCTGCACGCTGTGCGTCCTCCCGAAGCTGTCCTCCTGCTGGCCCTGCTACTGTTCTGGGGAGTTTCCAACAGTCCCCTGTGCTTTAGAAGTATAGTCCAGCTGCTCTGCAGCTTAGCCCTGCATTTGGGTTTGTCTTCCTCACTAGGTACGGGTTAGAACTACAGGAAGGAACCGGAACCTTCACAGGGCCTGTGACTCCTGGGTCACACAGGCCCTCACTGGCGTTGGTGCTGACCCAGAACTCCCTGGGGAAAATGCTGAGACAAACTTTCCCCAGCACTTCTGAGCCAGACACCTCCACCCCACTGACTGTGGTACCTACTGCAGTCCGTGCGAGGCAGTACCCAGATGGCTGCAGGATTGTGTCTTTCTCCCTTCCCTACTGAAGCATCCCACAGGCGGTTTGCCCAGTCCGGCTGTTGGGAACCCTCACCACAGGCCCCCTGCCTTCCCGGAGGTAGCAAGCTGCTCCAGATTTCTCTAGTGCTTCCCCTGTGTAGACCGGGATCATTCAGAGGAAAATGGCACTTGGTATCTGCTCAGTGGGTGGCCGAGCTAGGACATTGTCCTTGGCAATTAACTCCTGTGTGCTTTTGGCTGGTCTACCAAATGGAGCTCTCTGCTGACTCTTACTCTTGCCTCTTTCTCCCACAAAGCAGCCAGAACCCCCTTACTCTCCAAACTCCAGCACTGCATCACTCATTACTCACAGCTTGTCATTTTTTAATCTGCACCATGGGGCCCTCACTTCCTTTTCTGATTGCTTTGAGCTCACTGCTGCTTGAGAACCTCATTTCCGTAGAGCACAAAGGAAGTTGCACAGGGCACATCAGTGATCTCGGCTGTCCTCTCGGTCATACGGGGTAGCTGTGAGTGCGGGTGTCCGGCTATGGAGACACTTGGTGACGAATGCAGGCTCACCTCAAAGCTGTAGGGCAGGCTCTAGAGCGGGGTTGGTTCAGGTGTAGTGTCTCTGCTGGGCAGGAATCCTCTACATACGTTGTGCTTGTCTCATTTTACAGTTTGTTGACATCGGAATAGTAACAAGTATTGAAATAAACCACAAACAAGTGGATGTTGCAAAAAAAGGACAAGAAGTTTGTGTCAAAATAGAACCAATTCCTGGTGAGTCTCCCAAGATGTTTGGGAGACATTTTGAAGCTACAGACATTCTAGTCAGTAAGGTAAGTTGTTTCACCACAGTGGCAAGCATCCAGCAACAGAGAAACTGAGCTGCTTTACACAGGTTACCTGTATCAGTAGCTTGTCTCTGGCCCTGTCGACTCACACGGGGCCCTTCCCTAGGTCCTGTCTGTGGTAGGGCTTGGTCGCACCAACCATGCCAGGACACTGGATCCATGCCTCACAGGTGGTGTGGACTTGGTCCCCTTTCTTCCGCTTAAGCTTTCTGTGGCCCATGTTCGTTCGTTTTGTTCACCTTGTCTGTGCCTCGGGCATTGCAGATCAGCCGGCAGTCCATCGATGCCCTCAAAGACTGGTTCCGAGATGAAATGCAGAAGAGTGACTGGCAGCTTATCGTGGAGCTGAAGAAAGTGTTTGAAATCATTTAATTTTTCCACATGGGGCAGGAATTGAAGTAATGCAATATTATGTTGTAAGACCACCACCAAGACAAGACAAAAAAAATGGAACAGACGTTTGTGGACACTGATGGATTGAGGTGTATAAAATGTTTTCCATGAGAAACCAAGAAGCTTACACTGGTTTGACAGTGGTCAGTTACTCGCCCCCACACCCCAGCGCCTGTCCCCCATCCCTCTGCCCCCACCTTCTTCCCCACTCGGCTGCTGTTTTAAAGTTTGCCCTTCCCCAAATTTGGATTTTTATTACAAATCTAAAGCTCTTTCAATTTTATACTGATTAAATCAGTCCTGCAGTATTTAACCAAGCTTCTGCAGATTTTGTGATTCTTGGGACTTTTTTGATGTAAGAAACACATCTATGCGTATTCCTCCACATTGATGTTTCCAGCATTCTTCTGCCATATGCCCTTAAGAGTTTTTAAATAGAAAAGTAGGCTTTCTGATATTTATCTGCTTTGTGTGAAACCATGGTGTAAAGCACAGCTGGCTGCTTTTTACTGCTTGTATAGTCATGAGAGTCCATTGTAACCCTCCCAATTCCAAAGTACCAATAAAGGAAACAGACATTGCAATACCAGAAAGCTCTGTTAGGTTTCCATGTTAGCGTAGCTTCTCATCCTCAGCATGGGCTTTGCAGGATGAGGATTATATTATACATGTCCACAAGAGGGACTTTTACATTCTCTAGGATAAAAGACAAAAAATACAGAGAATTCTATCATGGAGATCCTCACAAAGATACAAGTGGCAACAAACAGGAAACTATTTGGGTTTTGTGCTTCTGAGTTGTTGCAGATACTTAATGCTAGTAATCTGACAACAGCTAGTTGGGGCTTTCCTGAGCAAGGTGGGTCCATGTGAGCACATACTCTTCCCAGCTTTTTAAGACACTCGACAGATGTCCTAACAGTTTAGGTCATTTTTGCATGTTTAAGGAGAAAATCGGAATTATTTACTAGTAGGAATTAGGAACTGTATATTTTTAGCTGTTATGTACAGCAAGAAAAGCCTGAAAATCTGTAAGTGTCCCTACATCCAAGTAGTAAACATGTTTCTCATTTATGCTTGGAAACAAGGATAAGATGGCTTAGAAGCTTTACCCTTTTTTTTTGGAACAAGCAGAATCTTCATCTGTGACCGCTCAGAAATTTCAGAGCCTGTAGCACTGGGGCCTGCTGAGTTCTCAGCCTTTTAAGTATGACAAGTACTAGGTGCTTCCTAGAGTTGAGTTTTTAAGGATTCACAAAAAAGGAGCCTATACAAAATAGACATACAGTTCTTTATTAAACAACTGTAAACACTTCACTGTAAAAATCCGTAAAACTTTATAAACAAACATTTTGTAAATAGAATCTATACTACAGTAAAAGAACACAGTTATTTACATGCAATACCGACAAATTTGGCACTTTTTTAAAACAAATGTACAAAACGCTTGCTTAAAAAGAAATTTAAAATTATAAAAACCGAGAGAGCATTACTGTCATGCACTTTGCAAATACCTCACAAGCACTTACGGCACAGCTAGCCAAGAGCACCAGGCTCCCCGGCACCGTTTATGTTACTTTTAATGTGCTTCCGTAAGTTTGTTGTAAAACCACCTGAACGTTGTCAAGAATAAAATCAAATGCCATATTCCAAACCGACTCCACCGACTGCTGCATCAACCTGAAGGTGAGGAGAGAAGAAGTATCAGGAACGCTCTCTTTAAACTAACTCCTTCCTCAGAATCAGGCATTATCTTCACCACTGCACACTTGGATTTATGGAAGTTTTTTCTGGCCACAAAGTAAAATCCTAGATAGGCCACTCAAAAGGGATTTCCTATAATTTTAATCCATAGTGGATTTAAACCTGGAGAACAACCTCATTTTGAACTTCGTACACTGTTGTCATTTGCGACATTTCTATTAGATTCAAAACACCCATTTTTTTAAAAAATTAACCCTGAAGAATAATTTGCCAGGAACTTAACACTTGTTCCACGTACCCTTAATTAATGCTGACATGGCATTTTCCCCATCTTAAAAGAACGGAATAGATTCACCTTTTCATATATTTTATAACTAGATCCAGCTTTTCCAAATCTTTTTCCTCTATCAGATCAGTACAGTATTTCACAACTTGCAGGATGTCTTCTTCCATTGGATCTAGGGAGGGGGAAAAACCTCAAATGAGGACCAGTGTATGCTTTTAAAGGAGAAAGGTAGAGATCTGCAGGGATAAAGGAGAATTCCCATTTCTACAGCTGTTCCACTGACGTTAGAGCAAGCAGAATGGGCTATATAGGGAGGGGGAGGTTTACGAAGAAACTCCTAGAACTTCAAAAACTGAGGGGAGGTGGTTTAAGCACGTTAGAATTAGAAAACTCAATCTGTATAGTCTGTTCATGTTCTCAAATCATAGGCCACCCGACACTGGCCAAGCCAACCTGAGATTGTTGTTATCCACTCTCTGAGCAACGTCTTCACATCATTGAACTCTATAGCTCCAGCTAGATTGGGTGCTGCAGGTCTAACACAGCTGGGCTGGTCAGGCTGCAGAGTAGATGGGCCTGGCACATCTGAAGTAGAAGCCAAGAGTTCTTCCTATTAAAACAAAGGACAAAAGTGCTATATTTACACAGTACCAGGCACACTAAGATCTGATAAAGGTGGATTTTAAAGTGTTTACAAATAAATTACCAGTGGTTTCTCAGCAGCAGGTGCTTCATGTTTCAGAAACCCATCCATTAACTTCTGGGGGCTCCCGCAGGCCCCTGGCAGAATTTTTGCAGGACCGTTAAGCTTACTTTTCAGAGGACTCTGAATCCTTTTTTGGGGATTGATGGAAGTTTTTTTCTTGCTTTTCTTGTCTTTCACTGCTACTGACTTTAGCTGAAGTGAAGGATTCTTTGGCACTGAAAGAAGAGGGGTACAGACCCTCAACAAATGAATCTGGTCAGTCCCAGGGGCTTTCTTCCTCCCAAAACAACCCTCCCGCTTCGTGCCGCTTCCACCCCCCTAGCCCCAAAACACCTGATAAGAGTGGGGGCCATGCACAGCATGGCTGAAAGGCCAGGCCGCGCCACTCCGCCTCGACCCTGCACTGACTATGCTTGCTTTGGTGTGTTGCTTCTCTATAAGGGGGGGGGGGGGGGAGCTCAAGAAATGTTACAGTAAATGTTGGTTTAAATGTGTGAAGCTTTGATACTCTGAGGCCTGCATCCTTTGCTCTGAGATTCCTAGTAATACTTCACCCAGTCTCTGTTTCAAAGTCCAGAATACAGGTACTATGCCAAGGACCATGCCACCCCTCAGCCCTGCTGTGCACTTATCATGCTGTATATTCTCCAGAGCGAGCCCCTAACAAGATGACGGCACAGCAGGGATGCCGCCGCCGCTCCTTCAGGACTCCCACTCCCCCGGCTCACCGGATGCGCTGGCGGGCTGCTGGTGAGTGGTGTCCTCTCCCTGCCTCTGTCTTTGATCATATGCTGCTTTCAGCTCCTTCTGTAGCTCAGCAGGAAGGGCAGCAAACACCTCGGGGTCCACCTAGGGGAAAAGGGACACTGAAAGTCAAACCTGAGGTCACTCTAGGTAGCAGCTAGCTTACACTTCTCACAAATAAGGCTGTTTCCAAATCGTACTTTCTGATCTGTACCAATTCTTAATGGGCCCTTAGTATCAAAGCACATTCAGAGAAACCTCAGGGTGAGGATAAGGAATTAAATGTGCTTACAGTTGATTTCCAAGTAAAACCACTACAACCACAGGGGACAATCAGGGCAATGCATGTGAACAGAAGAGACACAAGAAAAGGCAATGCCACCACGGGTATCTCTGTTCGCCTTCACCACCCCATGCACTTGGGCTGCCGGGAGCACAGTAACTGCTGTCTTCTGGCCAAGGTGTACCCACACTGTGTGCCCACCTGTCCTGTTACCAAACTCAGTTGCTTCCAAGCAAGGCATATGGTCAGTCTGTGTCAGCCACACTGTCCCCTGCCCATCCCTGGGGGCCACAGTATGAGCTACTGCGCTATGGGCACAAAGGGGAAAGGGAAATGTGCCGGAGGGCAAAAATTCTTTATGATAAAAGGTCCCTAAATTTAACTTACCTGTGAAAATGCTGGAAGGGCTATAATATTTATTCCTGTGTCACTATTTGATTCTTGAGGTTCTGGTATCTGCAACAGAACTGTCCCAACTGGTTG
Organism: Dinomys branickii; assembly: GCA_004027595.1. Classification (NCBI taxonomy): domain Eukaryota; kingdom Metazoa; phylum Chordata; class Mammalia; order Rodentia; family Dinomyidae; genus Dinomys; species Dinomys branickii. The sequence continues at coordinate 33,634 of PVLD010001457.1, forward strand.
TGGCAAAATCCCTGTACTACAACCATTTACTGGTTCTCTCTTTCTGTCACCACGTGGCTCTCCTTGCTGAATGGCACAGACTTGCTCTATCTGTTCGCGGAGATCAGATGGAAGCGCTTCTAAAACAGACTGATCAAGCTACAAAATAGCAAAAAAATGTGAGCTTGAAGTGAGTATGTGCTCTGAGATGAGGTGTATGAGAAGTGACTCTCTGAAGATAATGAACATAAGGCACAGGCTAGCAGGCTAGAGGGTACCATTCCCCGAAAGCAGCACATCTTTGGAAGTGTCCTAGCCTTTTCCATAGAAGCCTGAAGCCATGCACAAGTCTGGAGGTTCAATGTTCGCTACTGTCCGGAACCACCAAGGTCCTAATAACTCATGGAGTAGCTCCCAGCAAGCGCTCCAGTGTTAAATGTCTAGGCTGGAGAACAGTGCTGCGTCGAAATTCACCTTTGAGAGGGAAGACTGACAAAAAATATAAATACAGTGGTGCCTCAGTTCATAAACTTAGGTTCTGTGATTTTGGAAAAGATGGCCATGTTTATGTGTGTGTGATAGCCACGGTCACATTTGTCACCGATGAAGAGTTTGCAAGCAAAAGTAGTAAGTTGAAGTGATCTGTAGAAGCTATCTTTTCTCTGCCTGAATACTAGAATCCCCTGCTGCCTCCTTGACAGGCCTTCTGTCTTTGTGCACATCTAGCCCATCAGAAATACACACTCACAAACTGGATAGCCACCCTTGGTGGGAGCAACTATTTCTAGTGGTTACCGCCAACTGGACTTCACTGTGAGCATTTAAGAATTGCTCCTTTCCCTAGTCTCAGAGCCAGAACTTATCTTTTTCAGCCTCTCTCCAGGGCAATGGAGTGGATCACAAACCTCCCTGTAGAGCTTAAAGCGCAGTCTTCTTTTCAAGGAACGAAGTTTGCCAACAGGGGGCCACACACATGCTACAGGTTCCCACCCTTTGAAATGAGTCTTCTAATTTACTACAGATCGCCAGAGCTGCTTTGTTTACAGAACAAGTCCATGTGACATTGATGTGATAGGCAGTGGCTGTTACTAGAGGACTGCCTTCAGACACGCTTTGTGCCTTGCAAGAGCTGCAAATCCTGGCAGCAGTTCTTTTGCTAAACCCCATCACTGCTCACTTAGAATTCAGCGACATCACAGTTCACTGATGTATAAGCCATTTTTCTACTACAGGAGTTTTATACTTTTTAAGACTATTAAAAAATACCTGGGAAGGTGATGGGACCTCTATACTCAAGTTAAGTCTTGACTGCATGGTGACAGAAGAATGCAGACCATTCCATTTCCGGGAAGAGTTGCCCTTATTAGTGTCAGCACTGACAGTGGTGGGCAGATGTGTAGGAAAGGATGGCGAGAAAGTGCAAGTTCTGGGAGCAGACAATGCTTCCGTGTCCACAGCAGCCAGAAACACTGCAAGTATAGAACACGTCAAATAGCCTCTTCAGCTCATCTCAACAAAGAAAACCTTTAATCCCTGAACAGTTTCCCTCTGTCTACTCACTGCAAAAACTTTGACTAGATTCACTGTAGTAAAAAATGTAAATCTCTTAAAAAAAAAACCGCAAAAAACATCATACACAGCCATGCCAATTTGAAAATTAACCGTGCCCACCCCCCCAAGATGTAAGCAGCACTGAATGAACCAGGCTGACAGCCACCGACCTTCCTTGTTCTCCTCCTCTTTGGGTTTCTTAGCTTTCTGAACTTGGAGGAGATCACGAACAGAGTGTGACCCACCGGGAAAGCGGCTTGACTGAGCCGGTGTACGACTGGAACATGTGGAAGGGTTCAGATTAGTAGGAACCAACTGATTCACTTGAATCCCAACCTAGAACCAGAATAAAGAGTATTTTTCTAGGAAAACTAAAATGAAAATGTGAACCGTATTAAGCAAAATTCTTAGCTAATCCTTTTACTATCTTATTATGTTTTGTGAATAAAGGGGTAATTGAAGTATTCAAATAAATGGGATATGATGTATTACAAAAGCTGTTTGTAGGTGAGCTATTAATACGTTCATGACGGGGCTGTAATTCCTATGTCTCAATGCCAGGCCATCCTGAACCATGAGTAGTATATGTACAATTCTCATTGGGCAGCTTTTTATTAATTAGTAAAAAGGCTGAAAAAAAGTGATTAGACCCATTTAGTTGAAGCCACCCAGTGGGACAGCCACCCATGTAACCACACTGGAACTTTAACGAAATACTGTGTTCTACCAAGGCTGTACCCTATGTATGCAAACGGTTGCAGTTTATTTTTTTGCATGAAGTTCACATCATGTTCCATTATTTCTGGCATTCCAAAAATGGAAACTAGGCACAAACAGGTTGAGCATAGGATTTCTAAAAAAAGAACTAGGGCTAAGGCTGTAGCTCGGTAGGTAGGGCATGTGCTCTGCATATGTGAAGCCCTGGGCTCAGTTCACACACGCCTCCTGCTCTCCCCAAGTAGGGGGCGGCCTACTTGGCAAATCTGCTTAGTGCTTTTCAAAGAAAAGATGAGCGTGAGCAAGCAGGTATACTGCAGACCACTGCCCACCATCAAACCGAAACGTTTTCCAGAGAGAGGTTTCCGTTATGTTGGCATAGTGACTTACCCCTTCAATAAAATATACCTCAGCCAAAAAACCCCTTTACTCTCTTTGTGCCACACAGCTAAGCCTGCGAAGGTAAATCAAGTGTGGATGCTTTTCCTGCCTTGTGCTCTTTCCCTTCTTGTCTGTCTGTGCCCTGTGGCTGACAGTCTGGAGACGCCCAGTGGAGGGGAGGGAACCACACAGGCCATGCTATGTGCTTGCAGCTAAGTGCTGTATGTTCAATGCGATTTGTCCCCGAAGGGTCCATGGTCAAAGCTCAGTCCTCAGGGTGGTGATGCTCAGGGTCGAGGCCTGGTGAGAAGTGCTTGAGTCACTGAGCCCTCAGAAGAACAATACGTGCTCTATAGTTGCCCGCCCTTCTTGATCATCATATTGCAGACATCAGAGTAAATTTCTGATTAAAAAAAAAAAGGACCTCAAAGGTACAAGATTTACAGATTCACAGTTCCATCTATTACTAGAGTCGAGAATAGAAGGAACAAAGGAACGTACAAAAACCTTTCATTAGTTAAAAGTATATAAAAACGTTGCTAGAGACAGGAAGTTGGGATTTTTCTGTTTATACATCAAGGGAGCTAGATCCACACAAACACCAACATCCCACCAACACCGGTCTTAATTCAGCTTGAAACCTTACAGAATTTTTAAATGTTACACACTTACCCCTCTCATATCCGATATATTTAGTTTCATTGTATGAAACAGGTTTAGTGTAGCCTTCCCAATTATTTTTGCACTATCTGTTGCCTGGTCAAGAGTTACAGTCCTGTAAATGATAGAATTACTGTTTTAAAGAAACAAAAGCTACATTCTATATATATATTCACAAGTACCTCAGTAGTATGGAAATATTTAGAGTTACAGAAAAATAGCACATTTTATATTGAACATGTTTATAAAAGTAAGACAGCAGCATCCCTCATAGGAAGCCAGTAATACCATATGAATTAAAATGGCAACAAACGAGATAAAAAAAATCACACAACAGTGAGACTTTAAGGTCTAACACTAATGGAGACCTGGTCAACTAAAAATAAGCTGAGAAATTTAGAGAATGACAAATTTCAGTTAATACATACAAACATACATATGTTGCTATGACTGCATGGTGATCACAAGGCTTCAGATTCCAAGAGCTTTACGTTACAAGATTATGTTGAGGTGCAATACTCAAAAGCAAAAGATAAATTTCCTGTATCTTGGCTTTCATTATGTTTAAAGTTAAGCCACTGACCAATTTTGACATTTGAATATGCTTATTCCATATTGCTTTCTCAAGGTTTTTATAAATGGATCAAAAATGTGTGGCCCCTAAGACAAAGAAAATGGCAACAGTCTGCTAAGAACGAGACTAGAATAAATGCATCTTGGGTCTTTACTCCTGAGGAAGAGCCAGAGCTCTGTTAGGTGCCAAAGCACCCTGAACCCTCCTCCTATTTCCCTAGGGCCTTTTTGGTGTCTCTGGCATAAGTCAAGTATTCCATTGGAAATAGAAATACCAATTCAATAATATATTACTACTACTTAACTTTCCCCAAAAAGGCATCATAAAGTGAGAAAGACAGTTATTGTTCAGGAAAGAGCTAATAACCGGTTTTTTTTTTTAATAGAAATGACCATTAATAATCAAACTACCATTTGAAACATCTGTATCACTTATGCAAGTAGATAAATATTACACTCCAAGAAGTTACAGGCAGAAAAATATATTTCATAAATTATGTTGTTCAATTTGTACTTCCTGTTTTCCAAGTGAGCAGATGTGTTAATAAGCAAACAGGAGCTTCTCTGAAAGCCGTCATTGCAGGGTGCAGCAGCATCGCTGTTCGACTGTGTACAGTTCATAAAACCAGCTGATAAGCTCACCTACCTAGCTTTCACTGTGTTTAACATGCTGATTTAACCGACAAAATAAAGCAAACTAATAAGATGGTATGCAAATCCATGTCCTTTCATATTGGTCACAAATCATATGCAACTTAACACTAAATAGCCTCACATCAAAAACTCAGGGTTTTTAAAAAGTGCTGTCTATCTTTTTCCCAAGTACTAGTGGAAATCTCCCTCTTGGGAAGGTCTCAAGTCTTAAGCCACACCTGCCCCCTTGGTCTGCAGATCTGCAGGCTTTCCCTTCTTGTCTGTCTGGGCCCTGTGGCTGACAGTCTGGAGACGCCCAGGGGAGGGGGAGGGAACCACACAGGCCATGCTATGTGCTTGCAGCCTCAAGTACTGTGTGTTCAGTGTGATTTGTCCCCGAAGGGTCCATGGTCAAAGCTCAGTCCTCAGGGTGGTGATGCTCAGGGGTGAGGCCTGGTGAGAAGTGCTTGAGTCACTGAGCCCTCAGAAGATTCTCCCTGGACATCTTTCTCACCTCTCCACCTCTCACCTTGGGACCTGTCCTGACCAGTGCTGCCCTGTGACTGCCACCTGCAAAGGGAGGAAGGAAGGACTCACAAGAGCTAGCCAATGCCAGTGTCAGGCCCTGGACCTTTAGCTCCTGAGCTAACCCTTCCCTTTACAAACCTTTACAAAGCCCCAGCCTTGAGTATTTTGTTACAACAGAGGAAAAGGAACAAAGACTGTTAACCTAAGACAAGATAAACTTACCGGGCAACATTATCACAAATTCCATGGCCTCCAAATTTTGCAGTCTCTACAGGGGCCCCTGGCTTTCGTACCATGATTTTGAGAGTCAAACGTTTACCCTTCATGCCAGCAGCCTCGAGTCGTCTTTGGATTTCTTCTGAAAGGTTTAGAAGGAAAGCTTCTGCCTCTTTTGTCTATGAAACAAACATGGAAAAACTTCCATATTACCTTAAATACCTACCAGTTCTCAATAATGGAACATTTAATAGCAGCATGTCTTTTATTTCTTATCCTGAGCATCTATTAAAAAACATGCCATATGCACTGAATTCCATGTTAAATAAAAATATCCACCTTCCACAAAAGTGAAAGTAGCAAGAACAAAAAGGTCTTTTTCCTTTCTTGCTATTCCTACACTGTCACTGACCTGCTGACAATCTTTTGGATTTTTGATCTTATTAAGAAATTAAATTTCACTAAAAATGTGTGTTTTCTTCTATTCCTATGTCCAAGCATCTTTTCCATTCTTAGAGAAATAAGAGCTAATAAGTTTCAAAGAGCAGGCGCTCATCAAATTTCAAATCCTCATTCAGATGTTTACTAATCCAAATCCAAACATACTCTGAAGGAAAATAAAAACTAGCCAGTCACCAATGGTACTATTTTCTAGGTGCATGAACAGTAAGAGGAAACCTACTTGTAACTACAGCTTAAATCTTTCAATACTAAAATCACATTTCTGGGCTGGGCCTGATGGTGCATCCCTGTAATGGTAGCAACTTAGAAGGCTGAAGCAGGAAGATGGCAAATTTAAGATCAGCCTGGGAAACCTAGTAAGACCCTGTCTCAAAATAAAAAGGACCAGAGCTGTAGTTCAGTGGTGCACGACTTACCTACCATATACAAGGCCCCCAACTTAATCCCCAGTATGGAGGAAGGAGGTGGCAGGGGGAGAAGAGACTATCTTGCTATTCTTTATTCTTCCTTGGAAATTAGAATAATTATGATCATCCATCTCTTTCCCCAAAGGCACACTCTTTTACTAGATTTCCCTAAGATCCAAGTTCCATCAATCTTATCTGGAACACTTCCTTCCCATGTATTTCCTAAAATTTTATTGTTTTATGGCAGTACTGGGAATTGCACCCAAGGCCTTTCCCCTGAGCTATATCCCCAACCCTACTTCCACCCCCTTTGATTTTGAGACTGGGTCTAATTGCCCAGGTTGGCCTCAAAGTAGCAATCGTCCCACTGCAGCCTCCCAGAATGCTGGGATTACAGGCGTGTGCCACATGCTTAGCCTCAAATGATCTTTCTAAAGCTCTGGGAAAACCAAGTTCTGAGATTCAATTTCAAATAGCAACAGTTTTATACGTTAGGCAGAGAGAAAAAGAACACAAAGTAAAATCTGTTACCTGGGTAAACCTAATCCCATAGTTGATCTCAGCTGAAACAGATTTCCTTTCCTTTTCAGTTCGAACTGGTCTGTCATCCAAACCACGGCAGAACCTGTACAGTGTCTGACCTATTTTGGGACCAAATTCTTTTTGGAGTTTTCCCATGGTCATGTGCTGCAAATCTCCACAAGTTTTAATTCCCAAAGATGTCAACTTAGATTCCATTGAACATCCAATGCCTAGGCAAAGAAATAGTGCCGGATAAGCTATTAATAATTTAGTAATAAGAAAAACCTACCATTTGTATACAAAACTAAAGTTTTATCAAAATGATGTGATATTTATTTATTTGCAGACGGTGTCTGTAGTTCAGGCTGGTCTAGAACTCAAGATGTGGCACAGTCTGGCTTTAAACTCACAGCAAACCTCCTGCCTCAGACTCCCAAGTGCTGGGATTACAGGCGAGCACCACCACTCCTGGACAGTGACTTTTATTTATTAGCAAATAATATCTGGATTGCTATCATCCAGAAAATCAACTATACAACAGACTTTTGTTTAAACAAGTCTGGTGTAACTGACTCACATACAGTATTACCAGATGTATAGAATGTCCAGGACTCTGACTCTCTTTTTGAGGCAGAGTCTCGCTGTGTGTGTTCAAGCTATCCTGGAGTTCACCATGTAGCCCAGGCTGGCCTTGAACTGGCAATCCTCCTGCCTTAGCCTCCCAAGTGCTGGGACTACAGGTGTGTGCCATCACACCCTCCTGGGACTATAATTCCGATGATTACCAAATTTCACATACTATTTTGAGTCACATTTTCTTAGAGTAAGGAAACTAACAAAATAGGCCCAAACTGAAAACATAACTAATGACCACAATGAACAAAAGAGGACCAATGACGCAGAGATGAAGTCCTAAGCAACCAAGTGGCAGTGGAGGGAGACAGGCTTCGTTCTTGTATGAAAATGACGACTCCCTCAAGAGGTGGCATTACCCTGCCTACAGCTCCACAGCTGTCCCTACATCCTCCTCCTGCTTCCTGAGCGGGGTTCGGTGGCAGTGACAATAGTCCAGGTTCTGTGGGAGAGCCTCTGGAAGCAGCCCTGTATGCACCTTTACTAACCTTTTAGGTTATTAACCTTACAAAAGATCTATGACATGGAGGGGAGCCAGACAAGTTCAAACCGAGATGACTGCTCCCACATAAAAGTTCGACGAAAGCTGTTTAGAGTACTGGCTCCCATCTATACCATTGTAAAGTCCAAGTCAGAAGGAGCAGCAGGGAAGGACCCCAGAGGCCGGACTGACAGTGAAACCACACACCACTCCCGAGACGGCCCCACCTGAGGGACTGGACGAATCACCGTGGGGCTGCTCACAGGCAGACACACACTTTGCAGAGGTCTGTGTATTTAAACAAGGCTTTCTGTCCCCACCCCCATTGTTCTTTGCCCTCACTCCCACCCAAGACCATGACATTCCCTTACAGACCTGGGGAGCCAAGCTATTCTCCAGGATCATAACCTCACGTGTACATATGCTGGGGTAGAAACCCAGTTTTGAGAGTATCCTGACTAGGTACAAAAACAAAGGCTACTATTTTAAAATCATCAAATTAATCATAATTTGCCTAATGTAACAATTTTTCATTCTTTGAGTCAGGGTCCTCCTAAATAGCCCAGGCTGGGCTTGAACTTGTAATACTTCTGCCCTTAGCCTCCCAAATACGACGATTATAGACATGCGCTATCATGGGAGGCTATGTGTTAATGTAACATATCATCATTCTGTGGAGTTTCCCTGAGGCATAAACTCACTGTTGTGTTTTTCCTACTTAGGCTGCTATTCTGGTTTATTAACACAGCTTAGCAGAGCTTAAAAACATTTACAGGCACACCGTGGCTAAAGGGAGCTTGTGGGTGAATGGAGTGATCAGTGAGTTTCTTCTGGTTACTGTTTCAGAGAACAAGGTTCCAGAAGATACAGTAAGTACTATTATCTCATCATCAAGTATCTTTGGCAAAAATGAACAGAGTTCTTTATCATGAGTCTCAGAAGATGTATTGCACTGGGCCCTGTACCACAGACGGCTCCCACATGTACGTGAAACTCCACCCCCTTTCCTTTGAGGCTGGGTCTCACTATGCAGTTTGGGCTGCCTTGAGCTCACTTTGTAGCCCAGGCTGGCCTTGAACTTGTGGCTATCCTTCTGTCTTACACTCCTGAGGGCTGGGACACAGGCATGCACCACCTTACCTGGCCTACGAAGCCCCTTTGTAAATGAGCGGTTTGTATTCTGTGGGACACACGTTGGGAAGAGGGACTATAATACCGTATGCAGGACAGGGGTAACACTGGAGAAGGCTGACATTTCCATACCTGAAATATCCTGAATCAGCCAGATTAAGAATTTGGAAATTTTATAGAAGTCAATAGTGTCAACACATGAACCACTCTGAGCGGTGTATGACTGGACCTAAAAAACAGAAGCAGTAGCCAGTCTTGTGCCCTTTGTTTTTGGACATCACTTAAATTCAAGGCTATGCCTCAGTGTTCAGACAGGACACATGACCTCACACTAGCCCTTTAAGAAACAAAGTCTTTCCAGCCAGGAAGCAAATGGAGGTGAATGGTAGCATTACTAGGTCAAGGAGTTAAAAATTCTTTCTGCTTTTAAAAACTTACAATTTAATTGAAAGTATGTTGTTTTGGATTGAAATGTGTCTTCCTAAAACTCCTCAAAAGAGAGCAGGCCCTTCCTCACAGAGGGCAGCGGGTGAGACAGAAGAGCAGCATCCCAGGTCAAGGAGAACAGCCTTGATGAGACCCAACCTCATGCCCTGCTCCGCTGTCCAGCTGCCCACGCTGAGAGTCCATGCATTTCTACTGTTTAAGCTGCTGCTTACAGCAACCCTGGCAAACTAAGAATTAACTAGTAAAATCATCTTAAAATGACATGTGGCTAAACACTGGTTCCAATCTATATAAAACTGTAAGATTTGTTATTAAAACTGTTTAAGTTCTGCTGACCATGCTAGTTTGATTTCATAAGGCTCTTGTTCAAAATTAAACTCTAAACGGAGCATTAAAATACCGTATTTCATATTTTCCATATGAATATATTGCTTTGCGTTACTAGGGTACGGAAGCTTTAACCTAACTTGCCATTTAGTGGCACCTGGGTCACATGACATTTCAGGACCTACGACAGGGTGCCTACTGTTTACACACACCTTTACTATGGTTAGAATATGCATCTAAAACACTACCAAATGTACTGTTAGCAAATCTTAAAACTTTCATTCTAAATGTGCGCAGGGGGTAAAGCCCTTGCCTAGTAACATACATGAAACCCTGAGTTCAACCCCCAACAATGCAAAAAAAACTGAGTAAAACAAAACACAGCAAAATGTATATGGCAGTTGCAAAACTGACACGGCTGCTTTACAACAAATAGATAGCTATACCCAAAAGCATAAAGTAACCAAAATCCTGCCCTGGGCCCCGAGAAAGGTGTTACACGAAACTTTCTTCAGCATTTAGGGTCAGAATACCACAGTACTTCATTCGTAGGTTTTATTTTCCCTAATTCAGTTCATACATTTTCTACTTTTTTAATTGTTTAATAAATTCAGAAAACTCTCATGAGATCTGCAGTGTGACTTTATTTTTTTGGTGGGGCTTTTCCTCATGTCACCTCCGGCATAATGTGTTTCCTCCTTCACTAGTGCCGGAGACAAAACCCAGGCCCTCACACATGCCAGTCAGTTGCTCTGTACTAGCAGTGTGATTTTACCAACAGCAGAGCCAGCCAGTTCTTGAAACTTTATCTGTGGCCTAGAAGTACACTACTTCAACTATGATTATTTAAAAGACCAAAAGTCAGTTTCATCGTATCCCCTTTAAAATTATTTCTCACAATCCCGAGTCTTGCTACTTAAGAAATAAAAGTAAAATCCATTTGCCACAAAACTATAAGGTACTAATTAAGATCTTAATAAATCAATTGAGAGGATAATCATTGTAGAATTTGATTTTGCTTTTCAGGACATTTACTATCTTTTTAAAAGACTAAGATTGTGAAACTCACTTTGTGCCAGAAAGCTAAGTTTAAGTAAAAACACCTGTACTTACCTGGTAGATTAACAACTAGCTGACCTCGAATAAAATCATCTACTTCTTCTGGTTTTAGGTGGTACTGCCCATCTGGTTTTGCTTTTCTAGTTGCCATTCTAGCCAGAAGAATATTAGAACCTGTGAAATTAGAAAGAACCAAAAAATGTTGTTTATTACCCACAATTAGCTTTTAAATCTTTAACAAAGACATCTATCTATAGATAGGTTTTATATCAAATTTCTAACAATAAAAATAAATATACTGTCTTGATCATTTCAAACAAGACACGTGGCAGAATTTGAGGAGTTAATCCAGATTACAGCCAACATGGTTGCTAAACAAAGGTTTTGTTCTAATCCATGCACCATTTGAGTAGGTGCTCATGCAGTCAGACAGAGAAAGCAGCCCGGCTGTGAGGGTGAAGGGCCAGGGTGTCGCTGGCTTTTCCCACTGTGGGATCCAGGCCGCGCAGGGAAGTGAGGCTCTCGGACAGGAGCCCAGCTATGAATGCAGCAGGGGCGAGGCTACTGGGAAGAGCCAGGCAGGTGGGGTGGAGCGCAGCAGGGTGTGCAGAGGCACAGGGCCTTCTCTGTGAATCTCATCTCCCACACACCAGTGAAGAGCTCTTTCAAGGAGATGGGGAAGACTTAGGTAAAACTGTGTATCTTCCTATGGTAATACAGATTTAGGAGGAGAGAAAATTACATCAAAATGACAAAGGTGCTAAGTTTTAGGGAAGGACCAAGAATGCAAGCATCACATGGGATTTTAGCTTCAATTACATGCTTCAATTTAAAGAATGTACTTATACTATTACTTATAGATTAAAAGTAAGTACAATTAAAAACAAACAATAACCAAATTGCCTGGCACTGGAACACAGAAGGCAAGTCCTAAAGGAAATGTGGGAAGAACCCATAAACCCAAAGCAAAGACTAACAGACCTGCAGGGATAATACCAATGTCCTGGTTACACTGTTTTTACTGTCAGAATCTTGTGATGGTTGGGCATCTGAAAATCTTACTGGCTGAGAAGAGTGGCTGCCAAGCAGACACTTGTATCCTGTATGCAGGCCAGCCTTCCCCAACCACCACCTCCCTTCAGTCACCCTGAGTCCAGGTACCAGGAACCCAGAGCCCATCAGTGACCCACAGCCTTCCAGGGTTATTCAAAGCAGCCACATCCAACCTGCTTTCTGACTGTCTTGCCTTTCCCACGAGAACCCCAGGCACTGGCCTCAGCCTCTGCCAGGGCCTTCATGTCATCCCGGGAGGAACCCCAAAGGCCTGCAGCATGCTGCATCCCTCTTCTCAGGAAATGAAGTGACCAATTCCCCCTTAGCCTCATGAAATACAGTCTGTCACCTCTGTTAAGGCCCATGTGTACAAAGGCGCAGGGAACTGTAGAGCAGGAAGGGTTAATGAATGAGAACGGAGGAATCCTTGCTGAAGTGACAATGGCCGAGAGGATGTTACCTTCACCTCCTAAACCTATGGCAAGAAAAGGACTAGCTGGGCAGGAGGCGGCACTGAGGAGGCCGAGAGGAGGAGGAGGCGGCAGAGGGAAGCTCAGGTCTGACAGTTGCAGAGGGTATGGCTGCAAGAGTCAACAGAAGGAGGCAAAGTGGTGGGAGCAGCTGAGGAAATACATCAGGGGCTCTGCGGTGGAATGATGAGGGGCTGCAGTCTGGAGACCTTGGCACCGAGGCTGGGACAGCTGCCCATTTCCAGAATGAGGACAGAGAGCAAAAGGACTCATATACCTCACTCCAAACCCAACAGTGCTGTGCTGCTTTCAAAACAGCTTCTGTTCCCTTTTGAAAATAAAAACTGTTTACAAATCTAATCCAGCTTCTTCCATTTTTGAGAAATAATGTGTTCAATTGCAAAAATATTGGATCATCAACCATTTATTTCAATTTCCAACACTTTTATCTTATGTACTGTAGAGGTGCAAGCAGGGGAAGACCCAACTATGTAACATGCAGTGAGCTGCTAATGACTCTTTATAGCAGTGACTTTCAAGGATCCTAAGTACTTTGAGTACAAATTAAGCCAGATTACTAACCAATTCCAACAGAGGCAGCACATTTAGTCTTGTCTTTGATTTCCATACGGACAGCACTTGCAAATTCATCAGGAGTGAGTTTTGTCTCCGCCAGGATCTCGGTGATGTCTACCAGTGCTTCATCACAACTGACAGCTTCGATGCTGTGAGTGTAGCTGTCAACACAAAGCAAAGGCAATGAGTCCCAGCCACGGCCGCCATCTGGCAGACACAAATGTTGCAAAATAAAGTCTTCTTATGCTGTCTCTCCTTCACATTTCTTCACAAGGCTTGAAATACTAAAGAAAACAAGCATTTAAGTGAACTGGCCAAAGGGCCACTGTTTAGCCACCAAACTTTTGACTGTAAGGTTAATTAATGTGTTTCCTTTTCCATATTAACTATTAAAAACATCAGCAATTATCACTCTAATTTGTCTTATTGAGAATATACTTTTGTATCCTTTGAATAGTTGCAAAGTAGTGGATGGATTTGAACTGTCAAAATATTTAAGAAATTTTAAACACCATTTACAAGAAAACTTAAAAAACAAAAATTTCACAAATCAGCCCAATAAATAAATTGCTGTTCTCCTAAAACAAAACACACTTAACTCCTATTCACAAGAGACCTGGGACGCAGGGTGCTGCAGCACAGAGGGGCCGGGCACCCTGCGCACAGGTCTAGCAGACCCCTTTCCACACGCCACCACACACAAGTTCTTTTCCTTATTCTATCGCGCTCCAAGATCCACCCACAGTAAGAACATGCTTTAATTAGCTAGAGAAGAAAGGCAAAGGAAGGAGTTGAAATGTGGTTCCAATGATAATTAAACACAGCTATGAAACCACAAAACAACTGGATCAGAAATGGGAAGCAGGGGCTGGAGTGAAATAAGCACCTGCCTAGCAAGCACAGGGTCCTGAGTTCGATCCCCAGTACCGCCAAAAAAAAAAAAGGGGGAAACAAACAGAGGCCTCACGACTAAGAATGTGTCCTCAACGATCCACTTGGTAAGGTGCACTAGAAGGGCCAGCCTCATCCTTACTGTGAAAAGTAGATCAAAGTCTACTTCTACAGGTACAAAGTAGATCAAGATCTCTATTCGTTCAAGAAACGAGTAGGTACTGTTTAGGGTAAAATAAAAACAATTAAGAACAGAAAAGTATACCTGACAAAAGCAGAGGAAGATGTCCTGAGGCAGACAGAATCTGTACCTGAGATAAGATTTCCAAAGGTATTAGAATAATGGGATTTTTTTCCCCTGAGAATGGAAAATACCACTAAAAATGTCTTCCCACACTAAAATTCCATCAGGGTTAGTGTGAATCACAGTTCTTCCTCAACTCTTCCTGGCCTGAAGTCTGCTCTAGCACATGACACCACTGCTCAGCTCAGTGCCCATTCCCAGCCCTCATCTGGGTGCCACTGCTGACCTTGGCTTCGGAACAAGGTAAAGCCCTTCCCACTTATTGACAACACTACTCCTACATTTGGGATCTCAATGATAGCAGGGATTTTACTGGCTTGTCGTGCCGCGCTGAACTCTACCTATCGATGCCAGACCACGTCTCTCTACATTTTCCTCCCCTACTAGTGGAGGTTCCCAAGAAGGCAGAAATGAGGTACTATTCATCTTGGTAGGACCAATAGCCCTAGCAGCCACCCATCCTTACTACAACTGGATATCACCTATGTTCGAGGTAAAGTGCTTAGGAAGAGACAGAAGTAAAGAAGACAAGAGGCGAAGAAGTCTGTCTCCTGAAGCATTAGCACAGCCCTGGTACGGACACCACTGCCCAACATTCAGATGCCTCTTCTGATAGATAAAAGTTTTATGGGAGCTCAGCCTACTGTATCATTCATTTCTATCATTTGTGTTTGTTTTCAACTTACAGAGTCGAGTAGTTGGGACAGAGACCTTATCTGGCCCTTTACAGAAAAACTATGGCGTCTCCTGCTCTAGCACATGCACAGGATAAAATAGACATTTTAAACTTCTGGATTAATATTAAATATACCTAAATATTTTAAAAATTAGTCTTTCTCAAACCTACTAAGTATACTGAAAGACCTAATGATTTCAAGGTAAAAGGACTTAAAAGTGTCTCTACCTGTTATCAACCCAGTAACTCTAATTCTATCTGCTTTGATATTGGGGGGGGTCACATCACTATGTTAGCCAATTTGGTCTTGAACTTCTGGTCTCAAGCAATCCTCCTCCTCTCAGTCTTTCAAGTAGCTGGCACTACAGGTACCTGACACAGTGCCTACCTCCATCACTTGAAATTTTAAGCAAAATGATCTCTCAAATGAAGAGACTAATCAGGTTGAAAAAAAACACCCAACCTTTTGTCTATGTGATTCCATGGGGGAAAAAATTAAGACCTATAAACTAGAAGTTACACAGGTACAGAATCAGACTTTACATCACCACTAGGAGTACCCAAACAACTCAGAAATCTACAAATGCACCCAGATCAGGGCCCCACTGCCTGAAACTGCCCAAAGGAAGAATGAATGCTGTCAAGCCAGGATGCTGAGGGAAGGGCTCCTGAGAAACAAGTCTAGCAAAGGTGACTGTGACATTGCTAAGGAAAATTGGATTATCTTTAATATTAGATAAAGGAAGTGGGGTAAGAGACATGAAAATGGTATTAGACACTCTACCTTGCCAATGTTTCATACATTGTACGTGCAACTTCCTTATATGCATGAAAATCATATGGAACAGCTTGAAGATTAGGACACAGCTGTTTAGCATGTCCAAAAAACATTCCATTCTTAACACCAACTTGTCTAGAGAGAAAATAAGACAAAATGAAAGTTATACTAGGAAGTCTTAAACAGAAAACAAGTATCAAATATGTTGGTATTTCCTCATGCCACTAATACACAGTTCCCTTTCTCATTAGGGGTTAACAATAAGCATGAAGAAAACTTACACGTTTGTTTCCCTCCCGAGGAAAATCACACAATCGCCTGACTTGTGTAAATGACATCTCTTGTCTGTATCTGAACATTTTTCCTGAAACTTGACCTCTGGCTCCTTTGCAGAGATGCCAGCATGCCATATGCTGGTGAGATCACAACCACCACAGAGCAAGAGTGTGCTGTCAAAAAAGGTTTTCTTCCCCTACTACGTGGCTCAATTTGGCTAGGGTTCATCCCCCAAAGACAAAGAATATAAACGCAAGAACTACACAAAACATTGCTATGTGACAAACAGACAGAATGTACTCATTCTATTACCACCCAATTCCCAATTGACCAAACCCATGCTCCTCAAGTGGCTCCACAGTGGCTAAGATGCCAACAGCACGGTACATGGTAGGACATCACTCTGGGTGGGAGCCAGGGTTCCAGGACTTTGGGGGACCTAATTGAAAATGGCACATTTTAAATCTACCTGTGTCAATGCCCCACATTACCTTTCATATTTGGAGCATTCAGCACAAAACTATAATTATGAAATTATACATAATTAGTAGTAAAATTCCATTTTATCACTCTGTAAAGAATCAAGAAAAAATATTACAGTACAAACACAAGCAAAATAATAAAGCAATGTTTCACCAGATTACAGGATATTATTACATAATTTGATCATGGTTATTCTACACATTCTTTCAATAAGTATTCACTAACTGCTTAGTACAGAGGGGTCACTGACTTTAGAAACATAGATATAAAATTCTCACAGGCCTCTGACAGCCGCTCAACATTCAGAGTACCACTGACATCCAAGAAGGAGGACCCCCTCCAAGCTACTCAAAAGTAAAGGCAAAAATAAAATGCACTTATATATATACACAAGGAACAAATGATCTCATTGCTAAGTCCCACGTACATAATTATCTAATTAAGGAAAAAGTGATAGCTAAGAAAGCGAGGACTGACAGTATAATCAACAGTTCTTCCATTTATCCAACACACACTCAGTATCTCTGGTATTCTACACTTGATCTTAGCCAAAAGGCCGAGAAGCGATCTCTCTGGTATTCTATAGGGCGCAATGTCACTGTGGTTTAGAATGATGACCCTGTACTCATCCAGCAAATCAACAGCCCTTGTTTGTCAATGCAGGAGAGTACATAAAGGACAGTGTAAGTATGTATATAAGAAACACAGAGCTTGAAGAAGTTGTCAAAAATGCTAAGCAGAAAAAAAGTCATTAAAAAGGGTAAACTTCAAGTAATAATAATGCAAGATTTATAGGTTCAACATATAAAAAGTAAACTTACAAATTAAAGGTAATTATTCACTTTTAAAGTAATGTGCTACACATTGTTCTTATATTTACAATAATTTAATTTTCAAAATTTCCATTTATACAAAAATTTTCAGAAGCACAGTACTTGGAAAAATATAGTATATTTACTTAGGTAGTGATCCATGTTTCCAGGACTAAAACCTTTAAAACCAAAGGGAAGCCACCCTAAATTTATGTTTGAGAAATTAAGATTTCACAGAAAATAAAGACCATTACAAAAAAAAGTTTAAAGTGGCCCTCCAACAGAATAGTTAACATGTTCCTGCCAGTCTGAACCACTGATAAGAATATGCATGATTGTCTTACTGGGTGGCTTGTACCACTAGTGGTACAAACATCTAATCACTTTTAATGGTCTTTTTACTAATAAAATTAATTAAAAGACACTCAATGGACAATTATGCATGTACTACCACTGGTGGTTCAAGCTACCCAGCAGTGAGACACGAGTTACAGCCCCATCATGAATGTATTTTAATCTGTTCCTCCCACCTAAAACCCTACACAGGTATTGGATAAATCACCAATAGTGCACACCTTAAGTGTATGCTACAAAAGACAATTTATATCTACCTCAAGTCCACAAAGCATACTCTTATATGCAATATGCTTTACTCAAACACGGCATTTGGTATTAGATTAGACAATACATAAAACTAACCATTAAATCACTGCTATGGTCCATTCAATATACTGAAAGACATTCATGTCCCTAGTAAGTATGAATAATAAAGGGCCCTTACAAAAGTAGATGAAAATAGATGTTTAAAAATTGATTTTAAAAATCTGAAATTCTGGAGTACTTGTGTATCGCTACCTATTCATCCACCTCCAATTTACTACACACAAAGTCTGTTCTTTATGTTAACTACTAGAATAATGGACACCATGCTGTATAAACATATATTTATGACTATTACCACCTTATACTCACAGCCCACCCTTTGCTGACCTCGTTAGCAGTGTAATGAACTCATTACACTAGCAGTGTGACCCACTACAGAGAGCTCACTGATACACAGAGCTGCAACAGTTATCCCCACAGTCTCGCCCCTATTCCAATCTCAAACATTCTGGATAAAATTACTATATATATATATATATTAAATCTTCTCACATAAGGAAACTATGACTACTGGACAGTCACAGGGAAGGAACTCCCGTAAGTTATTTTCTAGAGAGATCCCTTTGCTAGGAATAACTTTCTAGAAAATGGAAAATTGTAATTACAGGACAAAACCCCCACAGGCGAGGGTTTGTTTTCAACTTACGTAAAATTTATTTTCATCTCTTTACACATCTCTTTAAATATAAACATCTGGCACTTAAAATGCCTTCTACCTAGTATTTGGCACTCAAGCATTTCAACCCAATTATGCTGAAAGGCCTTCAATGTGGCTGTCACCATCTGTGGGTCAGTACAAATGCACCATCCAAACACCAAAGGCCTAGAGCCCAGAAATCTGGCTCACAGAGTGCAAAGCCATCAGGAACTGGGAACACTGGTACTCACGAGGCAGCGCCCAGCACTCTTCTTGGGGCTACCACTGTAGAGGGAGACTCCGCAAAGGAAGCCCGGCAAAGGTGAGGCTCTCACTTCACCAAGCAGCAATTCCAAGAATGCACTTCTGGCATTAATGAACCCCAGACACCTAATACAACTACCCGGCACGAGAAGCACTGCTCAGCATCCGGGTGCAGGTGGACATCAGCCTCCTGAGTACCACAAACAGCTCTCACCACCTAATACAAAGCAGCACTGACAATCCCAGATGGTATGTATCTCACTCAGTTATCAATGACTAACTTAGGTTTCAATTCTGTGGCCACATTATAAATGAGAAAGATTAAACACAATTCTGTTAATTACAAAAGGCAGTTAGTGTAGGACTAAAAATTTAATTATTATAACTGCATGTTGAACATAATGCTTTTATACTTAAATATCCTTTTTAGAAAAAATTTTAAACCAACTACTCTATATTTTAAAAAATACTGATTAATGATGTTGAGCTCAAATGTTTTTTTGCTCAGATTAGACTTGCTTCAGTAACTCCTATTTTGAATGAAGACTGAAAAAAATGCAACAGATTTAAGACTACTTCTTTTTCTAATTATCAATACTTTTAACATATACCAACCATGTGTAGGTGCTTGCTGTGTAATATAGGTACAAATGCCTCGGTTCAGTTATTAAGGAAGAAAACCAAAGATTTCTCTTTCTAATTACATGCTACTACCTCTACTTTTACAACTATTATGATTATTTTTAAATGACTTTTTTTTAAAGTTTGAGGAAAATATGTCAGTGTTTTTCCTTTTTTATTAAAACAGCAAAATTAACTAGGGTTTAAGTTTACTGTGAGATAAAGACCGACACACGAAGTTGGTGCCAACAAACTGATAAATACTTTTAGCAATTTTCCTACCAGATTTACAGGTGAGGAGAACGTTAGACATGACTGTATGAAATTACTTATAATTTAAAAATAAGTTTTAACCCAAAAAGATTATCAGGGGTTTTATAGAGGTTTTTCTTAATAAAAGGGAAAAGTTAGGATAACTAAATATTAAGACCCTCTCCCATTTAAAAAAAAAAAAACCTAGTCCTTAATTTCACGCTTCAAAATACACTAAAAATGTCAATGGCTAATTTCTTTTGGTCACTAAGGCAGGCCTTAAAGATTCACAAGGAACTATTAAAGTTTAATGAACTGAAGAGACTATTCACTAATAATCAACTGTTACATTAATTAATTAATATTACAACATTTCACTTCTACATACCTGGCTTCATAACTACAGGAAGCAATTTCAGCCTTTGACAAAACAGAATCAATTCCATTTGTTTGTACAGAATCTTGATTCTCCCACATCAATGAATCTGGTATATCTGCTTTAAAATAATAAAATTCAATAATTGTATGTTAAAATTGATTTTCCTAGATTTATATTTGAGAATTTTCCACTATTTCATATACAAATGTTTAAATTCCAAATATAATTAGCTCATTTAGTAAACAAAAACTCTTAGCTCTAAAATTGTTTTGTTTTCATTAGGTTCACTGGTAGATGAAAATGTATCATAATAGACCCAATGTCATTTTAATAGAAAATTTAAAAATATACACCAAAAGATAAAAATGAAATACCCTGCAATGCAATCCCTTGAGGTAAGAATGGAAAGTGGTCAGGGAGATGAACTCCCGTTTATAGCCTGAGAAAGATTGTACAGCTTTCCATAGTAGGAAAAAGTTAATGGGAAATACAAGTGCTCTTGGCTGTTTCCTAAAAGAACTCATGCAGAATCTAAAGCTAATTAACATATTCAACAAACATCAAATTCCTACCAGACACCTGATCAAACAAGTTACATACCATAAAGAGGTTTCATCCTAAATTTAAGGTATTTCTTTTGAACATACCTCAAATAAACAGAACTTCACAACATTACAGTATTTCCCTTTTTAGGTACTTCTACTTTTGGCTTAACAATGCATGTTCAATTAAAAACTTCAAGTGCAATCAGAGTGTCAATTGCTTTACAGAACCCAACCCTCCATAAATAATACAATTCATCCATATTTAACATCTAAACCAAATGTACAACTTTGCACAAGAATGTAAAAGTCCAGGCTTATGGTCTAGAGAGCCTATTGGCAGCATGCCACTTTACTTCCTTTACCATTTTTAACTTCACTAATAATTGAGAAGTAGATTACAATAAAACTCCAGTCACATGTCTCAGAATAATACTGTAAGTTACAAGAAGAGTATGCTGTATATAATGCATTCTAAAAACAATCTCAGCTGCATCTCTATCACATTAACAAAAATACTATCAGTAAAACAAAACCAAAATATATCACTTCAACTAATTCTAGACAAACCTCTAAGAATATACTGTAAAAATACAAAGCGAGGAAAAGCAGTATTTCTCTTTTGCTTATTCAAAAGACTTAATGTTCCATGAAAAAATCAGCCAAGTTAATGCACCACCAGGAAAATATGGCAAAGTATCTGGCTATTCATGGGCTAAAAGAACTCCTCCTCATTTGATAAGTAATCATTAACATCTTTTACACAACTGTGCAACTCACAAAGGCATTTCCAGATTACAGTACTCATCTACGCAACATAAAAGCAAATCAAAACCAGGACTGGCAAAAAGTAAAATCCTACTTGCATCAAAAAATAAAAACAGCAGAACAGGTAATGTGAGCTATGGTTTCTGATAAAGTCTGTGTAACATATGCTACACTGTTACAAATTCAGATGGAATGTAGAGCAGATCATCCAGGGTTTCTACATACTCCATTAATCTAATCTTGTAAGAATGTCAGAATTGTCAGTAACAGTCCAATAGAGGGCGCTCCTACACCAAAATAAAAAAGTGCGGAAGCCTGAGAAACCACAATCAGCTGCCTTTCAAAGGTGTAACCACGAGTTATGCCTTAAAAGCCAGGGGTTGTGTGACTTTCATATTGGAAAGGCTAGTCAACCTGAATTCTTGCCTGCACAATACAGAAAGCTCATGCTTGTGGTGAGAACAGTGGTCCGTGTGCCCCCAATGCCCTGGCCTGAGAGGCAGCACCATTGTGTTCCTCTTCACTGGGCTGGCTGACCTGTTCCACAGTGCAGCAGAGTGCGTGGGTCCCTCCACCAGCGGAGTGAGTTGCTTCATGTGAGATTCAGGGAAATGCAGGGACACACTGTCCTCACTGGAGGGCAAAGTAGAGAACTGCTCATCAAAACTTGACAAACTAGACGGGCACATGGAGAATGTGGAGGAACGGTTGGAGAAATCAGAGGTCAGGACCCAAGTCTGTGGAAAAGAAATCGCTGAGAATAAATCTATGACTAATACGATTTTAAAACTGTTGTTCTTTAGAATGAAAACTGAAGTTGAAGGGACAGAAAACATCTCCATCCTGGGAATCCAAGATGGGGTCAAAGGCCCCAACCACGCTATGTAGAATATAAATGTCTCCAAATATAAGAGCATCAGTGAGAAGTGTTACAGCAGAGTTCTGAGGACACAGCTTCGAAGGAAGCCGTGGATGGATGAGACACGCTGCTTAGCAGAGTTTCTAAGTATATTAGTAAGAAAGCCAAGTTTCTAAGAAAGACCAAAGATGCTTGTTTGTCCTAATACTGTGTAGAAACATACAAGCCAAAATATTAAGAGCTGACTTTTTAAGCTAGTGTGCAGAAGCCAAAGATTCTAATTCCTAAGCTGATCCATGTTTTTAGATTTGATGTCATGTCTAATAATGACCCAGAGAAAGACTGGGAAGTAACAAGGAAAGAGGAACAAAGGCAATGGAGAAACAAGTTCTGACTAAGCTTAGCAGCAAGCAAACTTTATATTGATCAATCTATTCTCTTTCTATGTAGTGAATATTTTTTTGGCAAGGTCCTAATGGACCAAAAGGCTCAGGATATAAAAGTGAATGACATCAACTTAAAGCAAGAATTTAAAATCAGAGTATTATCATCACCTTTTCCAGTAGTGGAAAATCCACTTTTGAGATTCCAATGTTAAGTGAAATTTCAGTATTTCTCCTAATCTTTGCCCTCTGGTGTATTACTCAGATACAGAGATAAGGAGACATGAATTACAAAAGGGCATCAACATTACAAAAACCCAAATCCAGTAAATTTACAGATGAAGACAAGCAACCAACTACAATACTGTTAGTAAACTATTTATGGTCAGGCAGTGATGAAAGAAAGACCAAAGAGAACCAGGTCCCCGACAGCTCCCGGAAATACACACCTTATGGAAAAATCTAGATGTAGACTGCTGAAATAAGGATGTGTGTAGCAAACTCAGACTATACCCAGGAGGGACTGAGCACCGAGTAACTGCAAGATGCTACCAAATATATGCACTCAGGATATTTTTCTTCAACACACTCTTAGTATTTACTGAGAACCCAATATGTAGCAAGTATTACACACTTCCTAAAAGCTACTGATTTCTTATTTACCAGAACCTAACATTCCATCTTTTTAATAGTACCACACAGAAAATAAACAACAAAAATACAAAACCATGCTAACAATATTTAAACTAACCATAACACAACACAACTAAATCTCACCAATTTCAACAGCTACCATAAGATCTACTCATGATACAATTTCTAGAATCTCAAAACTCTCTGAAAAGACTAAGTCCTAGAAAATGTGGAAAATACACGTACGTATACAATGTAAGTATGCATCTGGTTATTTTCTTTCTTACTGACACCATGTATACAGCTGATTCCAACCTGTAATTACAAAAAAGGTCCTCAGAGATGTCCACTGACCTTCCTGTTTTATTCAAGGGGGTTTTATCCAAAAGAAGTTCAAGGTTTTATAGCTGACCAACTAGGAAGCAAATAATTGGGATAAAGGCAACCTGCATACTTTCCATTCCATAGTGTATCTACTTTGGATTTCCCTGCAAGAGCAATTTTTAAAAAATTTTTGGGCTATGAAAGACATCATGAGGGAACTGATTAGTGTCAAAGAATTTAATTTCTAGGCAAACATTTCTTAGGGAATTTACTCAAATGAGAAAAAAAAATACATATAAAAAAACCGTGGTTAAGTATTATGTTTGGCATAACATGATTTTTGTTTATTAGTATCTAAAGTTTAAAAGCTATGAGAACTAAGCAAAGCTTCCGTATTTCTCATATGAAATGTGCACAATAAAAGACACGGGGAGTAACTGCTGGTGTTTCCATTCCTGTCCCACTAAGTTAAGGTTCTGTTAACGACTCCACCCTACACAAATCTTGAACATGAACTCATAGTGTCCTTGCTGTGACAGAGAACATGATTAGTACTTAACTCTTAAGTCTAGGTAAAAGGCTTCCACAAAACAGATGTACACGGTTATCATCCCCCACCTAAATTGATAAAAAGCAAATTAATCACTTTGTGAAACATTTTTCATCCTCCTCTCCAGGAAACTAGCACTGTCTGATTAGACAAAATACAACTATAAACCAGTTGTCTGTATTATATTCAAATTTAAAGATAGCAGAGCCATCCTTAAAATTTCTCAAATGTAAAAGCGAATGGCTGCAATTTGGCTCTCAGTTCTAAAGCAATGAACAGCAAAATCCAGAAGTCATCCATCCACTGGAGTACTATGACTGCAAAGAGCTCATCTGTACCTGCTTTGCCTTTCAGGATTTTATTCTGGTAATACTGCCACTCCAGCTGGGGGTTCGCACCGGGGCGTAATGGTGCCCTTCCTGTGCCTCTGTTACTTGTAACAGCCACGGGTTTTCCTGCGAGGAAAAGACTGAATTATTTCTATACTTAAGTACCTAGAAATGTTAATTACATAAAGGAAATTTTTTTCAAGGGACCTTCCATATATGACTTTCTTTCTTTAGGTTTTTAGGTGTTTAACCTTACAAAAGTGAATAGCTTTGAAGATTGTCAATCACTATGCATCATCTGTGTTTCTCAACTCCCCCACCCCCCCAAAAAGGAAATTACTGGTGACAATTCTGACATTCCCATTAAACATAAATGCAGGATTATCTGTCAGCTTTCTCCTGGCTATACTGATTTCTTTTTGTTTGTTTTGGTACCGGGAATCGAACTCAAGACCTTGCACTTGCTAGGCAGGAGCTTGCATGGCTGAGCTGTATCTCCAGCCCTTATATTTGATTTCTTACAGTAAAAAGCAGGCAACTCTGCTTCTAGATTTGGACTGAAGAGGTTGTGGGGAGAGAGAAACTGCGTGTGTGTGTGTGTGTGTGTGTGTGTGTGTGTGTGTATGTGTTCTGTATTTACAGTATCCAAAAGGCAGGCTCAACATTTGTATTTATCTTTCAATTCTATAGCAAGATATAAATCACGTATATATGCCTAACAATCTCAATCTGACCTATCATGATGTAACTAAACATGAGTATAGTTGTTCATTTTTTATATTCCTTAGAAAATTACATTATGTATAACTGCCTTTTCTGTGTATGTGTTATTAGTTAATTGCAATATTGTAAAGCAATAGTGTCAACGACTTAACATACATTTAATGGATTCATGTACAAGGACCACACACAAATACACAAAATCACTACCACCAACACAACTCTTCTGGCTACGGGCACATGCTGTGCATGCACAAGAGCCTGGGTTCCATCCCAAGAGTCAAAACAAAACAAAAATAAAAATAAATTTAAAGAAAAACACACATTTAAAAAGTTACTAAGTTATACTCAGTAAATTCAATTCTTTAATATTCTAAACATTTGTTTTAGAGCTGGAGCAGCAACTACCCATAACCAAAGAAAAAAGCCCTGATATTTACCCAGCAGTTTTTGTACCATAACTAGTGCCTCTTTTCATAAGGGAAGCACTGACTCTCAGAAGAGAATGTTAACACAGCTGTCTCTTTCACAGATGATTACTGAAAAACCCAGAATAAATGTCTGTAAAAGTAATGACTAGTTCACAAATACTGGACCATTTCACTGAAATGTAGACTACCAAATGACTTCACATACTTTAGCCATATTCAATACAATGAAATTATTCTACAACCAAAAGTTGGGACGTTCACTTGCACCAGGACAGCTAATCAAGTTATTTGCTCATGAGAAAGTACACAGACTCATCTCAAAGACACATATTACCATAACATTTCCAGTAACAAATAGTAAGAAACATACAAAATGCCCAATGCAAGTCTCTTCCCTATATTTAGATGATATATCCCTCAACAGAATATATTTTCCTTGAAGAATTTATCTCTACAAGAAAAGTTTTCTAATTTGCATACAACTTTCTTGATAATGGAACACAAAAACTTGGAAGTAGTAACTGATTTTGCCACGAAAAATCAGAATATTTTTCAAAAACCATTTTGTTATCCCTTAAAATATGTATTCATAATACTACATTCATTTTCTTAAAAATAAACAGAAATACAGACCTTTGAGATCTGGTCTATTTCGTATACCCACTGACACAAAGAAGCAATCCATATCAACATGCATTATACAGCTCTGATGTCTGGGTGAACTCAATACTGATATATTTCCTAGAAGGAAAAAGAGAACATTCAAACCCCAAACTTCTTGTATTAAAAAAATCAGGTTTACTTAATTTTAGAAATTATATTTAAAAGATGCTGATAACGAGAATGAACTCTAAAAATAATATATTACTCTTAAAAGAGACAATATTAGGTTATTTCTACCACTACAACACAAGTCAAATCTCAGGACTTTTGTTATAGTTGTTGTCTTGAGTTATTTGGAAGAATACATTAATTATTCAAACAATTTAAAATCGTGATACTGAGGGGTTTTTTTCTAATCTAAATTCTAATAGTATGTAATTATAATAATTGGTCAAAAAGCTCACCTTAAAACTATGTCTGTAATTACCACATAAAATGTGTTAACTGTTTTGTCCATTTTATTACATGGAGCTAAGTAACTTTATCACCATCATTCCATGCAGTCTACAGTACTCCTAGATAGAACAATTCAAATGGGCATTATTACCCAGTGCTTGGAGGTGTCAGGCACCAGAGGTTTACAGGAAATCAATTCACTTAAATTCTTACAACACCGCGAGGGAGGAAATCATACTGTCCCCGTTTTACAGATCATTAACAAGCTCAGGTCACATAGCCAGTTAGTGCCTCAACTGCCATTCAACTACCATGTTGCTATTCTCAATGAATCCACTTCAAAAAAAGCCCACAAGAAAACAGCTGTATGTAAGTGGAATTATTTTCCTTACGCCATCAGGTACCTCTGAAACAGCAGCAGCATGCATACTGCACATAAGGAGATGAGAGCAAATGTCCTCTCCTGAGGACAACACAACGGCTTCCACTCTCCCTGAGCTACACAAATCCATTAGGGTTATTTGAACCTTAAAACAGGTTTTAAAATGTTAGGGTTATTTGAACCTTAAAACAGGTTTAAAAATGTTAGGATTAATATTATTATTTATAATAATAAAATAGCATTATCAGGGTTATTTCCCCTAGTTCTCCAGGATACAACAGGTCCTGGAAATGAGAACCCTGAGTTTATCTGGACGTGCTGGCTTGTAATCCCAGCACTCTGGAAAGCCAAGGCAGGACGACTGCAAGTTTGAACCTGGCCTAGACAACTCAGGTTTATCTCATGGCCCAATCAAACCAAACCAAACCCAACCCCCACAAAAAACAAAAACAAACATGGAGTTTGACCTCCAAGTGAAGGCCCTGGATTCAACTCCCACAATGGGGGGGGGTGGATTCTGAGCTTGTAAAAAGTTCTTATCTCAGAGTATTATGACAAGTTTAAGAATATTAATGTTAAGCATTAGCCTTTACAACTTAAGACTTACTCCCTAAGGCACGTTTACTAAATTGTAATTATAACAACATTTTACCTAGTTCTGTGTACAAAGAATCAAACCTTTGTGTTCTCTTTCTTAAGCTCACACCCTCTGGAGGCTGACATCACCGACTCCTATCACTCTGCTGCGGAGAAGAAACTCAGACCCAGAGAGGGGAACTACCTTGCCCATTGTCCTGCAGCAGCAGAGTTGGCAGAGGCAGCATCTGGACTCAGGCTAAGCTACCTACCTCCACAGCCATACACATCCTTGCTACTCTGTCACCTCAAGAAAGTAGATCTTTAGCAATCACAATTCTGTATAAAAATACCATAAATGTAATATAAAAAACTCAAAATAATGGTTTTAAACATTCAAGGAGTGTAGAATGCATAAACCAAATTATTTACCAAATGCTTACATACAATATAAAAATTTCTCATTTTATTCCCATGCATGTAACTAATTCATAATAGTCTTCTGAAATTTTCAAAATTAAATGACCTCCAGGTTACAAGGCCAAGACACAACGTTGATAAAGAGAATCTAACATTTTCAGCATTATTCTAAATATTTCATAAATACCCAAAAACATTGTTGACTAAAAGCACATAGGAATACATCAAACAAGAAAACACTATAGAAAACACCACATGGAATAGACCTAACTTTCTAGGACAGAACCACGAGCTTCTCTCCGTGTATCAGTTTCCACAGCTATACGCTAAAGGATAATATTAGGTATCTCTGACATCTCTTTAATTTAAAAAAAATCCTGTAATTTGTCAAAAGCAACTAACACTTCACACCAGATACTAATTTATAACTTGTCACAGAACAAACTGCTATTGTTGGGTTTGCTATTGTTGGGTTTTGATGTCAAGGAATGTATTAAAAAATAAAACACAAGCAATCTACTTAGAAAATACTTAATCTCACTAAATGTTTAACACTATAGTTACAAAATTATTATTTAAAAATCAAGATGATGCAAACTTCTAAAAACTAACAGTTACTTACCAGATCAATTTCATTGTACAGCACAGTTAAGCACTGAGTATGAAAACACTGTAGTTACACAGCTCAGAACTCCAACCACCAGTAAGGTCTGTATAAGGAATGAATGCTCAGATCCCAACTGTAACACTGTGTACATTATCTGACAATTTTTAGTTTGCTACAATTAAATCTAATTTTTTAAAAAGCCAATTTAGTCCTCAGAAAGGACCCTATTATCTGTTATACTCACGCTCACTTACACCGCCTGGATTCCCACAGACTTTCATACTGGAACTAAGCACTCATCAGAATACCAATGACAAGAACAAAATGATCAAGTGTAACTATTTCTTAAGAAAACAATTTTAATAAGTATCTACCTGTGTCAGTTACAACAAGGGCAGACCTGCCTGTTTTCATTTTTTTTAACTTTTCCCTTCCTGGAAAGACACCACTACTTTGCCTTTGCAGGGTATTGACAAACTCAGTCAATTCACACTTCCATGTTGATATGTGATGCAGTCTTGAATGAGAATAGAAGTCTGAAATAAAACTAGAGTCTGAAGGTTTGAATGGCACTGAAGGTGCTGCCTTACTAAGAGCAGGTAATGAAGAAGTGCTTTTTGTGCTTGAAGGCCCCTGAACAGTGGCATGGTGAGCACCGTTGACTTTAGCGTTACTGTGCAAAGTGGACGAGAGAGAATTAGTTCTGTGAGGATTCCGCAAAGCCTCTGTGCTTCCAGTGCTTTGCTGCAACTGCTGCAGTGAGCAGTCTCTGAAGTCACTGTTGCTCTTCTCCACCTTCTCCTCCTCCTGAGCAGAGTCTGGAGAAAGCCTGCTGGCAATACTGCTGCCCATGGGCACCAAGCCACCCTGTGTCTTTAAGGCACCATTAGAGCTAGGAGTGTGTCCGTTAAAAACGGCAGCGCTGCCTCTGGGATGTGGAATCCCATTCTGCTTCCTTCCCGGAAGGGTGCGCTCCAGGTCTACAAAACCAAAATCATTATTTGCATCTTCTTCATTCCAGCTGTTCATTCCATTGACTCTGACTTCATGTTCTGTCTCAATCTTCTTAATTATGTGATTTCTAAAGTAGGAAAAAATGTAAGTTAATAATATCTAGCTTTAAAGACAAAACAATTTTTCATTTGAACATTTTCTTAGTGATACACATTTTGGCATTTGATAATACCTGAAATGTTAAGGCCAGGGGCGAGAGCTCAGTAGTACAGCCCTTGTTTATTAGCACACAAGTCCCTGAACTCGACCTCCCAATACTGCTCCCCTCAAAATGCTAGAAAGTTATACTACAAATTCTTTTTTTATTTCAAAAAAAGATAATTCTTGACCAAACCAAAGCAGCAAGGTAACTTTTCAATTACTTTTTCCACAAGTTAATCACAACCTATAAACCCTAAACATCCAGCTCCAAAGCACAGTGTTATTTATTTACTATACAATCAATAAATATTTGCTAAATTAATGTAACTTTCATGAAAAAAAATGACCTTATATCCAGGTAAACATGTGGGGGTAATTTAATAACGTCTACATCAAGAAAAACAAGATTATTTGCTGTATCAGCACAGATACAGCATTTCATTTTCAAGAAAATCATATTTAGATGTCCAGATGGTCCCAAGGCAGTCTGGACCAAATTTCCTCATGATAGGTTTATAAATGCAGCACTTATGACAAATGTTATATTAAAATCCACATCCTAGCTCCTTTTTTTACTAATGCTCTATACTATAGGCAAAACTCACTTGCACTCATAAAAGTAAAAGATGTATCTAAAGGCAAAAACCTGTATTACAGAGCAGTAATTCTTTCTACTTAGAAATGTCCACAGCAGCTGTGTAGTAGGATATGGTGGCACCAAATCCCTGTAATCCCAGGAACTCAGGAGGCCGAGGTAGGGGGATCACAAGGTGGAGCCAGGGCTGGGAAATCTGTAAAAGCCCATCTCCAAGTAAAGGGAAAGATGTAGGGATATAAGTCAACGCTCCATGGGTTCAATTCACAGGAAAAAAACAAAAATAGAAATTCTACAACAGTAACCCAATTACAGTTTAGGCTCCAGATGAGTATATGCCATACAGACAGTACTAAGACATAGGTGAGAGTACCATAGTAGTACTAGGTTTGTCTCAAGTCCCTTATCCTAACACTAAGTTCGTTTATTAGTAACAATGATCTAACTGCACAAAAAAGTCACCCAAGTCAGATGCAAAACACTATTATCCATTTCTGGCAGGGCCTCTGGCTAACCATCTCATGGTACGTGATAGCCAATTCTGAGCCAATCCAATACTCATAGAATGATTGGGCCAGGGAAAGGAAAAAAAGACAAACTAGAAATGATTAAAATAGGAAAGAAAGAAAACCTCATCTGTCCCATCAGAGAAAGCTTGCCCCTTAACACAAAGAGAAAACAAGGAAGTGAAAAGTCACATATGAGCACTTCAGAGAAATTTATAAAATATATTGAATATATCACACCGCTGTTACAGAAAGTAACAACAGTGTATTAGCCAGAAAGTCTTACATGTAGTTTTCTAAGTCAACATTGAGATTCTTTACACAAATAAAAGCAACATATGCAACAGAGATGTATATACTTGCAAGGAAATACACTGGTAGTGTACTTTTCTTCCTGTACTAATTTCCCAGACAAATGAACATCTAACATCTGCAAAGCGGCTGTACTGGGGCTATCACTGGTAGGTGTACATTTATTAAGCAATGGCATAAAAACATAAAGAAAAATCCAGTAAGTAAATTTTTCCTAAAGTGGTCAATGGAGAAGAAATCTGAAAACAAAAAATTTATTTTTTTAGTGTAATGAAGAAAAGATTTTATATTCTGTGGACAGATTTTATACTACTTGGGATGTTCTTTAACACTATTTAAAAAATTATAAGTTTAAGGTAACATGAAAAACATCTGAATAAACTTAGAAACAAATACATGTTAAAATAACAACACAATTACAGAAGTTACAAGGAATGGATCCTGCCAGGTTCATTAGATCTTTTAGCAAAAATACATCAAATTCCCAAAGCAAGCAATTTAACATGAAGGCTAATGATACTGAACCACTGCATATATTGCATATAAAGCAACATACCAATTAATTATGATGCCAATTTACTCAGCATTATTGCAATTAAACCTTAAATCAATATATTTTTTAAAAACTCAGCCATGTGTAGTAAAAGCTAGATTTACTCCCAATTCTACACCTAAGGATCAATTAAACTTCAACAGATGTAAAATATTTATATACTTAAAGAATCTTTTAGTTTTTCAAAAATAAACTAAAACTGTAGAATTTTCTTTAATTGTATTTGTATGCATGGCACACAACAAAAGCACAGCCAGTATAGTTAAAGCAGTTTTTGAGGAAGCAACATTGCACAGTAAGTCGCCTGTAGGGAAATAATTACTCTTGTGAAAATCCATGAAAAAACCTGCACATATAAGACCTATTAACTTAGTATCAGAGTCTGGTGTACAAATATTTCAATATATTTATTATTTGTTTCTGTCTGTCTCCAGCTGAGCTTTACTCACTGCTAAATACTTTGTCATTGTTCCAAACCAGGTGAACTTACACCTTGTTGTTGAGCTGTCTGGCTACATTGCTTGGGCCTGCCACCGGGTCCTCAGGCTTGCGTACAGGACTGAAGTTGAGACTTTTCTGTGCGTTGGACTGCTTGGTGAACAACTGATAGGGAATGTAGGATAGGAGTCGTCCAGCTTTGATGCTGAAACAGAACAGCAACATCAATTTACAATTCCATACTTGATGAAAATGAGGTTCAGGAAAAATCAGTGCTTTTAAAAACAGAAATGTATCATCAACAACAGGCCAACTGTTTTCCTAGCTTACTCCTCCTCCCTCTGTTTTTGGTGGTTCTAGTAAACAGTGAAACAGTGATCTTACTAAAGTACTTAAGAATAAGATAATCTATTCATGAAAAAAAAATTTATAAATTAAAGGCCAATAATCTTACAGGAGAGGAAATGAAACCAAAACCATATGGCACAATGAAAGAAATGTCAAGCTCCAGCTGAGCTCATCAATATTTAATCTTCATGACTAATATTTATCACTACTTCCCTGGTTAACTGTTAACAGAGAACTTCTATGAACACTTTATTTTCTCAACTTCTACTCACATAGTAAGTGTTTTCAGGATTAAGGAACTCAGTGAGGATTCTAAATTTTCACATCTCATGTAAGATCTACTAAATACGGAAGAACTCAAATTAAAAACAGGACAAAATTTAAAAAGACAGTAAGAGTAATGAATAATCTATGTTACTTGTATATTAAGTGTGATGTCAGATCTAGGTTCTTATATATGCCCTTCATTAGCTGGAGTGTTTTCACCACCAAAAGGTATGGGGATTTTTCCCTTGACTTTCTGCATCTATTAAGATGATCTCTGTGTCAGAATGATAAGAGACAAGCCATCTGAAGATACGAACTTAAAAAGGCAGAAGCTATTACAAGGCATTGAATTCCAAGCATTTCACTAATATTGAACACCACCCCTAAACCCAGGGGAACACCAGTACTGTAATACCAGGCTCGTACTCACACTTCTTTTTTACTTTAAAACTAGAACTAATTTATCTTAAACTGAGTTCTATTTGCTAACAATCATATATATGGCAACTCTATCTTTAAAAGTGTAACTTTTGAAGGGACTCCAGGGAAGATGGCAACCAGGTAAGCAGCAGAGAAAGATCCTCCTAGAGGATCGCCACCCAGACACTGGAATATAGCAACATGAGGAAGACAAGGAGGAGAGAAATGGGTCCCTGGAACCCAGGAAGGATCTAAAATGAGAACTGAAGCCTTCAGACAGAGCAAACAAGACCTCTCCTGGAGGAAAAGCTCTGAGGGCCGCCACGCCGCAGTTAGAGGAAGAGGACACAGAGAAGGAGGGAGTCACCGTTCCATACACACCCTCGACCTGCACTCATGGAAGCCTCCTGACTCAGCCAGGGGAGAGCGGAGTTCTGAGAGCTGGTCAAAAACCGGAGTGGAGAAAGCACAGCCTGGAAAAGAGGCAGCAGCAGTTGGGAGGTGTTGTCAGTGTGAGGATGAGAAGTTACCACAGCCACTAAAACAGAATCCCCACTCTGCAGCAACCTTTCTAATCAGCGCCCTGAGGCAAGGCAGAGTCAAAGCAACCAGTACACAGCCCACCACAGCCAGCCCTACACCTGCCTCAAGGCTGTGGCCTCCTACCTCTCCACTGTGTGAACAAGTACCAAAAGAGAGCAGTGCAAGCGACTCCAGGGCCACAGCAATTCCCAGGGATCCAGCCAAAGAACAAACAACAACAGAGAGAGCTGCAGATGGAGGTGGACCACACAGCCCCACGCACTGCTCACTCCAACACCAAGCAGGAAGCATGAGCTGAGGTACCGGGCTTCAGTTCCCAAGCTGAACTCCCTCTCTGAGCACCTTGAGTCTCGGGAGCCCACGTGCTCCACACATGTTCCCGACAGCAATGGGCTGAGTCCAAGGGCTTCAGGACTCACCTAAACTATTAATATAAGCACCAAAAGGGACTTCTTACTACTTGCATATATGAACCTTGCATGAATCCACAGTGACAAATTACACAAAAAGCAGCAGTCTTCTCTTGAACTTGGAGTTCAAGAGACAACAACATACTCTACACAAGAGACCCAAGAAAATCCTCCAATTTTCTCCTAGAACTAAGTAACTAAACTTAGTACACACCCTGGACTACCACAGTGGGCACAGGTGGGGCAAACCTCAAGCCACTTGTGCCCAGCATCTTAAGTGTGCCCAATGCCCAGCTGTAAGGGGCACGGAACAGCAACACTGGAGATCGAGAGGTGGGAGGTAGCAAAGACCTGGAACTAGGGTGCAGACCTAGTACTCTAGCTGGGTGGGGAGAGCCTCCAAAGAGTCACAGGCAGCCTGCAGGGAGACACTAGTGGTCTATAAGGGGACCCTGGGGGCCTTGAAGGGGAGCTCAGCAGACTGAGTGGGGAGGGGCTCCCTCTAGGCTACATGAGAACCCTGAAGACCTGGACCTGGCCCTGGCCCTTGGCAGCACGCCGACAGGGCAGAGCACGGTGGTCCACAGAGGGCGATCCTTGGACTCCACCAGGTCCCTGGGAGCAGCTCGCAAGGGCAGAGCCCAGCGGTTCGCAGGGGTGACCCCGTGGACTTGACTGGGCCCCTGGGTGCGATGCACCAGGGCAGAGCCCAGCAGTCCACCAGGGCAACCTGGAAGAAGTTGACCGGGCCCCCAGACACCCGTATCAAGGCGGAGCCTGGCAGTTTGCTAGGTAACCCCACCAACTCGACAGGACCCCTGATGGCCTTGAGGGTTTGTCAAAGGGGGCTTGACCATAGTGAACCTGGTTCCCTACCTATCTACCATCTTTGAGGATGGGTGCTTTTCCACCTCCTGCCATAGCAATTTGTGAACACCCATGTTTCTTAAGGCGTAATGTGAAGCAGCCATGTCTCTTCCCAATGTGAGAGCCCGAACGAGTAAATAAACCAAAAGGTACAGTCATCATCAGAGGGAAGATGACTGATTGGGTGGGAGAACAATGGAGATGAGGGTGGAGAAAACTGATTAATCGAACGTGCCATCATCTGTAAAACTGAGTTAACAAAGTGAAGATAACATTATGTAATACAGCATCCAGTGTTTATCCCCTACTATCTTCTCTATAATTTTGTATTTCCTATATTGTTTCTGTGTTATTCTGGTTTATATGTCTCCATTCTTTTGTCTTTAAAATAAAAAATAATAAAAAAAATAAAAGTATAACTTTTACTTTAAATTTTAAAATAACTGATATGCTTATGCAAATACCCAAATTTTAACAGAGGTGGCTTCTTATATATCAGGAAATATTTCAAAATGAAGTGTTTGATTTTCAATCCTAAAACATACACCATGGAGATTATCCCTTATTAGGTAAGTAATTAATAAATTAATAATAGACTAAAAAAAGTGACAAATTCAAAATTTTAACTTTTATTTTCTTAAATGGTACTGTGTATTCAAACAAAAAAACCTGTAAGAAATGACTGAATCATCTTA
Organism: Dinomys branickii; assembly: GCA_004027595.1. Taxonomy (NCBI): domain Eukaryota; kingdom Metazoa; phylum Chordata; class Mammalia; order Rodentia; family Dinomyidae; genus Dinomys; species Dinomys branickii. The sequence continues at coordinate 69,168 of PVLD010001457.1, forward strand.
CAGAAAATATCTTAAAAGCTGTGTTAATAATTGAGAATACAGGAAAACACTGATGCTATTTTCTTCAAACACACACACACACACATATATATACACAAAATGGTACATTCTATGTCCTTTATGTAATTATATTGACAAATATTTCACAATTCTATCTAAGTACCTTATATTATACCCAAATGCTAAAGCTACTAAATTATGACAGGTAAGAATATGTTAGCAATAAGACAATTCAACTTTCATTTACTGAAGTGAATTTATTATCAGGTTAAATCAAAATTCAGCTTATAATCAAATGCTAGAATCAAAACCAACTTTTATCCCTTTAAAAGTTGGTCTAACTTGCCAAACTCTGAATTTCTGCTATCATATAGTATGATCTATCTTACACAGCACTTCCATCCCAAGAAAGAAATACCTTATCTTAAACACAAAGGAATGGTAATGACATTTTCTACTATTCTACATACAAAAAAAGGAAAAAGAAAAGAGTCAAACACTAAAATTCAAATTTCAAAACCAAAAGATGATATAAAGAAATCTCTCACTTTATAAAATACTACAAGGTTTCTTTAATATCCTCATTTTTTTTCCCCAAGACAAGGGCTTGCTATGTAGTTTAGGCTGTCCTCAAACTCATGGCAAGGCTCCTGCCTCAGCCTCCCAAGTGCCGGAACTACAAATGCGCACCATGATGCCTGCTATACCCTTAATTTTTGATATGCACTGAAAATATATTCTGATATATGTGGAAGAATTTACATTCTATACAATATTCAGACACATATTCACTGCTAAGTGAAATACTCATCTATACTGCAAAATCTTACTTCTTGCTTTGTCCTAAAGCCCACATAAAACCATCTCTCAAAGAAAACTTTGTATCTAACAGTTTTCTGAGTCATATCCTACTTCAATCAACTGCCAATGATTACATTGGCTGTTGTAATCAGATTCTAGAAAATTTTCAAAAGATCCAAAATAATTCACTATGTTGGGTTGTGTTCAACTTTTTTTTTTTTGCCTTTGTCTTTTTGACTATGTGATTCAGGCTGACCTTAAACTCACTTTGTAGCCCAGGCTGACCTCAAACTTGTAATGATCCTCTTGCCCTCAGATTCCCCAGTGCTGGGATTACAGGCCTGAGCCACCATGCCCAGCCATGGGTTATGTTCTATTTAATCTAGTCTGTGTTAGTAGTGTTTTTTATTTGAAATAATTCTGTACATTAAATTAGTTCCAGTAAGTGTCCCATTCATTCCCTATTAGAAAAATAGCATTTAACACCTGTACACTTATTATCTGGACCCTCACTCAGATATTCATTTTCCTTCTTCAAAAGTGAACTTCAGGCAAGAATGGATCAAATTATGTGCCAAGAAAAAACAAAAACAAAACAAAATTCAGCCATAATATATTCCAGGCAACTTGAACCACTGGAGTATGTGCATGACTATCCCATGGTGCAGCTTGTACTACTTATGGTACAAACAGATCTAAACACTTCTATCAATTATTTTACTAATATCATTAATAAAAAAGCTGCCCATGCATGTCATGCAAGTACCACCAGTGCTTCATGCTGCCTGGCAGGGAGACAGACAAATTATGGCCCTGTCAAGAATGTGCTAAACATCAAACTTGTGCTTCCTTTGCCCCACCTTCAGTGACCTAAACTGTTCAACCACTAACCAAGGTAAGCTATTGTGAACTCAGAAAAGCATGAAGATGTGCATATGACCTTATGCAAGGGCTCCTACACTGTCCATTTTTCTTTTTTGTTTGTTTTAAACTAGAGATAACGAGAGTTAAGCTATTTGTTCTTCAGCTCCTTAAGACTGACAATATACTTTCTAGCAACACAGTATCTGTGAGTTGCAAAATAGCCTGCAATGTAAGCATTGGTTAGAGTTAGATATAATTTTTTTTAAAAAATCCAAATCCATATTAGAATTAAGTTAATATTCTATGAAGGTTAAATTGAGACAGGACACTAAAACACAGAGGAAATTTTAAGAAAGACATAAAACCACAACTTTTTGGGCTGAGTGTAGTAGCGCACACCTATTACTATATCACTAAGCAAAATTGAATTTTATCACCCAGCACTTGGGATGCTAAGGCAGGACTGCCGTAAGTTTGAGGCCAGGCTAGGCTACATAGTGAGAGATTGTCTCAAAACAAACAAACCAAAAAACCCCCACAACTTTTAATGAGTTGAAGAAATAATATTTATACTAAATGTAACTGGAAACCAAGGTTTTAGTCCACCAGAAATCGGAGATCTTCACAGAATCTTAAGTACATGCCAAATATGTGTTAGGGTTTGGGAGTTTAGAAAGAAAACATAAACTCTGGGAATGAGTCCCGCTAGCAGACTCCAGTCGACTGACATAAGACTGGCACAACAAATCACCACGATTCTCAACTCAACAGCCTACCAATGTGTGAACCTATTAAAGACAGGTCTCACTCTGTAAGACTCAACACAAATATCAAAAACACAAAAATAAAAACAACCTGTAGTGAATTTAGGGCCATCTTTTTAAACTGTGTTCCCATAACACATCTCAAGCTTGATGGCCCAATAGAGTAAATCTTAGCAGCTTTTCTACTCCACATTTAAAATTTCAATATAAAGTTGTTCCAAGGGAAAGACTATAACAAAAACTTGAAAACTAATAACACTAATAAAACTTGAAAACTAATAAAGGGTACGGAGCTTCTCATTAATGGACTTCCCTGGCTCTTGGAAGCCAGGACCCTATAGTTATATCTACATTAACTCAGGTTTAACAGCACATACAGTGGCATCAGGGAACTTTAATAAAAGCAATACGCCACACACTAAGAGGTTGTAGTTTCTTTTAAACTGTGCGAATGAAAACAGAAAAACTAATTATAGACTCACATGTATCATCCATTAAATATCATGTTTAAATTTTAAACTATAACAAAATCTTATTAAAACACTGCTGCGATTGACAAGACGATATTAGAGTAAAAGAAAAATGTATTAAAGATTCCATGCTATAATGATAAAAAGACACTTGGTACTTGGTTTATATTGTTAAGATATATATCCAAACTGATCCATTTCCACATGAGCCTACTCATCTATAATAAGCTTAATTATATGGTAAAGAACAGACTAAACATAAAGTCGCAAAATCTAGGTTCTTCATCTACATTCTTGGGCTAGTCAGATAATCTTACTGGCCCTGACCTTTAAATACACAAAGTGACGCCTAAGAGGGCCATATAATCATGATGTCCAAAGCCACCTTCCATTATTTAAGAACAGCTGATTAGCTCTCAACGGTCTCTAGCTGCATTTCCTACTGTATATCTCCCTAGCTCGATTCTCCAAGAACAGGTGTACAGAAAACAGGTGTAACAAATACCACCGTTTTCTAAGCCGCTCAAGGCCCACACGGCAGCTGCCTTTCACACCACTTCTCTACTGTTATCAGCTTCCCCATTTCCTCCAAAGCAAACTGTTACCTTCAAACTAAAACTCTAGCCCTTAACACAGTGACAAGCTTGTCTATGACAACACACGTAAACTATGGACTAGCATCTACTTATACTGGTACCCTGAGAACTTCCTAAGTCCTTTCATGGGACATACAGCTAAAAGCCACATTAAACAACCAAATAATGGACAGTACAGACAGTAGCTGGGTCATAAGAGCACAACATAAGAGAAAGAATTGGTGGGATGTTCTAGAGATGGGCTTGCAACTTTCTCCCAAGGTTTATTTCATTAATTAATCTGTAAAATACACTTGGCTTTCCAGGAGTTGTAAAAGCATTTTTGAACTCTCAGAATTTATTTTGCAAAAAACTGCTAATGTTTATAGAATAAAAGTAATAGCAGTAACCTCTTGTATATTATGGCTCTACAATATGTGAGGAATTGTGCTAAGTATCTTGCACAAATGGTTTCTATTTTTCACATAACCACAGCAGTGGGATGTTCCTAAAGAAATAACATCCCTGATCAACTCCCTCCCATAAATGATTTCTGCTGCTTGCTTGAGTCATCACCCCTACTTCCTGGCAGCTAAGGTTGTAAGAACAGTAACATACTACTTGACGTAGTTTGGATTTGAAATGTTCCCAAGAGGCATACGTTAAAGATACGTTTGAAAAGCATAGTCCTCAGCTTGGTGCTATTGGAAGTCGGTGGAACCTTTAAACTAAGATATGGGACCTTTCAAGTAAAATATAGCGAGAAGTTAGATCACTGTGAATACCCCTGGAAGGCAACACTGGGACCCTGGCCCCTTATCTCGTTTTTTGCTTCTTGGTTCCTAGGAGGTGAGCTGCAGCTTCACCACGCTCTCCCACTATGATGCAATGTAGCACCACAGGGCCCCCAAAATAAGAACAAGTAAACATGGACTAAAAATCTGAAAGGCAGGAGCTAAAATAAACCTTTACTTTTGGGTTGATTATCTCAAGCTAACACACTACTTTTAACAAAATGCCAAATCCTAGGCATCTCAACTTATTGCTGTGGGGGTAAAGACTACTGTAAGTAGTGTTTAAGACATTATTTTCATTCTATCATTTAGGTAAGTGTAACAGAAAAGTATTTCAATTTTTAAAAACTTACTAATTAAATTTAATCTGAAGTTAAACTTACCTTTCCACAATCCATTCTGGTCGAATTACTTTTTCCCCCTTTAATTCTTTAATTTTGGCAGTAGGAAGATTTGTGGCAATAATGTGTGTTGTTTTGGACCTGGAGTAATACACATGATACTGGCCTCCATGCAACATCATTAGCTTTCTCAATTCCTCAGCAGAAGGATCTGCAAAATTAAGATACACACATACTGAGTTTCATATATAGGAAAGTAAAATACTAAGTCCTCAGTAAGTCAACTTAAGAACATCACTGTTTCACCTTCTCATGGCTATGTTGCCACTAAATAACGCTGTGAGGAATACCACAAAATTTGGCACATCCCTTTCCCCTGGCTGGCAAAGTTGATCAACACAAAAACATCTGCTAGGAGATACCACACAGTGCAAATAAGGACCTCAAGTAGTGAACGAAATACATTAAGAACAAATATTTTTAAATGTTTTACTCTATTTGGAATATGTCCTTGTCCTGATATTGGTATCTCATGTCTTAAAAAATTAACAATAAACTCACTTATGGTTTACTTTCCAGACTTAAATCCTTTAACGCCTTCAGAATAATACGAAAGTAGCTTGGGATGTAGCTCAGTGGCACAATCCCCTGCCTGGCAAGTGCAAGGTTCTGAGTTTGACTCTCCAGTACAAAAAAAAAAAAGACACAGCAGAATAATACAAAACTAGTCAGATAAATTACTTTTATTTACTGTTTAAGTTGACTTGCTACAATTTATTAATAGCCTGCTGTCACAAAGCTGAATATTTTTCATTTAAGAAAATATTTTAAAAGTTAATCAGATAGTTAATCTTATCCAGCTATCCAAAGTGAAGCTGCATTAATGCCGAAGAAATTCACCAAAACCAATACCAAATTTATCTAGACTAAGAAAGGCCATTCTTTATAATTGTCTCAAATTAATTTATTTTTAATAAACTACAGAAAAATTTTAAACAGTGTAAGTGTCGAAAACACTTAAAGGAATGTCAAAGAATCAGTGTTATGCTTTCTCACTAAAAAAAGTGATTCACTATGCTATGACTTGCTCGCATCACACTGTTTTCAAACACTTGTAGCTTCTTTCACCTATTAACCTAGTGAATACTGTAAATTATACTCCTCCTAACAATAATCGTACTTGGGGAAGTTTTCACAAGGGCTTTTTGTTATCACTTGGTTTTTCAGCAGCAGCTTCTCCTTATGCCTACGCGGTACAGGCACAAGGGTTTACATAGACAATTTCATTATGAGAATTGTCGAGGTGAGTTTGAGTCTCTACAAGTACAAATACCACATACTGATATGCCAGGTTTGTGTAACTCCTGGTAAATTCCTGTAGCACAGAATTCATTTGACATTATGATTCTACATGATAACATCGTCCAACATAAAAGTATGTGAATCACAATATAAGCCACATAAATATCATTTTGAAATATAATCAGTATTAAGTTTGAGATATTTAATTTCTTATGTTAAGTATCCAGAACCCAAGAAAAGAGAACATTAGGCTGAATAATACTTTCTATTTGAAACATATGTCAATTAAACTTACTACATTTCCAGCACTTCATGTGACTAGTGGCCACCAAATTAAACTGAGAACCAAAGAAAAAATTTTAGAAAAAATAAATTCAAAATTCATAATGGGAAGTTTTCGGAGGTTAAAGGTCATAACAATCCAAATACAGCATTAAAATGATTTAATGTAAAAAGTAAATATTGAATAACTGGAAGGCAAGAATTTACATTTAGTACCAAATTAAAGGGTAGATCACTGTGCATTAACAGGGATACCAAATCCAGTTAAAAAAAACCCACAAAAATCTGAAGTATTACTTTGTAATACTTTGTAAGTTAATCTATGACTGTCTTAAATTTAATTCTATTAAATGGTTTAAATAGAAAATGGCTTGGTGTCCCATCTAGTTGAAAAGATATGTCAGGAACATACTAAGAGCACAGTCATGAAATACTCTTCCTTCTACTACTGTTTTCTGAAATCTAATTACTCTAGAAATGTGGAACTGGAAAAATCTGAGGAGTTCACTGGACAATGAAGGATTCCACTGGGTGAAGCTGAGAGGGTTCCTTTGAAGTTCAAGTTTAAAAGCTCTTGCAAATTCTTCAGTGTGAAGTAGACCATGAAAGCCAATCTAGTTAAAAGATAAGACCCCATAAACTATTAGGTCACACCGACCTGGGTTTAATCTTGGCTTTAACAACCTTTAGCTGTGACTGTGGACAAATTACTCAACCCCTTTAGACTTTTCTCCTCTTTCTTCAATAAATAAACAGATAAAACTGTAGTGATGAAATATATCTGACATACAGGAAACATTCAACATAAAAACTGATGTTATTATAAACTACGACGACATCAGAAATCCTGTCAAGTAATGCCTATGACTTGAGGCGCACGCCCTAGACCCTAAGAACAAAACAGAATGACAAGACACAAAGGGTGGCATATGGAGACCTTGTCTTTCTACCAAAAGCAGAACTGCCACTAGTGCACTATGGATAGCAACTAGGAACCATTTTATCAACTTAACAGCCTAGCATGCTAATACCTAGTATACACTGCAGTTCGTGATTGTCCTTATTTGATTTTCTAAAAAATTTTCTAAATAGTATTTCTCTTTGATTCTATCTCCCCAATGGTAAAACACATACAAATTCAAAAGTACGTAAGTGCATAATAAATTCATGTTTTACATTTAACAATTTAGCAAATGTAGGGTTAATCAGGAAAAAAATGCTTCTGAGACAGTAATCCAACACTACAAAATTTATGTGACATGAAAACTGTATGACACACTGTGTATAGTAGGACCCTGTTTCTGTAATTCACCATACCAGTTAATTTTCTTTTTATTACTGGTAATCTTAGGTTACCTTCTCTATTTGTTCACTTATTTACTGTCAAATTTCATACTTGAACATAGGCAGGAACCCTTTCTTTGACTTATTTTGATATGACTTACCTAAAGCAGGTACTCAGTGTACATTTAATAAACTAATATCCTCAAGCATCACAGGCTTAGGTCTTGAATTCACTCTCATACCAAAAGGGGAATGTTGCCAATACTTCAATTCTCAAAATACAAACTAGAGAGGCCATGTAGGAAACAATTAAGAGTAAAGTCAATTAAGAGTAAAGTCACCAAAGCAAGATTGACTGGGTTCAATCTTTGACTGGGTGTGGGGGCACATGCCTGAAACCCCAACATTAGGCAGGCTGAGGCAGGGGAATCACCAGGAGTTTGAGGCCCGCCTGAGCTACATTAAAAAGTTCAAGGTCAGTCAATACTACATAGTGACACCCTGTCTCAAAAAAACCAAACCAAACAAACTTAGATCTGTTGATTTATTAGTTGTGTAGAGCTCACATAAGTTACTTTTCAAAGCCTCAATTCAACTTCCTCATGGTAAACCACTTACAAAGTAAAGTACTATACAAACTACAAAAGTTAAATTCTGGTGGAATTGTGGGCAACAAATGTAACACAAAAGTTGTTAAATATAAGGAATATAATTATTGTCTTAATGTCCAGCGTTTTTAATGCACCTTTTCTAAGACAGTAGTAAAAGCATTATAGTTTGCTATTTCTTAATGTGAAAACCTTCAAATTTATAATTTATTCTGATTTTTAAAACAATTAAAATTGTAAGTTTTTTTGCAGTGCTAGGGATCAAGCCCAGGGCTTCACGCATGGTAGGTCAAAGCTCTACCATTAAGCTACGTCCTCTGTCCTAGACCACCCGAAACAGTTACAGTTGATTCATTACAAGTACTGTCCTCCTGGACTGAGAGGCCTGCTGTTCAGGTTAGATGAACACTGAAAATGCATACGAACCTCAGCAACCTACTCATTTCACTCCGCCTACTTTCCCATGTGCAAAAGAAGCTAGACTAGATACTTGAAAGCCCTTCTACAAACTTCTATATAGCTGTGTGCCCTAAGATAATTATCTCTAGCACATGAGATCTGAAGAACATTTCGTAAGTTTATTTAAAAAGCAGAACAGATATTACCACATGTAATTTTCAGGGTAAAGGAACTAAAGTAGGAAATATAAATGAGGAAAAATATGCATGCATGTTTGTATATGGAAGCAATAGCTAAAAAAGGAGGCCAACAGCCATATATTTTGACTGTCCAATAAACTGATTTGTAAATATGCCACAAAATTCAAATTTAACAACAAATAGAGTACAGTATTTAACAGCAATTACTCTCTGTACTATAGGTAAAAGATGAGGTTTAAGGGAAAACACAAGTGAACCACAGACCAAAGTCTTGGGTTCCAACTGTGTCATAATCTAGGTAGGTGTCAATAAGGCTTCTACTAACTTTGTGCTGTAATGTGAAAAGGTGGGATAAATGGGAAAAAAACCTCTGACCACTCAGGTTCCTTTTAAACTTAAATCATTATGCATCTCTTTCATTCCCAAATTCTTTATTTCTTTATATTCATTACAAATACAGCAGGTTGTACAACATCAAATGCCCCATCACAAAAACCTGTTATTTGTTTCATGTGATAGTTGACTAATTGTGTCAACTTGAGTGAAAAATACCCAACTAGACTGGCTCAGCACAGCTCTGGGTGTGGAAGACCCACACTGGAGAGCACTATCACTAGAATGATATAAAAGCAAAACAAAGAAGGAAGATGCACTTCCGTTTCTTCAGAGCTCCAGTCTTCACCTTGGACGTCATCTCCTGGCTTCCAGCACAGAATCCTCAGTCTCCAGCACCAACCCTTCAACCTTGGGGCACAGATCCTTCAGACTCACACAGGACACTGCAGTGAGCTCCAGGCCCTCAACTGGATCATTCGGACACCCAGTGTGCAGACAGACCTTATGAACTCCCACACCTGACTCTGTGGGCACTGTAAGTCAATCTTGTAAATTCTTATATATGGGTACATCCTGTATTAAATATTTCTCTAGTAAACACTACTGATACATATCACAAAACTAATTCCATAACACAGTAAAACTTCAATTTGAGCCAGGGATGGTGGCCCCTGAGTATACTCCCAGTACTCTGAGAAGCTGAGGCAGGAAGACTACAAGTTTCAAGCCCAGCCCCGGCAACTTAGGGACTTTGTGAGACACTATCTCAAAATAAAAATAAAAAAGGCTGGGCATATAGCTCAGAGTGAAGGACCTGGGTTCAACCCCCAGGCCTGAGGAGAGGTAGGGAGAAGAGTCAATTTGATGATATAGTTAAAAGTAATTTTTGTTGTTTTTTTGGGATAGGGTCTCACTACCTAGTCTAGGCTGGTCCTGAACATGTGACCCTCTTGCCTCAGTGTCTCAAGCAAGAAGACTGCATGCAGACTAGGATTACAGGCTTACAGCACCATGTCCAGCATAAATCAAGATGTGTGTTTCTCCCTGTTCAATTCAGTTTGTAATGAAAGTTCTATATGACACCACATATGCTACAAGTTATAATGGATAGAAAGTAAAGATTTAAAGAGGATTTCCACTTCCATTATTCTCAATACACAATAGTACCAACTTTTTCACTATACATGCATATATGCATTACACACTTCCTCCTTATGTATATTGCTATGTGTAAGATCACATATACCAAACAATCTATGTCAACTCTCAAATTGTTCACTAAAGTACCAGCACAGAAGAGCAAAGATGTTTGAAGAAATAGTGCATGTAGAGTTTTGTGACTTTTACTAACAGTAATTCTATTTTCTTTTTTCATTTTTTCCTTGTTTTTACTATCAATAATTCTAAATTATCTAGAAATGTAGGGTAGGCACAGTAACATAGGCCTATAATCCCAGCACTCAAGAGGCAAGAGGATTGCAAATTCAAGCCTAGCCTGGACAACTTGGTGACTTAGCAAGACCCTGTGACCCAAATCAGAGAGTTGTGGGTGTAGTTCAGTGAGAAGGTCACAGGTTTAATCCCTAGCACCACTTTTTACTAAACAAAAAAGCAAAGGTAAATTTTTGCATAAAATTTGAAACTACACTTTCCTGTAATCAATACAGACTTACTGGTGTGTCCATTCTAACAGCACTTTGTCTTTTAGAGACAGGGTCTTGTTATACAGTTCAGGCTAGCCTTGAACTCATGATGTAGCCCAGTATGGCCACAAATTCAAGGCAATTCTCCTGCCTCAGTCTCCCACCTCAGCCTCCCAACTGCTGCAATTACAAGTTTGCACCATCACACCTGCAAACATACACTTCTTTGTACTAACAAGTCCCCAACTAACAATGAGTTCCATTCTACGAGAACATCCGTTAGGTCCAACAAAGTGGGTCTTACACACCTTTGACACAAATACACAATTCAAAGCATTAAAAAACCAAACCTCCCATCACTATTGTTTTTCCTCTTGCTTCCTGACACCCTGCGCTCTGACTGAGCACTGTACTACTGTACTCTATTGCACTGTACAGTAGGTACAGAGCAGCACAAATGTGACCATGTCCGCCAGGCATGTGAGCTTTATTCCCATCTATGAATGTTCCTAATGCAAGGTCTGTTCCTATCTGTTAAAGTTCTCACTTGAATGTTTGTAAGTCATGGACTTACTGTATAGTAAAATAAAATTGTTAGTATTATTAGAACTATAGGTAGGTAAAAGGAATCGAGGAAATAATACTAATTAATTTGGAGCCTACACCTATTAGATATTTACATACTTTATTATGCTTAACCCTTACAATTGATGTTTTCAAAATTAGAATTCAACAAAGAGTCTCAGCATCGTCAGTTCTAAGAACCATTTTAATCTTCTAAACATACACACACGAACCTCAAATCATCCTTTTCTTAGATAACTACCATCCTTTTCATTTGTATAACTACTTCAAACTAAGGCCTTCCATGTGATTTGTGAAGGCACTGGTGCTATTGTCACCAATTGCTCTGCATGTGACGAGAAGAGTAACAAGAGGAATTAACTTAAAGTAAAATTGATATATTTTCATCATATAAGGTACAAATATATTACAACTTACTGTTCCAAGGTAGATTTTGTAGAGTATATCTACAAATACAAAATCTGGTCTGGGCCAGGTGTGGTGCCAGTCCTGTAATCCCAGCACTCAGAAGACTGAGGCAGAAGGAACTGCAAGTTTGATGCTAGCATGGGCTACACAGTGAATTCAAGGGCAGCCTGAATTACATAGCAAGACTGTCTCAAAAAAAAAAAAAAAAAAAAATCTAGTCTGAACAGAGAAAAATCAATAGGAAAAGTGCTATCAAAATCACAATTGCTGAACAGCCCTGAATCAAAGCCAGCAGTTTTCTGAAGCTGTTGGTTTCAAGCAGGAGCCTAAAGTGGTATCTTTCTATGGTCTGTCAGCCATTTCAGAACTTTAGAAATGTAATGGTCAATTCATTAGAAAGAAACAAATAACTAAATTTTACGAGAGGACTTCAAGGTGGCAACTGGGTAGGCAGCAGAGAGAGAACCTCCCAGAGGAATGCCACTCAGACAAAGGAATATAGGAATATAGCAACATGTGAAGGACAGAAAGGAAAGAGGTGGGTATCCTGAACTCATGAAGGATCTAAAATGGGAACTGAAGCCCTCGGAAAGACTAAGCAAAACCTCTGCTGGAGGAAAGGATCAGAGATCCCCCTGGCGCAGTCGGGGGGAGAGGAGAAGGAGGAGGTCACCACTCCAAACACATCCTTGGCCCACACTCTCGTTCTGGTGTTTGCAGCTTCAGCTTCGGAGGCCCACGCTCACAGAAGCCTCCTGACTCAGCCAGCGGAGAGTGGAGTTGAGAGCTGGTCCAGGGCTGGAGAGGGGAGGGTACAGCCAGGAAAAGAGGCAATGGCAGTCCGGAGCAGTTGTCGAACCCAGCATGAGGATGAGAAGTTATGACAGCCACTGGGGCAGAGTCCCCACCCTGCGGCAACCTTCCTAATCAGCGCCTGGAGAGAATCAATGCAACTAATACACAGCCCACCACGCCCAGCTCTGGGCCTGGCTCGAAGCGGTGCCCCCTGCCTCTCTGCTGGGTGAGCCGCTACCAGCGGAGAGCAGCGGGGAACCTCAGTGGTGAGCCATGGTGGCTCCCAGGGATCTGGCCAAGAAGCAGACGGGAGCTCCAGCACCACAACAGGAGGGAGATGCAGATGGAGGTGGATCACGTGGCTCCACGCCCTTCTCACTCCAACATCAGGCAAGAAGCACGAGCTGGGTTGCCAGGACTTGGCTCCCACCCTGAACTCTCTCTGGAAGCACCTTGAGACTTGGAGGCTTAAGCAAGCACTGCCTGTCCCTGGCAACAATGGGACAAATCCACAGTCTTGAGGACTTACCCCAGACTATTAATGTGAGCACCAAGAGGGTCTCCTTACAGCTTGCACATGTGGACCTTGTGTGAACCCATAGCAACAAATTAGATGAAAAGCAGCAGACCGACAGTCTGAAAAACAACAACATACTCTATACAGCAGACCCGAGAAAATCCTCCAATTCTACTCTAGAACTTATCTTTAAACTCAGTTCATACCCTGAACTAACACGGGCCGGGGAGATTTCAAGCCATTATACCAAGCATCGTAAGTTCATCCAATGCCCAGCTGCAAGGGGTGGGAACAGTAATACCGGTAATACTGGAGATCAGGAGGAGGGAGGAGGAGAAGAAAGGGCCTTCAGCATCAAGGCAATGGGACAGAGCCGAACAGGTCACCGAGGGCGCCCCAACGGGGTCCCGTAGCTGCCCCCGTGGCTACTCCGCTGCGGGCCCCGCTGAGGGCACCCCTCGGACTGGACCCGCCCCCACCCATAGCGTGGCGATGGGGCGGAGACAGGTGGTCCGCTGTTAGCATAGATGCTTTTCCACCTCCGACCATGGCAGTTTGTATACACCCATGTATGTTATAGTGTTGTCTGAGGCAGCTATATCTCTTCCCAAGGCGAGAGTCCAGGGGTATAGATAAACCCAGGAATACAGTTATTATCACAGGGAAGATGACTGATTGAGTGGTAGGGCAATGGAGATGAGGGAGGAGAAAAATTGAATGATCAAGATAACTTTATATTATACAGCATCCAGTGCTAATTCCCTACTATCTTCTCTATAATTTGGTATTTCCTTTAATGTTTTTGTGTTAACTAAAGTGAAGATAACATTATGTAATACAACATCCAGTGCTAATTCCCTACTATATTCTGTATAATTTTGTATTTTCGGTATTGTTTATGGCTTATTCTGGTTCTTACGTCTCCATTCTTTTGTCTTAAAAAAAAAAAAATCACAATTGCTGGATAGGCAAAAACAAAAAAAGGGTTATGTTGAACCCTTATTTTATACCATGCACAAAAATAAACTTAAAATGAATCCAATAACTAACATTAAAAAAACTAAACTGTAATTCCTACCAGAAATATAGAAAAAAACCTACATCAGGTTTGAGACGTCAGACTTGTTTTCTCCTCCTCATTCTTTGTCATCATTGCCTTAAGTAATTCACCTCCTTTTTAAGGCAAATTATTGGGGGAGGGGCAATGCAGACAGGTAATTTTCTGTAGTAAAACATTAGCTAGTAGCAAACCTATTAACAAGAAAGTACTGGGTTTGAAGAACCACCACCACTGCAACGAAAGGATTTCTGACATGCTAAAAATTTAGACTAGCAGCACTACTTCAGCAAAATGATAAAGGATTTCTGACATGCAGAAAATTCAGACTAGCAGCACTACTTCAGCAAAATGATAGTAAATATACCTCATGAAAATAAAGCATTCTAGGATACTGAAGTGTCTTCTGAATCAAAGTTCAAATAATGCCCCACAATACTCCTGCTAGTTTTAACAGAACACTTCTTGAGAACATGCTCTTGCCAGCACTAAATTTCAAGATTAACTAAAGCCAACCATAAGTAACACAATTATAAGCACAGTAAAAGTGAAAGGCACAGGCTTATACCAGAAAAAGGACCACAATTTAGGACACATTTAAGCCTAAAGCTCTACAAGTGAAATTCAACTGCAGCAAATGTCACTGTGTAAAACACAACAGCCACAGAATCCTGTGTGCTGGCACAGCTTATCAAGTTTTACTTCATCTAGCTAAAAAAATATTATGAACAAACTTTTACAATCTTATACGCAAGTGTTCCTAGCTACATCTGTTTGCAACATTCTCTACAACCAAAGACCTTAACTATGCTGTTTACACTATGTTACATAAACAGTGGAAATAAACAAGCTGCCTATACCTTCTTGGGTCCCACTGTGAACTCATGATTTCACTTCAGCCTCACAATCCTGTCAACACAAAAGATAACTTAGCAAAGTCACTAATAAGGACTTGGCCCATAACTCTCCAGTAACCCTGCTTCCTCCCTTTCCTCCCTACATACTGCAGATTTACCAATTCAGTTATCCCAATCAACAAAAGCCACATATAGCCATCCAAACGAAACCGAACAAAAGCCAGGAAAACAAATTTCTGAATACCCACCAGGTGCATATGCCACATCACATTCTGGCAAAATTATACAAGATAACATAAATTAACATGCTAAGTTTCCATTAAATTCCTACATCTCTGACTTACAAAATAAGTTTCACAGAAGACAGAAAGAGGTATGTATATATCCATAGAAAATAATTTCTGAGCCAGGCATGATGACACATGCTTGTAATCGCAGCACTTTGGGACACTGAGGCAGCAGACTAAGGTAGACGGATTGCTATTTCTTATTTAGCCTGAGCAACTTAGCAATAACCTGTCTCAAAAGTGTTTTGGGGGGGAAAGGCTGTAACTCAATGCAGCAGTCCCAGATTCAATTCTAGTACTCCCACAAAAATTATTATAGAATTATGAATTTTTCTGGGAGGCATCTATTTTCAAAAAATTAGATTTGGCAACATTAAAAGGACCCTTCTCCCCAACTGACATATTCACATTTTGAGAAATATTTTCATATTCTTTGCTTCATTTTGCAAATTGCTTTTGCACACCTTCTCCCCTTTTCACAAACTTTAACAGTGCCGAAGTAATTTAAGACCTTTTTTTAATTCGCATATTGAGAAATGCAAAAAATAACTAGAACACTTTATCTTCTTCAGAACTATCCCAAATTCGACCCAACAGAAGAGTGTACTAACTACTACATTTTAGATTTACTGGCTCACCTAAGGAGCTTACACACACACACCAAAAAAAAACCCACACCGAGAGTCTATCACCTAGAGATTATTATAATTCTGTAAGCCCTAGCTAGAAAGTGGCCTATTTCTCATTAAAAAATAAACATCTGAAAACACTGTTAAATTATCAAACAATTAGAAATATTTAACATTCTGTTATACAAATACAAGACCATTTTATTCATTTGCTCACTTAACTAATTCTTATCAAGCATGTACAGTGTGCTTGGTAAGTTCCTAGGCAGTGGGATTCGGCAATGAACAAGACTCAAGTCTATGTGCCATAGTTTATTTTCCACCAGGCAGACAGAAAATACTAAGTCAAGTAACAATATCAGTTCTGGTATAATAGGTAATGAAGATAAAAATAAACTAGATTAAGGGGTTAGAGAGCAACTATAGGGCAAAGAATATTTATTTTAGATATGGACAGAAAGGGTCTCTTTAAAGAGGTAACACTTAACAGAGACTATATGGTAAAATCCTGAGGAAGCTAAAGGAATAGCAAATTTAAAGCCCTGAGATGTTATCTCTGATCCTTATCTGGCAAGGGGGTTACCACATAAAATAGCCTTCCTCACTCCAAATAATACGTAAGCAAAACTTGGCAATACAAGATAAAATTTAGGTTTCAAAATTAATGAATTAGTTAATTAATTTGGTACTGGGAGCTAAACCTAGGGCATTCACACCGATCTATAGCCCCAGTCCTTCT
The DNA here is from genome assembly GCA_004027595.1 of Dinomys branickii. Taxonomy (NCBI): domain Eukaryota; kingdom Metazoa; phylum Chordata; class Mammalia; order Rodentia; family Dinomyidae; genus Dinomys; species Dinomys branickii. The sequence continues at coordinate 85,705 of PVLD010001457.1, forward strand.
TGTTTATTATTTTGAGACAGGGTCTTGCCAGGATGCTAAATTACCCAGGATGGGCTTCAATGTGGGACCCTCCTGCCACAGGCTCCCTGAGTTCTGGGACAATAAGTATGTGCCACCATGTCCAGCAATACTATGATATTTAAACATGATGGCCTAGCTTAGGGAAGAAGGTAAAATTTTACTTGACCTTGGTCTTCATGGATGAACTAGTTCCAGTACTCAGTATGAGGAAGGGGAGAAACTTCCTATCAGAGGCAAAGAACAAACACAAGCACATTTCCAAAGTATAAAAGATAATTCTAGAAAATCAAGAGTAAACTTACTGACCAAAATCAGAAAATGTGAGGACAAAACTGCCGGTTAGGACTAGAATGCTTTTATCCATTTTCATTTAGAAAATGCCTAAGTATTCCGGACCCAGCTAGAACTTCCAATCTTTCATGAAAGATTCACTCCAACTCCCATAGGCAGGTGTTAGCTCTCTTCTAACCCACTTTCCTCAGATTTGTCACAAAATTCACATTCTCTATCAATCACCATCATTTCAAACATAGTTCCTAACACACAAGCATCATCTAAAATGTATCTGTTCAATCACCTATAGTCGAATAAAACAGGTAGGTGTTCACAGAAACATATAGGTATCAATTGTCCCAAAATTGATCAACAGGTTTAATGCACCTACCATCAGAGGCTAGCAAAGTGTTACCAATGATGCCCAAATAATTCTTGACAAACATACAAAGATAATTCAAGGGGGAAAGGACAGCCATTGCGACAAAGGGCTCTAGAGCAAGTGGAAATTAACAGGCCAAGAAAACCCCCAAACCAAGCCAAAGCAAACCTCAAAATAGCTCATAAAAATAAAACATAAAACTATACACTTCTTGGAAAAATACAGAGGAAAACTTTGGGGATCTAGCACTAAGCAGTAAGTTTTTAGATTAAAGCATAATGCATAAAATCAAAATGAACAAACTATACCTTGTTCAAGTTAAATTTTTTTGTTTTGCAGAAGACCATGTGAGATAAAATACAGTATTTGCAAACCACGTATGACGAATGAGTAGTAACAAGAATACTGTTTACAAGAACTCTCAAAAAAAGGCAATGCAAGAAAAAACCAAATAGAAATGGAATGAAAGCTTGTTCAAAATTATTAGCCCAAAGGCAAATGCAAATTAAAACGACACTGAGGTAACACAATACGTATATTAAAATACCTAAACAAAAAAAATAAAAGATGGGCCTTACAAAATGCTGGTTGAAGATGTAAAGCAACTGGAATATTAACTGAGCCCACTACATACCTACTAAAATGGATAAAATAAAAAACACTTAAATTCTAGTAATCATAAAGAGACTGTCTGACCTACTTTCATCCAGTAGTAAATCAGAAGACCCTCACTCCAGAGGGGTCCTGTCCCAGATCCCAGGGCCAACAATGCTGCTCAAACAGGCCACGAAGAACTCTACCACGTTTCCCAACCAGTCTGTTAGTGATCATACCCAAGCATGGAGCCTCCATAATAACTTAAAAGTACACAGTCTGGGAAGCTGCAAGGTTTCTGAGGTTCCTGGACGGTAGCTGGCCTACAGAGGAGTGAGCTGTACCCGTTGTAAAATCTTTATCAAGATAGACAGATGGATGGATGGGTAGATGGGTGGATGGATCGATGGATTGATGGATCGATGGACAGACGGACGGACAGATGGACGGACAGACAGAGAAATGCTGGCCAGGATACAAAGAATGGAATATATCACCCTATTACTGGGACTGTAAAACAGAGCCACTTTAGGAAAATTTGTCAGGTTCTTAAAAAAACTACCAAGTGACCTAGGATTTATTTGCACTCTTATACTCACATGTTATAGTGAAATATAAAAAATAACCCAGATAACCTTTAACAGGAAAATAGTTTAACAAGATGTGGTATATCCATACTATGGAACACAGTTCAGCAATATGGAGAAAAAAAACTAGTAATAACAAACAATTCTGATAACATCTCAATAGAATTATACTGAGTAAAAAAGCCAACCCCTCCCCCAAAATACTGCATGTTCTACTTATACAACATTCTTGAAATGACCAAATTATAAAAATGTAGATCAGGTTAGTGGTTTCCAGGGATAGAAGCAGCACAGAGAAGGGAAACAGGTATAACTACAAACGGGCGATGTGAAGGGATTATTGCTGGAAATGTTCTGTAGCTTGACTTGTATCAACGTCAATTTCCTGGTTGTGATATTATGCGCTAGTGAGTAAAATGTTACCACTCAGGGAAAATGGGTAAAGAGTTCATCATATCTCTACATTATTTCTTACAACTCCATGTGCATGGAGTTACTTCCAAAAAAACTTTTAACTATCAAAAAAAAAAATGTAACATCTGTAAGTTAACATTACAGCAGAAAAAAACCTGCAAGGGAGAGGGGAGAATGGGCTGGCAAAGGCAGGGTATCCTCTACATAAAGGCAGGTTCCATGCTAACTAGGTCAGGAGGGACAGGAGCCATGAAAGAGGCACAAATGGCACAACTGGGATCATCATTAAAGGAATCAAGAAAACTTGGACTATTACTTAAGGTCTGTGGAGAGCATGACTAAGAATCAACAAAAACAACATCCCTTAGTTTCTTACTTGTCTTGAAAGCACTAGTCTCTCCTTGCTAATTCGGTACACAGCATATTCTGATCTGTAAGACCACGAAGTATTCACTGTAACTGCAAAGATTTTTAAAAGACAAAGTTATATCATGATTTCTGTGTTACTGTAAAAGTTAGTACAATAGAACTTTACGTGTAGATTTATACTATTAACACCATGAACAAACCATTATTCTTCTTATTCTAAATAAAAAGAGGATAGGAATGGTTCCAAAAAGAAAGTGCATTAAGAACTGCATAAAGCTGAAGTAGAATGAAAATTCCAGATTCTCATCAAGTAAGTGATTACTGCACTACTTTTTCTCCCTCTCACAGAGAATCTCCTTTTTTTCCTCTTACGTGACTGAGGGTGGTAGGGTACATTAAAGACTTCCATAGGGCTGGGGATATACCTCAGTGGAATAAGCGCCTGCCTGGCAAATGCAAGGTTCTGAGTTCAATCCCCCAGTACCGCCCCCCCCAAAAGACTTCCATAACTGGCTGGCCAATATAACGAGCAATGTTTACTTATTTTTATTAACATTTTTAATCTTACAGTGACAGGACCAAAGTCTATCAACCTGAAACTTGCCAAGAAATATTTAATAAGAAAATATATAAGCTTTCTGGATATAAACTTCTCAAAGCTGCACCAGAACATATTTTGAGGTTAACATTCTTAAGACTAAATTATTAATGATATCTAACAAAACTCATTATAAGCAATATGCTCTACCCTCACGAGATCAGCCAAAGACATTAATTCATTAATATTTAATTTTAATTCAGCAAATATTTCCTGAATGGTTAGGTCCAGCCAATGTAGAAGCAGTAAGGATACACAAATAATATAGCTCCTGTTTTTGCCTAGTAAAAAGATCATGGGACTAAGATCTCATGAGGGCTAAGATGCAGATACATACAAGCTGCCGTAGTCTCCACAAAGCATGTGAAGTCACCCTAAACCAATAGGAAGAAAAGGAGACAACCAAGGGGAAATGATATATGGATATGCAGGTACCAGCCAGTTGGGAAACAGGAAAAAAATAGTGTAACAGACTGACACAAATACGTACAGTCATTCACTTAAATAAAAAAGCTACAACAATCATAACCCCACCAAGAGAATTAAAACAAGAACAAAAACACTTTAGGAGTAAAATCCAGTATCAATAGCCAAGTGGTTACTGAATTTACAGATCAAAAGAAGATAAATCTAAGCTGGTTATTTGGAATTTCAGAAATACACGTCTTGGTGCCAATAAAATCAATAGAAATTCATGAAACAGAAGTCCTGGGCACCTCCCAAAGTTAGTGTGCAGATAAATGTTAAAAAACAGAAAGTTCACAAGTGAAGCTGTTTAAGAGGCAAACTAGAATTCCGAGATTTCTTCCCCCACTCAAAAAAGCAGAGTAACCTACTCTCTTCTGACAAGGAATTCAATGACAGTAAGTCTAGTGGGTAGAACAAGCGATGAAAAATGAACAGGAGCAAAAAGTGAAATTCTACCTCCTAAACTATGAGAATTCTGGCTTATTCCTTTCCCTTTAGTAATCAAAACATTAGCAGCTAGCGTTAAACTCTTCTCCGGATCTTTCTCTGTAAAACTGAATGTATATACCCCATCCACCCAGGAGATGGACAAGAATAGCTGGAGATTTCCTAAGAAAATGGCCCTCATATCACCCCTCAGTGCAGCTATTTTCAAACCGACCCATGTGCAATGACCTTCCAATCAGCTACTCAAAACAAGACCTCTACTGGTTTTGTTTTTAAGCGCATCTTTTTAAGTTACATTCTTTAATTAAAAACTGAAGGTGGGATGGAAAGCAAGAGTGGAGGAGTATCTTAAGCAAGGGTGTGATTTTTGATTTTTAAAATATACACACGGTAAATAATTGAAAGCAGAAGCTTGAAACAAACCACTCTCAATCCTAAAATAGTACATGCCAAAACAGGGTACCTAAAAAGTAAAAAAGTACTCAACCTGTATATCCATTAACATAGATGGCAACTCCGCTAAATATGGTTGATGAAGTCCCATCCTTCTGCAGGGCAGCATCTGATCGGAATTGTTCCTCCAATTTCTGGACCTTGGCAGCCATATACCCACCCTAGAATTAAAGAAAAGGCAAACCAATCACAAAAGTTACATGCTCTCCCCGCTCCTTAAAAAGAAAAAAAAAAACCCTGTATTTTAAAAGTAAATTAAAGACTGCTCTGTGCTAGTGGCCAAAATAAAAATGATCTCTTCATGAGCCACAAACTACGCACAGCAATAAAACACGCAAACAAGACTTTTACTTCTGTCAACTCAATTCTCAATAATTTTATTATATTCTTATTAAGTTATTTTCAAAGATGAAAAAGCTAAGTCAATCATCAAAAATTAGTATCGCTTTCTTACACAATCAATTCACACTAAAGCTTAAACCGGAAATGTGACAAGTGGTCTAAGGCTTCCTCTCTTCTAAACAAAAAACCTGAAGCAACCCGACAAACCAGCAGCATGGGACAAGGCTACAATGAATGATTCAATGGCTAACTTCTGGACCTTATCAGTCTAGTTTTCACTGAGTAACTTCAACCTCAAAAAGAATATAAATTTATGAATTCAGCTTTTCTTTTCCTGAGCCTCAAAGTGATTGAGCATACGCATTTTGAACTAATAGGTCTTTAATTTGAAGCTACAGATGTCTAGAAGTACTTTTTCTCCAAAATGGAAATAACTTCATCATTTTTGCAAATTAAAGTATTACATGCTCACAGTAAAAAATGTTTTAGAAAACCTAAGATATAAAAAATATTAAAGTCAGTATAATTTCATTAACATTTTGGGCGTTATTTTCAAACCTTATTTTTATGCTTCAGATCACCGAAGTTTTACAAAAGTAAAATCACATATCCTATTTTTGGATATGTATGTGCCTTTCTAGGAGTTATTATTAGCAATACTGAAATAAAATCATACATTATATTTCTGTGTGCAGAATATTTACTTCCTCCATATAAAATTCCTGGGTAAAGTTTAAAGGTTTAGTTTTAGCAATACTGCAAGGTTTTCAATGCACTGTGATAAATCATAGTTGGTATATGAAGTAATTTACAATTTATGCCTTATACCACGTCATAAACTATAAGAAAAATGAGAAATAACTATTTTGATATACAAATTTTTATTCTTCAAAACACACCCATTTTTCCCAGTCATTTTCAGCTCGTTTCCTCCATCCACCTCGCCTCATGGTGGAGCTTCTGTATTGGGGGAAAAAAGATAGGTCAGTTTTCTAACAAGATGCACTCCTAGTGATGTTTTACTTCAATATCAAGCAAATGAGACATTAAAATGAATTCAAGTGTTCAATTAATGAAAGCCGAAACTATAGTATTGTACTACATACTTTTCCAAAATGTATCATACAGTGCAGTACTGTACTGTATATATATTTTTTCCAAAATGTACTGTTCTCCCTTTTAAAACACATTCCTCAGCTGGGTTTGTGGGTCAGTGGTATAGCTCTTGCCTTTCACCTCTGGGTTTTATCCCCAGCACCACAAAACAAACAAACAAAACAACAACAAAAATACTCCTATAGACTAATCAAGTTTAACTACTTGAAATTTAAATTCCAACAGGAAAAAACCTTCACGCCTTCCTGAGCAGTGTCTCACTCACCCCACATCCCACATGTACACAGAGCATCATCAACTAACAGGGCCACCCTCACTTGTTACTATTACTTAGTTTTTTTATTTTTTATTTTTCCTTTCTTTCTTTTTCTTTTTGAGACAGGATCTTGCTGTGGAGTTTAAACTGGCCTTGAACTCACTGTGTAGCCCAGGCTGCCCTTGAACTCACAGCAATCCTCCTGCCTTAGCCTCCCAAGTGCTGACGTGTTGACCACCACACCCAACTTGTTACCATTAATTAGTGAAACAGAATTTCAGAAAACATTTAAGTAACTGTCATGTAATGCAGGTATTACTTTGTTTTTTTAAGACAGAGTCTCACTAGTTTAGGCTGGCCTTGCACTCACTATGTAGTCCAGGGTGGCCTCAAACTCGTGTGATCCTCCTGCCTCAGCCTCCCAAGTGCTGGAATTATAGGTGTGCACCACAGGTGGCCTATAATACAGATTTTCAACTCACTTTTCTGCTTATATAGTGGACACTTAAGGTGTATTCATAATGTAATATTCTGCAAAAATCCCTAAAAGAAGTCAATGAATACATTGTATGGGAGATGATCCAACAAGATTATCACTGAGAGTAACCTAAACTGGCATTTTTCTAAAGGCCACATTTAACCAACTGTAAAAGCACCACGATGATCAAATGATGGCTCACCTCTCGTGTCAGTGGGACTCGTGTTACCCAAGACATGAAACAAGCTGTTAAGGAATAACAGGCACTAAATGAAACATCCTGTAAAAGTCAAATTCTTCTAACCAAAATGGTCACAATGTTGGGACATGCCTTATCTAAAACAATAATAACCTCCATTTAGATATTTTCCTTCTGGTAATTACATAGCATTCATACCAAATGTTTATAAAGCCTTACATATTATTGAAGTCAAATTACCTTTGGAATGATTTATGAGAATCTTTTAACACCGTAACAGACACACACATTAGCAGCTATCTTCTTTCAAACTCTCATTTTCTGGGATACCGTGAGATTTGGTTTCTCTTTGCTGGCATTTACATTAATAATGAATCTATATTGTCCATGCTTAAAAGATGCCTAAGTGATACACAAAAATAATTTTTCAAAGAGTTTAAGTCCCAGCAGATAGACAAAATTTTTTATAGGAATATGAAAAATACTCTGAAAATATGAGGTGAGCTCATTAACTCTTTTAGAGAGAATTTTGATTTCAAGTTTGATATAGGTTAGTTAAGGGTGTGTATGGTCATTACCAAGTCCTAGAACTGCCTTACTTTCTGTTTAAGTATTTCATGTCTTTTCAAGTGGCTCCCTTAGTCCAACCCCTAATCTTAAAGGATAAAGAACTGTGTTAATATACAGCTCTTGATTTCACGTAAGTCTGGATCCATACACCTGCTCTTACTAAGAGAGAGCATTCTGGACATTATATGTTAAGGGTTCATACGCACAATAATTAAGTATACCTATTAATCTACTACATCAAGGTAAATCAAAGAATAAAGTATATTTTAAAGTTTAATTAATTTGTTCAATCATTTAAGACCCGTACTAATTTAAGATGCAGTAGACTCCAAAACTGATAAAATTCTTACTGATGTTTTAATGAAGCTATACAAGTATGAAAGAAAGTTAAATGCTGGACAATACATTGTTTGTTAAACATTCAAGATACACGAGGCCTATCAAATAGAATTACTAGCTAAGAATCAGAAGAGGACAAAAATCTACAGAGAAGATCTGCCACATCAATGAGAGAATGTTTCTCCCTCTGCAGACAGTTGCCAGTTCTACAAGAGTAGCTGAGAGACTAAGGATGGTGTTGACAAAAAGTACTAACAATGGCAACTGTAGTCCAACAGTTTTCCAAAGCATACACCTAAGATTAGGACCCCAAAAGAAAGAATAAATGAAGCAGGCAGGCCCAACTTTGCAGAAATTGAATTCTGTATTACTTATTCTCATTTTGTGAAAGTAGGTGAAGCTGATCCAGGACTGCTAGAGCCCAAAACACCCAGCAGAAGCAAATATACACCCACCAGAGAGGATGATGACAACAGCCTAAACTTCACATACTTCTACAAGCTTTGCAAATTTAATGTCTCTCACACACAAAAAAGCCAGACTATACAAGTGAGAACCAGCAGAACAACAAAATTATAGACCTACAGAGACAGAAGATATTAAAATTAACACTTAAATAACCATGTTCATTGTTCAAAAGAGTTCTAAAATTTTTCAACCTAAAAGAAAATGAGCATGAAGTAAGGACCTCACAAAATGAACTCAAGGGCAAGAGTATCAGCAAGTTAGGATGGAAGCATCCTGGAGCACAAAACGAACTACATGATGCAGCTCCACAATGTGGTGAAGTAGTAACAGCAGATCAACATGGTATGCAGCAAAAAAAGCTACCTGGTAACCTCTATTGGAAAGCCAAATAAAAAGAAGTGACAGGAAGCACACAACACACAGGGTTATCAGCACTTTTGTTCATACATACTGTTCATACTTCACTGAGACCCAAACTCATCTTTAGATACTGAAACTATTATTGAAAACACTAAAAATATGCTACATATAAAATTCTCAATCTTATGATATGAAATCCATATATACTTAAAGGTAGTAAACTTACATGTAAACTATAAAACATGGTAGCAACAGAAATGTGCCCCAAATATACTGTGCAATACATAAATATCTGAAAAGGTGTCCTGAATCTTTTATCTTTTTTTTTTTTTTTTCTTAAAGACAGAATCTTGCTGTATAGTTTAGGGTGGTCTTGAATTCACTATGTAGTACAAGCTGGCCTCACACTCATGATGACCTTCCTGCCTCAGCCTCCCAAATGCTGGGATTACAGGTATGCGCCACTATGCCTCACCTATTTCATCTCCTCTACCTTTCATTTCTTATTTTAAATTATCTTTTCAAAAATTCAGTCAAAATCTGGACTAATAGCACTATCACAGATACCTCCTTTCAAAGCAGTAGACAAAACTGGCAAGTAATGTACTTCTGATTCAAACAAAAACCACACAGCAGATGGAATTAATTACAAGTCATTTGGAGAGTTGCTTAAAGACTGTGAAATCAGGAAAGAGCTAACATAAAACTCTTCTTGGAAACTGTGATGTGTCATGAAGTTAAGGCATAAGTTTCTGCTAACTAGTAAGGATCAACATAAAATAAAGCTGCTCTGGCAGTGCCTCTGCAGCCACATCCAAGTAAACCTCTCTAGATGACTGACTCTTCAAATAGGACTTCCCTAAAAGGGAGGCAGGTGATGAATCAGGACACAGACACCTGACAGAAATACTGCATCCTCTGTTCCAAAAAACTTTTGAGTTGCAATGTGTCCTCTTTACTCAACCTATTTCTAAGAGACTACCATATATCAACAAGCTATCTAACGATCAAGCTAGACTGAAAAATAAAAATCACCATCTTCTTTTCAGAGGAAACTCTTGCGGACTGGGTTGTCAAGCTTATTCCTTCCTGCCTGGTGACCTTGGGGAAAGTGTTAAAGTTTTTGAAATTGTAATGCACAACTTAAAATAACCTACCAACCTCTCCCTACCTAGGAGCATTAGTAGAGAAATCAATATGGGCCTCAAGAACTTAGTTTTAAAATGGATAAAGAGTGAATTCATGTGTGTGAAAGTACCCCTGTCCCTAGCACCTAGGTTAAGACCTCAATAAACACTTCTGCTATTCCAGTACTGCACACTGCCAGAATGAAAATCAAATGAAACCACGTATGTTGAAAAACCTTTCAAAAACTATGAAGTACATAACACCATTATTTTAAGCAAACATCCACGGTCTACAAGATAATGGGAAATACAGATTTAACGGTACACGATCTGGGCTCAATTCCCAGTTCAATGACTACCTACCTATGATGCAGGTGAGTCCAACAGCACTCAACCCTACCATCTCTTCACCTATAAGAAAATTAACTGACTAGTGCTCAGCAGATTCCCTTAAGGGGCCATATATGGGTGAGGGGTAGAAGTGGTAGAAGGAAAGAGCTAGGCGAGAGGGGTTAAAAGAGGCAAGCAAGTAAGGTCCCACTGTCTAAACTTAGCAGCTGTTTTGTAACTTTTGGTTTTGGGGTCAGAGTTGTTCTCCAAGAAAAAGCTCCATGACTTGAAAAAGACTGATAATTCAAACCAATCAACTAAAGATCAAATATAAAGACTTGGCTTAGTCTTTAGCTCTCTTCTGCTTTTTTATGTTTTATGTGTTTTTACCACAACTGTGTATCAAGAGCCCAAGGATTAAAAGGCCTACAAGGCAAGACTTTTTCCAGACTTTCCCTATTCCCTTCAGAGAGAGCTTCATATCTCTAGGAATGGTCTTATTAAAGTATTTAAACCATAACAAGATTATTTATGCATTTTTATCTAACTTTAGTTCATTTTTTACTGGAGCATACTTCTATCAGTTCACTCTGCACTTAAATGTACAGTTAAAAATGCTTGTCAAATCTCACTAAAAAGAACTTCATTCTGCTTCTTTATCGTGGTTATTGTTGGACTTCAGTATCTACCCAGGGGAATGCTCATCCCCAGGAATAATCATTTTCATATTTCATTGATTTACTGAAGAATATTAACACTGTAAGTTCTAGGGGCTGGGGATATAGTTCAGTGGAATAAGTGCTTGCCTGGCAAGCACAAGGTCCTGAGTTCGATCCCTAGTACCGCAAAAAAAAAAAAAAAAAACCACTGTAAGTTCTAAATAGTTAATTGTAAATCAGTAGAACTCCCCTACATGTACAGAAAATACACAGTGTTAATTTGCTGGTTACAGATTTGTCTTTAAAGTCTGACTATTAAGTAACACTGCCTTTGAGTGGCTTTTAATCAGTCTCAAATACTACAGTCATACACAGATGTATACTGTTATGTTACCTTCATTTAATATATGTTAAGAAATACTTGCTGAATAAAGTTATTATGAAGACAAACATGCAGTGAATAAATGAGCACAGTTCAGCAGTATAACACAATTCACCAATATGACACAAAAGCAAAGAAAGCAGACTGTGGCTACCCCATCTACGACTGAGTTTGAAATAAAGTAGGGCTCTTTCCCACATTTCTACTCAATACACCTCTTTCTGGCTTACAGTATGACCTTCTTCAGGGACATCTGTAGGTAAAAGGACTTCTCCATCACCATTCAATTGGAAAAGGACAATCGTTTTAATAAATGGTACAAAGAAAATTCAGTGGATATACAAAAGAAGATGAATCCTTACCTTACACCATATATAAAGATTAATCAAAATGCATCAAAAACCTAAGCATAAGAGGCTAGAACTATAAAACTTTGGAAGAACCTAGGTAAAAGTTTTGTGACACTGGATTTAGCAATGATTTCTTGGATATGACACCAAAAGCATAGACAAAGAAAATGTAGGCAAATATCAAGATTTAAAACTTCTGTCTATCAAACAGGTACGGTGGCACATACCTGTAATTTCAGCATGCTAGATGCCTGAGGCAATTCAATTCCAACCCACCCTGGGCAACTTAGCAAGATCCTGTCTCAAAATTTAAAAAGGCTGGGGATGTAGCTCAGTGCAAAGGTCCTGGATTCAACCCTTAGTATAACAAATGAAGAAAAAAATCTGTGCATCAAAAGACACAACAGTGAAAAAGCAACCATACAGAACTATAGAATGAGAGAAGATACTTGCAAATCATATATACAAAGGGTTAATACACTGAATATAGGTATTTTTAAAGCTCCTACAATCTGACATTTAAAACAGATAACTCAGTTAAAAAATAAGCGAAGGATTTGAATTCACAGTTCTCTAAAGATCTAAGCTGGTAAGCACATGGAAAGATGCTCAACATCACTAATCACTGTAAATCAAAACTACAATGAGATACTACCTCACACTCAATAAGATGGCTACTACTAAAAAGAAAATAGTAAGTGCTGACAAGGCTGGAAAGACATTGGGCATAAACATACTGGTATAAATATAAAATGGTGCAGCTGCTACAGAAACAGTGTAGCAATTATTCAATCAGAATTATGATTCTGCAATTCCACTTCTGGTATATGCCCAAGAAAACAAGGTAGGGGCACAGTAGATGTTTATTTGTATATTCATACAGTATTCACAGGAGCATTATTTGCAGTAGCCAAAAGGTATAAAGAACCCAAGAGTCCACTGACAGATGAATGAATAAACAAAATGTGGTATATACATACAGAATGAAAACTGATTCAGCCTTAAAAGGAAGACATTTCTTGCCAGGCATAGTGGTGCACACATGTAATCCCAGCACTCTGGGAAGCTAATGCAGGAACACCTCAAGTCAACGTGTAGGCTAGGTAACCTACCAAGTCTCTATTTCAAAATAAAAAATTACAAAGAGGCTGGATGAAGTCCCTGGTTCAATAACCAGTACCAGAAACAAATAATGAAACAATTAAGGACAGGAAATTCTAAAACACGCTACGGTATGGATGAAACATGAAGACATTATACTAAGTGAACTAAGTCATTCATAAAAGGACAAATACTTTATGATTCTACTCATATGAGAAACTTCAAGCAGAAATTCATAACAGTAGTCTGAAAATTTTGTCCCAGTACTTATATGACCTGTTGGATATTTGGCACACAAACTAGAACTTGAGGACTTGGGACTGATAGGAAAAATGGAATTCCCAACCTGTCAGATGTCAGTTGTGTTGAGTTCATATTCCCTGAAATCGAAAATGAATTCCAAGGACAACAGAGGTTAAGAGTAGGAAAGGTTTACTGGGGGCTGGGGATATAGCTCAGTGGAATAAGCGCCTGCCTAGCAGGCGCAGGGTCCTGAGTTCAATCCCCAGTACAGCCAAAAAAAAAAAAAAAAAAAAGGAAAGGTTTACTGAAAGATAACTCCTGAGAAACAGGAGGGATCCTGAGTGGGTGGCCAACGAGGCCTTTTGTTGAGGGTCATTTATATAGCAGTCACAATGTGGATCAAACTATAACCAACCTATAGGGTTACAAATACATCTCCTTGGCTAATACCGATCCAAATAGGGAAACAGGACACACGGCATGGGTACATAGAAAGAACAAAGTCATTCTGGAGAAGGGATGGGTCCAGATGCTCTGGTAACCCACCCCGGCAAATGATATCTAGCTCAACTTCCTGAGCCAGGCGGTGCTAACTACAGTATAATTCCAAGTTACTGCTTATGCCTTAAGGAGGGAGATCTACACATTGTATCTTTATCTTGAGACTTCAGATGCACCTCCAGCCACAATTCTGATGTCTTTATTTTTCATTAACTTCCTTTAGAACTCTGTCCATTCCTGACTACATATTAATTTCTATCTAACTTAGCTGTCTAGAATATGATTTACTACCCTTTCCAGCCCCACAAACACCAAGGTATCACTGTATACTGAAACGTTTTTCTGTTAGTTTTTTGGGTCAATAATAGAATTCCTATACTACAGGAAATATCACCTGTTTTTGAGCCAGTGTCTCACCCTAGTTGCCCAAACTAGCTTTAACTCCTGGGCTCAAGCAATTCTCCTGCTTCAGCCTCCCAAGTAGCACCACTTCACCCAGGTCAGATACCATCTCAATCAGTAAACATAGAACTCAAAGGACTTTTAACCTACCAAATAAAAGTGGCACATAACAGTCCCAAAAAAGGGGTGGGGGGAAGCTTCTGAATATAAGCCTTTTTTTGAAGTGAGTCTGATTTTTCTTTCTTTTCTTGGAACGTTTTCTATTAGCTTCCCATTACTGATTACATTGCTTTGTTACGCTTCTAACTATTCAATCTTGCTAGGTGTTCCTTTGCAAAAATATTTCCCTGCTCTACTTACAAAAGCAACACATATTTACTGTAGAAAAAATGGGAAAAAAAAAAACAATAAAGGGAAGGAGAAATTACCCATATTCCTACTATTTAAAAATTTCACCTTGACTAATACTTTATAGTCTTTCAGTATACCTTAAAATTTTTAAAACTTAAGCTTAAATTCTTACATTTAAATCCACCATTATTAATAGCTTACATTTCTACAAAGCTTTTTTAAAAGAGCTCTTTATATATCTACAATTTATCTTTACATCTACAGAACAGGCAGGCCAAGTATTATTTATTTTGCACACAGTTGCTTCCTAGGGCAAGACACTCAAACATTCAGTAAGGCTGACTGCTAGCTTGTGGTACAAAAATTACACTTACTTTTAAAAAAATTAATGTTCCCAAATATTCAATGAAGAAAACAACAATGGTATCAACATGAACTGCTGAAAAAAGCAAGCAAGAACATGCCTACTAAGTTGAACTTGCCAGGCCAGGGACATAGCTCAACGGTGCACCACCTGCCTCGCAAGCACGGTGAGTTCAACTCCCAGTACCAAATAAATAAATAAATACTAAAATGAACTTGCCCAACATAATTCAACAAAACAGATGCTTATGCATCTGGGAATCTAGCACCTGCCTGAGCCAGACACAGTAGCCACCACGAGGACTAAGAAAATAGGTCCTACAAAGAAGCTCCTTCCAGACCAGCCTCAACTAGGCCATGCTCATGAGAAGTAGAAATCCAGAGACAGCAACAGCTTCATTCCTAACAGGTTCACTGACCTTAAGCAAATCATAGGAAGACCTTATTATTATCTGGACAGAACTGGACCCTGATATGTACTAATTAGCTCTAGATCTACCTACCCAGTAACAGTGAACTTTTTAGAATTGATGATACAAATGGCCCCCTGTGCCACATGCCACAGATTCGCCGCCACTAACCTAGCCAGTTTCACTGCCCTTTGAAGACTGAAGTCACCTATGACCGAAAGTTTCCACTGCCCTATCCCTATGACCACTGTGGACTCTCACAGAGCCTGGCATTGTACGCCCCCGAGGTCATACGGACTCCTCCCTCCCACGGACAACAAATTGCCCCAAGTCATTAAGATTCAACCTCAGCTACAAAACTTGGACCAAAACAAAGATCAACAAGACCCTGGCCAACCTGAACTAATCCTGAAAAGGCGGCCTCCTACTTTTGTGTGCCGGTGTGAACCTCTATATTAGAGAATGCCCCTTTCAGCTACTCAAGCTTAAGTCTTCTTGTCTTTTTTCTTGCTTTCCAATTAGAAGTTTGTTCTATGAATTCACGCTTTGGTTTTCATTTCAGTTATCACTAAAGCAAGGACCATGCTAGCCAGTCACATTAAGATGAAGACGATCAATATATGGATATACTGATATTTAAAATATATAACAAGTATTTGCACTGCCCCACTTTGAGGTAGATCTTATTGAAAATTACCCCAAACAACTCAATATAACAAGGAATTTTCTCTCTTCATTTGGTTATGCTTCACTTGACAAGATCATGTAAATGTAAAACGAAGGGTGCATTCTAAAAGAATTACTAATAATTGCGTCCCCTAAAATTATGGACTGCCAAAGGAAGGAAGGAAGAGGTAGACAGATGCAGACGCACCATTTTGATAAAGCACCAAAGAGAGCTGACTTCTCTAGCCTTCCAGAACATGACAGAATCACCTGGTTTCCAAATATCCCCCCTCAATTTTCCTGGTTTTCTATGTTCCAGACCACATGACCTAATTGCTTTTATTAAACATCTCTACTCGGATGTCCTACAACAGGGAGGCTGGGCCTGCAGAAGCTCTGTGGGTAACTAAAAGCTGGGCAAAGCTGGTGTCTCTGCCTTCACTTTGTCTACATTACTACCTTAAAATCCTTGCTATGTTGTTCACTCAAGGATGAGGTTTACTAGCCTTAAATTTACCTACTGTATGGTTATCATCCATCTCTTCAAGACTAAGGTCACTAACCCGAGTAATTTTCAGGATCTGAAGACACATCTAAATGCCAGCTTTTACAATGCCCAGTATCAGACACCCTTGAGGGATGCCTACAAGTCTCAAGTCACTGTTCTAAACCTGTAGCTGCCCAAACAAAAAACAGTCTCTCAGACCACCCTATGTTGAGGTCACTCTCTCTCCCCACAAACACAAACAATTATCCCATGACTGAAGCTGAGGCCACTCATCTAAACAAAGCCATCATCTGACAATAAGCAAATTGCCCCCTCAAGTAATGGCCCTCCCAGAAACAGTACTGAGATACCCATTAACCAGACCACAACTTGACTAAGATTACTCACCTTGCTGGATATGCAAACCCCCAACTCATGCTTTTGTTCTCCCTTTCTGTAAGACCCCAAAGTTCCTGTCAGCCCCTTAAAGACAAATCTTGAACCCCCATGTCTGTGCTTCCTAGGACAGCCACGCTGATTAAAGCTACTTTCCTTCCCTTCATTACTGCTCCTCTCCTTGACTGGAATTATAGGTAAACTGGGTTTAATGGGACCCCTGGAGCAGAGGCTTCTGCCCCAAAATTCTGATTAACAGTCCCACTTGTTTCTCAAGCTGGTATGTCCATAAGCAAGGTAAGAAGGAAAACAAAAGAATGTTCCAGAGATAAAATTATGAAAGGCATAAAAAGCCACTGAAACTAAGTGGTAAATGATTATCTCTAGGAAAGTTCAAGTGGCAGTAAATCAGGGATTTCAAAGGCCAAGGTAAGACTAGAAATACAAGTAATTTAGCTGAAGAAAATGATTAATACCAAAGTGGGGATTTTTGTAGTTGTTCTCATGCTTTTGAATCTTTACAGAGAATCTGTTTAAAATGCAGACTGCTAGTCAGACATAATGGCACATACCTATAATCCCAGCACTCTAGGAGGCTGAGGCATGAGGATCACAAGTTTGAGCCCAGGATGGCATCTTAACAGTGGCTTACAAGACCATGTATCAAAAAAACCCACAAAAGTTAGGAGCGTGGTACAATGTGAAAGCCCTGTGGTTCAATGCCCTATATGCAGGATGGTGCAAGAAGGGTGAAATACAGGGGTGGGGAAGATAGGGATGGTGCAGACCACCTGCCCCAACTTCAGCCTTCTTTTTTAGTTTTTTTGAGACAGGGTCTCGCTGTGCAGTTCAGGCTGGCCTTGAGCTCACTTTGTAGCTCAGACTGGTCTTGAACTCACAACGATCCTGCTGCCTCAGCCTCTAGGATTACTGGCATGCGCCACCACGCCTGGCTCCAACTTCAGCCTTTCTGATTCAGAACCCACAGGTACTTGGCTGGGGCCAAGAATCTGTATTTCTAAAATATTTACAGGTAAGTGGGATGCTGCTGGTTTTAGGCAGATTTTGTCTGTACCTGTGATGTATTTAAAGTGGTGAATGAGGAAGAACAGAGGGAAGGACAGGAGGTCAGAGGCAAGAAGACAGGGTACACTAAACAGAAATCTGCTGCAAAGGGATCAAAATAGAAAGAATTTCACAATTTAAGTAAATGCAACTCACCCCTTGAAGGTTTTAGATTACAAGTGACAAAATGTCTCCTATCCTGCTTTCTACTCCTCCTCACAAATTCCAAGTCTGACTGAATGGTTTACTCCATATGCACTGTGTATTTACTATAATTTGCAGTTTTCAAGTTAAGTAAAGTAACCATAAGCCACAATTCAAGGTTATCAGAGAAAAAGATTTACATAAAACTACCATACAGAATCTTACACCAGAAGCACTGACAATGCAACAGATGCACAGAAAAATCAACAATAAATTTCATGTTGGAGAAAACACCCAAAAAGGCAGCACTTAAAGAGGTGGGTCTGAGCTGAGAATGGTATTTACAATGAGGACGTACAGGCCGAACCAACAGAAGCCCAGTGAGTAATTGAAAGCAGGCTAAGACTAGCATCCTTGCCCTCACTGTTCTGTCTTTTTTACCTCAGAACTTTGAGCCACATTCCTGCTTAGCTCTGGATGCAGGCATATTAACAAATGTGTCTAAAAACTGCCTTACACCAATGCTTACTCCTTAATCAGTGTTTTGGGGTAGGTGGCCACCACCAATTTGTTGGGACTCTTGGAGCTACAGCTTTTGCCTTAAAACTCTGGTAACATGAGTATAAATTAAAAAACAAAATGAGGCTGAGAAGAGAGGTTGTGATGTCACAAAGAAGAAAATTCAAAATCAAAGCCACACACACACACACACACACACACACACACACACACACACAAACTCACAAAGATGTTTAAGACAAAACTGTGAAACTGACTGGTATACAGTACACATGGCTAGATATAGTAGCGAATGAACTAAGGTAGTTCACGAAATATTACAGAAGGCCTTGAGTATCACACCAAAAATTTGAATCCTGTTTTGTAACTTTTGGGAAAGAAGTATAAATTTGTAAACACCAGGGAATCAGGTGCTCACAGGGACAAGGAGACTTCCTGGCTCCTAGACCTAATGTACACTAAGGTCAAATTGGTCATTGCAGAGGTGCTCATCTCATGCATTTCAACCATATAATTCATCTGATCTCTGAATTCATAAGGTAAACTGACATAATGATATGTAACTAAAAACACCCCTGAGCAACTGCAATTCAAAACTATGATCAAACTCACTCCTTTCTGGATCTATCAATTACACCTTTCACAAACCCTTATATTAAATGTGACTGCAAATGAACACAAAAATCTCAAGAAGTTGCCACTGCTTCTGGACTCTTCACACCAAGGACCTCCAAGCATGTATTTTTAAAAAGATCCACTTAAAGAGAATATAAAAAAGATGCTACATTCTTCAAGACACTGAAAGTGTAACTTATATAAGTTCACTTAGTACACTATACCTTAATACTGTATCTGAAAAGTGAGTTCCAAGAGAATTTAATGTGATCTTTAGAAAATTAGAAACAAAATTTTGTCATGAATAAATGACATGTAAACAAATATTACCTCCCCAACATCATAAATTTGAACAGTATTAATACCTTCTCAGTGCTAAAATCCAAAACAGTTGGGTTATTAAACATTTTACAAGTAGATTATCAACACCTCCACTCTACCCATAAAAATTTCCTTAGTGGCTTACTTTTCAATCAACAGTATTAAATACTTATGTCTAAAAATACAAATTCACAAAGAACTGCCAAAAATCAAACTTCACAGAAAAAATTATTTATCTTTAGCATCAGAAAGTGTACACTTTATAACCCAACTTGCAACAAAATTTGTGTAAATGAAACTTTGGATTCAATGACTATCAACCCAGGTTTTATTTTATCAATAAAACAAAGTTGTAATTCTAAACAAAGAACAGTCTTTTTATATATGCATCCTGTTCCAGTCTCCAATGCAATGGAGATCACTGGCCTACCACCATCACTACTACTTTTGGCTGTCACAAATTGGGCAAGTTTGTGTTCTTGCTTTTTCAGCTGAAGTATAATAAAGAATTTGGCTCACCTTTGTCCCTAGTTCCTGGGAGACTCAACTGGAGTTCCCAACTGGCAGGAGCATCTTTTTCATGTGTGGTGGGCCCCTGGATCATATCTGGCATCTAAGTTTATACCAACACAGTGGTGCAGTGGGCACCTAGTTTCAGGCCAGCCTTACTAGAAAGGCCAACGTAAGATTAGTTAGGGGCTTTGAGCAAGGTGGTATCAGCCTGACCCCGACAGCCAGGGGAAATGAAACTGGAGATGGGAGTTCAGTCACACCTATACAATACAACTCTAGTAACTATGGACACCAAAATATAAGAGTTGCTTTGGTAGTAAATATATTAGAAGTACGTACATATATTGGACTGATATACTGGAAAAAAGACTTGCAGGTACAGAAGCTTCATATTTGGGACCCTCTCAAGCCTCACCTCATTTGTCTCCTTCATCTGACTGATCCTGATTTATACTCTTTAAACTGGAATTGCAAGAATCGCACTTTCCTGAGTTCTGTGGGTCACTCCAGCCAATTATCAAATCTTAGTAAGTGGTGGCAAGTCCAGAAATTGTGAGCACTGGTCAAAACGTGGGCGGTGTGGAAGCCCTGGAGCTTTGGACTGGTATCTCAAGTGAGGAGAGTCTAATGGACTGTGCCCTAAGCCTGTACTGTCCAACCTGACTCTGGGCAGGCAGTACCAGAATTATACAGCAGCTATGGATAGGATATACTATCCACCTTACTTCTCCTCCAGGACTCTTAGAATAAAAGTTAAGTGAAATCACTCAGCGTATAAAACATTACACAAGTAAAAAAGCTTTTTTAGTTGTGGGGGGATTGGAATATGCTTTTTACAATATTAAAGTAGAAATTATTACAAAAATTAAATTCAAGGTTATATAGCTTAAATTTTCCAGGTTTTTGGGCACACATTAATTCAGGAATTGTCCAAGCTTTTTTAATAAAAAGGGGGAGGACTTAAAGGGCCAATGAATCATCAAAAAACAACTTACTACAAAAGTAAAAATCAGAACTTGAAAAATATTTAAGAGTAAAGATCGTAAACCATAATTTCAAATACATAATCCCAGCCAGTACCCAAGAAATGAAAATGGCCTCTTTACCAAGATGACACCAAAGGTCAAGAAGGAAGCTCCTGTCACTCCCAAAGCTGAAGCCAAAGCAACAGCTTTGAAGGCCAAGGAGACAGTGCTGAAAGGCATCCACAAAAAGAAGATCCCCACATCACCCACATTCCACTGTCCCAGGCTCTGGAGGCAGCCCATACATCCTTGAAGAGCACCCCCAGGAGAAACAAGCTTGGCCACTATGCCATCATCCAGCTTCCCCCCGACAACAGATTCAGCCATGTAGAAGACAGAAGACAACAACATACTTCTGTTCATTGTGGATGTCATGGCCACCAGATCAAACAAGCTTTATGTAAAGAAGCTCTATGACACTAATGTGGCCAGGGAGGAGGCGTATATTCGAATGGCCCCTGATTGTGATGCTGCCAACAAAATTGGAATCATTCAAACTGAGTCAAATTGGCTAATTCTATATACACATTTTTCCACCATAGAAAAAAGAAAAGTGAATAAAATCCATCCTTAGTAATCTCCAATGTAGGAATAACAGTTTAGAGATTGTAATATGTAGACATTTTGTTACTAAACCTCCAAGAAGTTCCTCTAAAGTCTTGGTTGGGTAGAATCAAGAATGAAGCCAGTTAAGTAACATTTGGTTACTCCCATAGTGGGTACAACCACAAACTACTCATATCACAGCCAACTATTTTTGCCCATCCTTCCCTCATCTTTTAATTCAAGAATAAAGCCACAGGTCCCAAATGGTCTTCAAAAGGTTTCTAAAACCATCCTATGTGAGTAAGGCACCCACCTGCCCATATGAGAAAGCGTAATTTCTAACTGGATAGTAAGTAGAAGAATTTTTTGTTTCCAATGATTCTTTAAAAATCAAAATTTAAAAACTACAATTTTACAATACATTGTTCAATTTCCTGCCCTTTTGCATAAGATACCAAATGTTTGTTGGTCTTTCCCTGGGTGACACAGAAGACAGTTGGGGGAGGGGAAATGGAGCTTTAAAAGTAGAAAAATAAACTTAGGTTCGAGCCTTATTTCTTCTCTCTAGCAGGTAAACGACTGAGTCTCATTTTCCTCCAGAGCATGGGTAGAATCTGTAACATTTTCTAGTACAAGCATTCTAAATCTACTTGTGTTAAAATCAACAACTTACATATTCTTGCAAGTAAAACAATCCTTACAATATCTTTTAAGATGTCAAAAGTCACTGAAACTTATGTAAAACATAAAAAGCTCCACCAACACGTTCCTCCTTATTTATTGAGAACAACAAAGGCTTGCTCTGTAATCAGCAGAAACACATCAGTAATTTTTATTAGTACTTGTTACCTGAAATTTATTTAGAATTCAGTGAATTTAAAGACATTGTTTTCTTAAAGTGTCACATCCTTTACATGCAAAACCTTTTCAAAAAAACTATTACTGATGTAGGATGACATACATGTTTTGACTTGTTTTAATGGCTTTTTAATGCAATAAATGAGAAAAATGATGTATATCATAAACTTAATTCACACATACATAGGTGTTTTTGTGTAGCATAGTATAATGTAATAGTTAAATCTAAAAAGTCTTAGCCATAAATAATGATGAAACTGCCAGTAGTTAAGAGGAATATATTCACAAATAATGTGATAAAAGTTTCCAAACAGAAACCTTGTTATTTTTAACAAGGCTCACAGAAGAGTGGTTATGACCTTGACTTACAGAAGCAAATGAAACTAGGCAGAAATTGCGACTCCTTTCTTACCTGTGTAACCCAGGCAAGTAACATCATCTCTATAAATCTGTCTCTTTGTAACTACGCCTACCTTATATGGTGGTTGTGAATATTAAATGAGACTCTGCACTCAGCAATGAACCTGACACACAGTAAATATTTAATAATTTAGTAATTATTATTAAATTTTGGAACATCTGTTATACAGACAAACAGTATTTCAAAGTTTTTTTTTTAAGTTTAAGGCCCAAAGTTTAGGATCCTATTAAAGTTCAGACCAAAAAATATAACATGGTTACTACAAAGGTGTAATTCACTAAGGACAAATGAAGGAAGTAAAAACAACTGGTATTATGTAAGAATAACTGTCACAGACAATTAAGCTAAATCTTACCTTTCAAGAATAATTCAAGTTGCACTGGCTCAAAATATCCATTTTTACAAAGTATTGTTTCTGTCTTATCAATTTTTTCCTATTTCTGCAAATGCTGAAGAAAAAAAAATCGTACCATGAAAAGAACAGAAAGATAAAGGAGTATAGCTGGGCTACTTTAAGCTCCAATTAAGAACAAAATGTAATTTGGAGGGAAAAACTCTTAACGAAGACAGAAATTGAACACTGAAATATGTTCAATCTTTAGTAGAGGATAAAACATCTCTTCCTTTCCAAATATAAGACTCAGACTTCAACTGGATCTTCAAGGACTTTCCTGTATAGAGACAGGAAGCCTCCAGCAAGTCCTTTCATCACCACAATCATATCTCCAGCAGAACTTCAAAGAAAAATATATAAAAGCAAGTCTGGTGGGTGGCTGCTGAGATAATCACTCTTAGCATCTTCTACTGATAGAAGAAAACCTAACTTACACATGAAGACTGAGTACAGGTCACCATTCTCAGCAGTTTATTCTTCAATTTGTTCTATACATTCACAAATACTACTTATCTTAAACAAGTGCCACAAATGTAGTTGTGACAGTCAACAAAAATTCAGCGAAACAAGTAACATAAAAAAATACTTTTTTATATCTATGCTCAAATACAAAACCTGTTAATAACCTATGCTAATTTCAAATAATTTTTAAACCTGACCAGAGCACTTCACACATACTAACTCAATTGTTAACCACTATAATCTTTTAAGGCAGTGGTGGCCAGCCTATGACATGCATGCCCCAGCGCTCTGTTATCACTGAAAGCTCTAAAAAGTTTGCTATCACTCCTATAAGTAGTTGTCACAGTCATCTTACAGATGAACAAACTGAGGCACTAAAAGTTATTAATTTGCCATGGCCACAAATTTAGTAAAAGAAGCCAGAATTTTGACAAGAGATGGCTGTAAACCAGTCAGAGATTTCTGCCCTCTAATTGGTAAGAGGAAGCAAACAAGTCTGATGGGAGAAATCAATAAATTAGTGAGCAGTATAATTTCATCCAGTAGTAAATGCTAGGGAGAAAAAGAGTAAAATCAAAATAAAGAGGCTAGCTCCTAGTTTAACAGTTAGGGGAGACCTCTGAGGTAGTGACAGTTGAGCAGCAAAGAAAAAACATGAAGGTAAAAGGTATGACCACCTAGAGCAATGGTGGTAACTTATGTGTGTTTTGTTTTTAAGACAAAAGATGTCAACGTATGAGCGTTTTTTCCCCCTAAACTAAAACCTCAGTATTCTGATTTAATTGTAGTGTTGGCACTTAGCAAAAAAAGTGTGTTTTGGGTTGAGTTTGGCATCACTGTCTTACAGGAAGGGGTGGTCCAGATAAAAGAACAGCAAAGATATCCTCCTAAGGAAGAAACCTCTGTTCAAGAATCCTGCATCTCAGTGAGGTCAGGTAATGAAGAGTCACGAGGAGTTAGAACTTAAGGTTGTTGACAGCCACCAAATCATGCAATGACACCATGGGAGGGAGGAAGGGCTTACACTCAATTCTAAATGTAACAGGCAGCTTTTGGGGATTTTGGGCAAAAAAATGACAATTTGTTTTCCTGAAGTTCACTCAGATTGTTATGTGGGACCAAGTTAGGAAGGAAGAGAACAGGGCCACTAAAGGCACTATTCAACAAGGTACTAGAACTTGGACTAGGATTAGCGCATGAGTTACAAGTAGTTAAGACGCTAAAAGAGCCTGCAACCTAATACTCTCTTTTAAAGACTTTAGCATCTCTCCCCTCCTCATACTCCCACGTGTAGCTGAGAAAATCAGGTATTTAATGCTTGTATGTTATTGTTCAGTTGGTGCTATTATTACAGGAAGGGAATAAAAGTAGGCCTTTTCTCATTTCTTAATGTTCTGCTTAATCTACACTGTGATTTAGGGTATGCCACATATACCCATATATATTTGTTTTTAAATCTTTTTTGAGACAGGGTCGAGCTATGCAGTTCAGGCTGGTCTCAAACTTACAACGATCCTCCTTGCCTCAGCCTCCAAAGTGCTGGGATTATAGGCATGCGCCACTATGCCCGGCCCCATACATTCTTAAGAAGCAGGAAGAACCATAACAATCTTCAGAACTCAGGTGACAAGAGTATCTAATGCCTCTTGTAATTAATTTCCCACTCACAGTTTGTTTCTAGCACATCCTGGCTCACTCTATAGCCAGTAAACTGCAAAAATACCAGGATTTACTGAGGACTGCATCCACTGTGTACCAGGGTCTCACTGGATACCTTACATTAAGAACTAATATAATCCTCAGCTATCCAAGATGAAAAATGATGTTTTCTATGAGGAAAAAAATCAGACATATTAGCAACTTGTACAAAGTCACATAGCTCAGAAGAAAAACTGACACCCACATCTAACTCCAAAGTTCTTATCTGCCCACCACAGTAGCTATCAAAGACCAAACTACAGTTACTTATTAACAACTGACTAAATTGTTGCTGTTGAGAATAGGCCTTCTTAAATTATGTACAACCCCTGAGCTTTGAATTGCAGTTGCGGGAAAATGAAGTGGTCTGAAAGATTTTTGGAGAGGAGGTACTGAGTATAGAACCCAGGAGCATTCTACCACTAACATCCATCTTCACGCCTTTTTAAAAATTTTTATCATGAAACCGGGTTTAAGTTGCCCAGGGTGAGCTGGAACTTGTGATCCTCCTGTCTCTGCCTCCCCAACAGGTGCTGTGATTATAAGCATGTGTCACCACACTCAGCTAAAGCAGATCCAAACATATTATTCTGAAATGTTTTCTACTTGAGTATGCACAGAAATTAATCCTGAAGAGTGATTCCCACCCTTAAAAAAACAAAATCGTAATACATGCTTTTCACCATAAAACAGGGGTAAAGAACTAGTTGTTGCACATCCACAATCCCAGCACTCTGGGAGGCTGAGGCAAGAGGATCACAAGTTCAAGTCCAGTACGGGTTACTTTAGCAAGACATTCTCAAAATGAAAAATGAGAAAGGGCTACGGATGTAGCTGAGTGTGAAGGCCATGCATTTAATCCCCAGAACCAAAAAAGAGGGAAAAAATAGCCCCAAGACCAAAAAAACACCAAGTGTTGTACAGACTGGCCTCAAGGGATCTACAAGATCAAAAGGCTAGAGATAAAAAGATAATCATTGTAACTCAGAAAAATGGCAAATATACAGCCTAAGCACGTAATGAGTTGTACACTGGATCCCTGAAAGGGGGACTCTAGGAGAGCTTCCAATCGTGAAGCACAGGAACTACTAGAGAAGGGAGGGGATTTGTCCTGGTAAAGCCAAGGCTAAGAGAGAAAGCGGAGATACTAAGTTTGGAAAGTTGGTAGGTGACGATCGCAGGTTGAAAAAATATACAGGACAGGAAGAACCAGTGTTACAGTATGTTTTACCCTGAGGAGAAAACATATTAAGCTCCCAGACTAGAGATGCCAGAGAGCAGTCAGACACCTCGAATCTAGAGTTGTTACATAAAGTCCCCAAGTCACAATCCTTTCTTATGGCAGCCAGGCTACGTTATGTTCACCCACGTTAACATCTCTACTTGGGATATGGCTCGACAATATGTGCAGGTCAAAACGAAATCACACTTATCTGTAATTTTTTTTAAGCAATGGGTAGTGCAGAAAGAAGAACTGCATTCAGATTCCTTCTTCCCAAACTGGGACTCCGTAGGCAATGCCCTTCTCCATCTGTCTACACCTAGCTGAGTCACTTCAAGTGTGCAGGCGGGAAAGGGGCACTTGCAAGGGCAGTTGGGGAGAGGTCGGTATTCCGACCTGGACTGCAGGGTCCCGCGGGATGGGAAAAGAGGAGCTGCGGTGGAGAGGGCGGTCGGCACTACGTTCCGCAGACGCGCGCGTGAATGAATGGCGCGGGACGGAATGGCCGGCCGGGGCGGCGGCGGGCGGGACGCGGGACGCGCGGAGGGGCGCGCGGCGGGCACGGGGTCTAAAGCGCCCGGGCGGGCCACGGCGTCGGGAGCCGCGCCATGGCGGAGGGGGAAGGGGAGGTCACGCGTTACATAACCCGGCGGCCGCGCGGGTAAGGCGCAGCGGGCAGTGCAGGCCGCGAACGCAGAGCCGCGGCCCTCGGGCAGGACGCCCCTCCGCGTCTCTCCGGCCGCCGTAGTCGCGCGCTCGGGCTGCGGCGTCCGCGGGCGACGCGTGTGCGGGCCGCCCCTCCCCCACCCCGCCGCAGGCCGGCTGAGGGTCGCTCACCTTCCGCGTTACCCCACACCACCATGCCCGGGGCCCCGCCGACCGCTTCTTCCTCCGACCCCGCGGGATCCGGCGACAGTGCTCTCGCCGGGGGGGCCGGGAAGGAGCGTCGGGAACGACACTCGTCGCTGCGGCGCGTTGCCCGCTCCTCAGTCGCGGCCGCCGGCTTGCTCGCGTGCGTGCGCGCGCGCCGCGGCAGCCCCGCCCCTCCTCCTCGGCAGGCGGGCAAGCGCGCGCACACAGTGGCCCCGCCCCCTCCGCGACGGCGGCGCACGCGCTTGGCTCGCGCCCGGCCCGAGGCGACCCCGCCCTTCTAGCCCTTCCGCCCGGGGCAGCGCCTCGACGGCACGTGACGTCTCGCCCGCGGGGAGGGGCAGTGGGGGCGGCGCCGGGGCAGCTGGGCGTGGCCCCTCCCGCGCTCGCCCACTCGCCCGCCACCTGTGCGCCACCGCCCGAGTCGCGCTGCTCTCGCTGTGGGGCCTCCCGTGGCACCTCCCGCCGCTGCTGAAGACGCAAGTGACGGGACTGGATGGGCTCGGAGCCCCGGTACTGTGTGAAGAGGAGCCAAACCCTGGGTCCGCGGCCCTCGCAGCTGATTTGCACTGACATCTAGTGGAGAAACAGACGCACGTGAATTGACATTTCCCCTGTCAGCGAGCCACAGAATCGCGGCCCACGGAGGGGGAGAACGCTGCGCCACCGAGGTTGAGGGGTTGTCGCCGCTCCCCTCCTTCGGTCCCCGCCCTCCGTGTACCCACATATCTATGAACCTACCTGGATATCCCTTGCCAAACGCAGCACCTGGGTTACACGAGAAAGCAATGTAGAAACAAAAATCCTAGGTCACGCATGCTTAAATGTACTTCTAATTGACGGCTTCGCAGCAAAAACAAACGTCCCACAAGGACCGTTTTCTCCCTCTTGGCAGTCGAGGTTCGACAGGAGACATTGTTAGCATAGTCTTTATTGTTGCAATGCACAAACACGAAGCAGCGCCCCTGCAAAGAGTCAACACTTTTTCCCTCGTTCCTTCACCCAGGATACTTGCAAACAGTTTGCAAGTCCTTCGGAAACTAGCTGTACCCTCTCGAAAACGGATTTGCCCACCTGGGGCTTGTTGACTGGCGGGAGAGGGTAGTTAAGTGGTTTGTTTCTCTGCCTGCCCCACCCCCACCCCGCTTTTTTACAGACCTTTATAAATTAACCCCAACTTCGGTCTTCTCCCCCTAACCCAGCAAATTCACACTGCTTGCTTTTCTGAGATGCCGAAATTTAAAGCAAACGGTAATTTCAGTAGACTCGCAAGCAGTTGCCAACTGTAACACCAGGAGGTCATGTCCCAGACATGCCACCAAAGAACAATGACAACCCCTTATTAACGTGAGGCGTTTTTGTTTTTCAATCTATCTCCAAATGGCAGTATTTCCGTTAACAAGAAAAGGTAAAACTTGATTTTGAAATTGAAAACCTGTGAAAGCTACTGGAAATGCACCATTGTATTTCAATTTTGATTGTTCCCAACTCTCCTATTCCAGTCAACGATTTTTTCCCTGTATTTTCTCAAGCAAGAAATAAACACTGAGCTGACCTTGACAATACCTTTATAGAACACTGCAGAACATTATAAGCTGCACTTTAGCACAGACTAGCAGGCAGCCTGCAGTAAGGGTGTGGGGGGAGATCACCTTGCTGGATAGATAAAATTGGATGCAAAGAGAGATGAAGGGCATAGAAATAAACCACACCCAAACTCTGGAGTGCTTGGCTGGAACAACTTTGTCAAAGTTCTATTTTTATCCATTTTAGAGTATTCTGTATTATTCTGTCCTCTAATGCCTGAACGGCCTTTTATTTCAACCCTACCTACACTCATTCCTTCATTCATTTATCTAGTTCTTATTCACATAAGGACTGTCTTTTCCATCTAAGGGGTGCGGGCCTAACTTCAGAGAGAGGAAATAAAATGACCAATCCAGACCCCCACCCTTGGGGCATGCTTTGAGGCACTGTGCCTTTTTCTTCTTTCTTAAATTTCATCACAACTAATTTCTGAAAATTCAAGGGCGGCTGACATCTCTCAAGGGTCCTATGAAAGTGCAGACCAGTGACCCTTGTTGGCACAGCCTTGGCAAGGACATGGCTTTTGCAGCCCTTCACCTCTTTGTATGGCAGTAAACTTTACTTGGAAACACTGACATCTGGAAAAGAAGAGGATGGTATCCAAAAAAAAAAAAACACAGAGGTTTGTACACAAGTCCCTCGGGTGATGTGCTCAACATAACGCATGTCCCCACGTAATTATGCCAATTGTTACAGGCTTTCTGCACTATGCCGAAAGAACAAGGGAAGATGAGCTCAACCCGCAGACAGTAAGACAGGAGGTAGAACCAGAATCGTTCTCCAGGACTGAATTCTTGTAAACACAGATAGGAGTGTTTATTTGTACGTAAACAGCACTGTCCACAAAATTTGGGGTGATTGCACTGTTACTTATAGTATGCATTCTGCATGGCACTCACTGTCCCAGACCTTGTGTGCTAGTGGGCCAAACACGTATTTCCTGCCATCTAAAAGCTTCCGGTGCAGGTAAACACACACCTGCAGCACAGGTTCAGCGCTACTGCCAGAGGGCAGCTTCGGCAACCTGTAGCCAGGGGGCCAGAGAGGCTTCCTAGAAAGGCCACATTCTTTGTAGGAAAAGGAGTGCACTTTGAGACCGTAATGTTCAGTGAAATAAACCGGAGGTGCGAGCCTCAATCTCACATGGTTTCTCTTATATGAGAAACCCCAAGTATAAGGAATTTAAAGAGCAAAAGAGAAGGTAATGGGAGACAAGATGGTAGATCTTCTACAGATGGGGAGAGGACCAAGAGAAGTGGGGAGGAAGGCGGAACGGGCAGTAAAACGAATGAAGGCTGTCGGGTACAGGCACCAACTCCCCATGATAAATGTGATCACTGTGTAGTGCAAACATGAACTCACAAAAATAAAAACTAAACAAATGATGAAAAAAGAAAAGTGACATCTCGTAAGGACAGAGGACCTCACACCCTTCGAGAAACACTGCTTTCAGAAGGAGCAACCTGTGCAAAATCAGAGGCAGAGGGAGGACGAGCGACATTAGGGAGAGCAGAGCTGAGGCGGGGCGCGTGCTGGTGGGAGCTGGTGGGGAGGCAGGTAGGGGTCAGAGCATGAAGAAATCCGAAGTATCTTAATGTTTTGACTGCCCTCAAGACAAAGAACCTGGGAAGGATTTTAAGAAGTAAAGTGACATTAGAAAGTCATTCTGGCTGCTTCAGGGAGAGAGTTTGAGAAACAGGAAATTCTTTCTTTCTTTCTTTCTTTCTTTCTTTCTTTCTTTCTTTCTTTCTTTTTCTTTCTTTCGGGGTCCTGGAGATCAAACTCTTGTGCACGGAAGGCAAGAACTGAACCACACCTCCAACCTAGAAACAAGAGTCCTTGTCACAGCCCAAGTACACTACTAAGAAGGGACAGGGAGTTGGGTTGGGCCAGGGCAGGGATTTTACAAAGTAACCACAGTGAAACAATAGGCAGGCACACTGTGGGTGCAGACAAGGGAGAGACTGTAATGATTATCACAGAGCCTGAGCGGAGGGGGACAGAGGATGTGCCAAGGGTGGGTGGAGAAAAGATGGTAGTAACAGAAGGTTGGGGCAGGGAAAGGATCTTTGGGATCAGGCGTTGGAGGACATGGCAATGACAAGATTGCACAGGGAGTTTGTGGCTGAGATGGGCTGGAGGACAAAGTCCAGGGAAGGGAGATGTTCGAGGATGTAAGGGACCAGAATGGAGAAGAGTCATCTCTGTGGATGTTGGAATCAACTGGGAATAATGACTGGGGTGGGGCTGGAGAAAGGAACGTGAATAGGAACACAGTTTTGATATTAAATCAGCCTCTTTTCCTCTTTCTCCTTCTCCTTCTCCTTCTCCTTCTTCTCCTTCTCCTTCTCCTTCTCCTCCTTCTTCTTCTTCTTCTTCTTCCAACCTTAATGGAATCTGATTATTCATTTATTATAATCTTGAAATCAATTATAATTCTTTTTGATGCACAGATTATACCTGGCCTACAGGAGCCCCTTCAAGTTAGGAAGAGGCCATGTACGGAGTATGATCAAGAGGCTTGGGGACATAGCTCAATAGCACAGTGCCTGCCTGGCAAGTCAGAGTCCTGAGTTCAATTTCCACTACAAAAAAGTAAAATAAAATAAACCCTCAGTCCAATGAAGTATGATCAAAATATACAATGAATGTTTAAATTTTCTTAAATTTACTACAGCAAAAGATACATTGCTATTAATCTCTCTCAAAATAACATAATCCTCACTTCAAACACATTTACTGCATCATTCTTTCCACTTTTTGAAGCAGTTCTGGAAGTCTTTTGTGTCTTTACAAGTTGTGATTAAAAAAAAAAAAATATATATATATATATATATATATAGTGAGTGTGTCCTCATCCACCTTATCACTAGATCTGGCACCATGCAACTTCTGGCTCTTCTCCAATGTCAAAATGACCATGGAAAGTACATGTTTTGAATGGATTCAGGACGTCCAGGCAACCACAACAGTGTAACTAAAGATGCGAAAAAGAACCTCCTCAGCCGCTTCTGAAAGGGGCAAGAACAATGGGATAAGTGTGGTCAAAGTGAGGGGGCTAGTGGCAATGTGTCTTTTATGGTAATAAATGTTTTAGAACATAAGCATTCAGTATATTTTTCAATCACCCACATAGGGCTCTTAAAGAAGTGCATTCTAGGCACAGCAGACTGTGAGTTCAGAGGCGCCAAGTTGGGAATATGTCTCAGTATGGAAGGACAATGAAGCTGGAACAGAGTGGCAGGAGGGGAGTGGTGGGAGATACTGTCAGGGGGAGGTGGGGGAGGCTGGCAGAAAGCCACCCATATTGTGCCTTGGCCCTCATGCCATGTGATGAATGCAAGGGAGAGTTTGGAACAGAGGAGTGCTGTATACAATGAATGACTTTCTAAAGAGTTCTCACAGCTTCCATGTAGGGAAGAGTTGAGGGAAAGCACATTGGGAAGGGCTGGACATCAAGAATTGGGCTTGTTAGCAACTGTGCCTAGATGTCCTCTCAAAACTTGATGCAGTCATAGGTGGAGCTTTTTCAGAGGGGGCTGAATCTAGAGTGTGTGACTGATTTGTGATGCAATGCTAAGATTAAGGGTGCTCGGATCAAGGGTGGTAAGAGATTAGTAAATCAGTCTACTGCTTGGTTTGGAACTGCCCTAATCCCGGTAACCTAGATAGAATATAAAAGGGGCAGAAAAAGGCTGCTAAGGTCCTCTTCTTGCTTTGCTACCTCCTGCCTACCATGAACTCTTTCCCCTCTGCCATGCCACCCTGCCTTGGAGCCACCCAATTATAGACTGAAATCTGTACAAACTAAGCTAAATAATCCTTTCCTCCTTTAATTTTGGGTATCAGGTATTTTTATCTCAGCAACGTGAAAAGTAACTAAGACACTCCTTTAATCATGTTAAGTTTGGGATGTCTATGAGATAGTCAAATAGAGATACTAAATAGGTAGTCAGATATTCCACTGTAGAATTTTGGGAGATGTCCAGATTGGGGTTATACATCTGAGAGTTGTTAGGTTATGGGTGATGCTTAAAGCCATGTGGTTGGATACAATCAATCAGAGAATGATATTTGATGTGCAAGAGATTTGACTTGTACAGATTTAGTTTATAGAGAGAAAAGAAATTTGATGACAGATTTGGAGCCCTCTGATGGATAGAAGTCATCAAGATAACAGGGAAGCAGCAAAGGAGGTTGGAAGGGTGCACCGTCAGTGAGGTAGAAGAAGGAGAGAGAGCAATGTTCTGAAGGCCCAGATGAGAGAGTGTTCGAGGATCAAACGAATCCTCTGCTACTGTCAATTCAAATAAAGGGCTGAGAACGGCCCCTGGGCTTGGCAATGTGGAGGTCAATAATGAGGAAAGTCCCCCAGAGAACTGAAGCTTCTGATTAACTAACATAGAAGGAGAGGAAGTGAATGGATTTAGGTAAGAGGGAAGCAAGTAGTAAGAGGTGGTAGAAGTAGACTTTGAAGATGGTTTTAAAGAAGGAGCCAATAAGCTTTGATGATGAATGACACATAGGGTTTAGGGTGGATGGAAAGACTGTGGGCTTTTTCTTCCCCTGAACAACCAAGAAGAATGGGGCTGCCATGTATAACGATGGGCTGGACAGGGAGGAACCAATAGTCAACCCGTGTCCACACTTCCATACTCACCCATCCCTGCCTATAGAGAGGCTGGGTGCTTCCCATTCTTAGACTGCCCAGGTTGCTCGTCCTGCTGAGTCACCAGAGACACTTAGCTGCCGGCTTCCACAGCCAGCACGTTGTCACGCAGCCTTCCCCTGATGTCCAGCTTCTAAGCTTTTGTTGACTACCCCTGTCCTCTTCTCCTCTCTTTTCCTTGTGCATTAAAGTCTCTTTAGTTAAAAAAAAATCCCTTTTGGGCAGTTATTTTGCGATATCTAGACAGGTACAGATAAAATAGTATATGGGCAATCCAGAGCTTAATGGGAAATGTCCTTGTTTTAAGTATTTATTTTCTAATTAACAAGTGAGCATTTGCACGGTATGGTCAGGCGAGTTGGTCCTGCATAAGGCTTCTGTTGGGTATTCCAGAGCTCATACTGTCTGGCAGAAACAAGCAAGCACCCAAGTGGTAGGTTTTCTTCCTGCCACCCTCCTCTCTCACTTAATTCCTCCCTTGCATGAGGCAATGTATTTTACTGAAGAGTTGCCTGGGAATATTTCCACTGGGCAACCACCCTCGAAAAAGTCAAAGTATCCCATAACCATTTTTATGTCGTATTACTTAGACCATGTAAGCATATGTGAGTGTGAATGTATGTGGGTGTTTTTCTGTTTTAATTTAAGAATATGCTCTTCTGCTCATTTATTCTTGGATGAGAATCAAATCACAGGGCCGGTGATACAGCTCAGTGGCAAGCACCTGCCTGGCAAGTACAAGGTCCTGAATTCGATTCCTGATACAAAAAAATTGCCAAGAACTCCTTGGCACTTAATGGCCCACCATCTCTACTGACCGTAAACCTCAGGTGGGTGGGTCCCTGACTCTCACAGCATTTTCTTCCCAGGGAATAGACTGAAAGAGAAAGAGTACCTCTACGTGACATGTAACCATGGGACCTTTACATGAATTTATAGGCTTGGCACCAAGAATCCTATTTTTCCAGCAAAGCAGCCAACGGTGGATAGAGTCCCTCCTGGGCCCCCTCCCTCCTGAGCTCAGCCATGTGCCTACCCTGAGTGCAGCAATGCATAGCCACATTGTATTTTCCTTACACTGTATTTTCCTTTCCTTTTTGAGCTGACTCTAGTTGGTTTCAGGTACTTGCAGCCAATGGCCATTTCCTAAGGTCAAAGACACGTGTTCACATATCATGAAGTCCAATCAAACTTTCTATGGAGAGGTGAAGCACTCCATCCATTTCTACTGACATCATAAGGAACCAAGACCTCAGCTTAGAACCAATAGCTCTTAATTTTCCTAGGCACAAGCATACTCTCATGACCTTGCACCATTCACAAATGAGACTTGAGCAGGACTTGATCTCAGAGACTGGCAGAGCATAAGGACATAGTCTTGGTTGGCAGCATTTCATTTTCCCTTATCCACCAGACAATAAGAAAAAAATGGAAAAAAAGAGTCTAAAGTGCCCTAAATCCTTGATTCTGGGCTTAGTAGAGAAGACTTAGAAATGTTATGTTTTGTTTAGTTTTCTGGCAATATTGATGATTGAACACAGGACATACTCACTGAGCTATATCCCCACCCCCTTTATTTTTCTTGTAATTTTGAGACGTGATCTCACTAAATTGCTGAGGCTGGGCTTGAACTTGCCTCAGCCTCCCAGAGTGCTGGGATTATAGGTGTGCATCACCATACCTGGCTAGAAATGCATTCATAACTTGCAAGAGATATGAGGATCAAATTTCTGGATTAAAGGTTAGTGTATTTCCTCAAATTGGATGTCCTAAATGATACTGCAAATCTTCACTTCAGACTGCCTTAGATGAAATCTTTTCTAGAGTCTCTCTATAACTAGGAAAGCCCAAGGGACAAATATTCTGAGTTATACACCAAATCAGCAGAAGAACTGAAAATAAAGTCCAGGGACTTTTACTGCCCACTCTGTCAATAATAACTCCAGGGACCTGCAGGGGCATTGAAGAATGGAGTGTGTTTCTTGATTTTATTGGAAAATTTTTCTTTTGTGGATGTTCCAAGTGTAAATACTAACGTGGGTGGGGGAGGTATGCAATGTGAAAAGGATGACACACTGATGGTATTCCTACATAAATGACATTTTAACTGGAGATGCAGTTCTGTGGACAGGAGACCAGTGGACAGGAAGTCAGGGACCAGTTCCTGGTTCTGACTACTCCACGAGTGAGCTGCTTAATTTTGGACAAATAATTTAACTTCTGTGAACCTCAAAGCCCTGGTCTGCAAATTTAAAGGATTATAGTAAACAATGTCTTCCCCAGCTCCAAAATTCTATGAAAACCTTACTCTAAAAGTTTAAAAACCAAATTAGGTGAAATGATAGCTGTATTGTGTATTACTGAAATTTTCAAAATAATTCAATTGATTTAATCCAGTTAAAAGATCTAAAGTGGTCACAGAAATATATTCAATTAAAGATAGATATAACAATAGAGAAGGCTTTGTTTCAGGCTTTTTAAAAGTTTTTTTTTATTTTTTAGCTCTAAGGAAGCCAGGATAAAGATAAGGGAATTATAAAAGACAAGCAGAATTAATCATTATATGAGTTTAATCAAGAAAAGATAAAAAAATCAAGAGGCTCAGTATTGCAAGCAGCATTCATAATCACAGGATTTTAAAGCATATATACGAGACATCAAATATTATCACATAGAAAGAAAAAGGGGTTCAGAGGGAAGAAGGTATAAAGAAAGATGGGGTTAGAAAAGACAATTGTATTACTCACAGACCAGACTGGAAGAGTCTGATATCTGGGAACAACAGCTGGTATTCAAGAGACTGTTAGAGGGAGGTTATAAGTAGAAATGATTATTAAGAGGAAGAATCCATTTCAGCTCAGCAAAGCATGATGCTTAGGTATTATCGTCTCAAGAGCGTTTGGCAGGGTTGGGGCTTAGCTCAGTCCCTTCCTTAGCATGTGCAAGGCCCTGAGTTTGATCCCCAGCCCTGCAGGGGGGAAAAAGTGTTCACTGCATAAGAAACCATATAGGCAAGAAGTCTAACGATTCATATAAGAAAAGCAACAACAGTGTCTTCTGAAGTCAGTATAAAGAGATTCCAAAATAGGAAGAAGCACATTCTTTAAGGAGGAAAACCAAAAACTAAAACACCAAGAGACTAACTCAGAGTGTATAACACTGCAGGCAAATGAAAATCTACTGTGGGGAAGCGGCCAGCAAGAAAGTTGTGGGAAAGTCACTGGAAAGTTTTAGCAGCACAGTTTGCTCTCATGCATAAACACGAGTTCGTCACACTTACCCCAATTCTGGGCATTTCTGGAGGTCATTGCTGTAATTATCAAGAAGAGCTAGCAGCAGACACGTAGACACATTAATTTGGGGGGGTAGGTAAGGATGATTTGCAAATATCTCATAGAAAACTAATTAACAGCTGAATTAGAAGCTAGGAAGTTGCCCTATTTAAGAGCCAGAAAGGATAGTCCTGTCACTGGTCCATCAGTGGCCCTGGAACTTGGATACCATTGCTTAGAAAGCCTCTATGACACCAGGAAGGAGACCTGGGCTGGGCAACAGAATGGAGAAAAGAAGGAGGTAAGGGCAAGGCATGAGGGTTTTCAGATGAACAGCATGAATCTGTGCAGTCAGGTTTCCCCTCCTTAGCAAAATTCTTACCCTGGCAACTAATACCCCATGGTGTCTGGCCTGGCATCCTCTACAAATTCTCTGAGCAGCTTCCCTTGGGTTCACTGCTCTGCAACCAAGCTTTGTGCCTCTCCTTGCTTTCCTTTGGGGTCCTGGTTTCTCTCTGTGTCCAGGCACAACTATTTCCTAAACAAAGCCCCTGCCCATTCCTCCGGCCAGCTCTTGCTTCCTGTTTGGATTCAGCTCGCAGCTCACAATGGCAGGATTACCATCCCCGACCAACCTGTCTAAAGTCACCTCCGCTGCCCTTTTGTTCACCTCCCTGACCAATCACTACTCCCATTGCTCGCTTCTCTGTTACATGCCCTTCTGGTCTTTGTCATTGTCCCCTCCCCCCCCCGAGAAGAGGGACCTCGTTGTCCTGTCGGCACATTGTCCCAGGACCTAAGATGCATTGGCTACATGAATAAAATCATGATAATGTGTGAGTCCCTCCCAGTCCCTCCAAAACGCCTCTTGGAATTTCCTTTCCACTTTTATATCCACCACTATAGTTTTGGCACACTTCCTTATCCTAGATAAGCATGATTATTTTCTGAACAATTAACCTTCCCCTTTCTCTGGTCATTTCAAACACTTTTTCCAGATAATTCTTTGTTATGATTCTCCTCAAGATGACTCAGTCAATACCTACTAGTCAAAAAGTACCAGGAACATACCTGTAGTTTATCACTCACTCATTTTAGCAAGGAAGAGGACACACACACATACCATGGGGGAATCACGAGGGGTCTCAGTCAAAGGCAGAAAGAGCCCATTATGTATATGGTTTGGCATTGGTTGGGTGATTTGGGTGCAGGCCCAGGGAGGCAAATTACACTCTAGGTTGGATGGTGTCAGGAAATGGGTAATTCTGTCTCAATAAATCTTATCTATAGAGAGGAGAGACTAGAATAAGACAAAGGTGTCATTGGTAAAGAAGCAAAAGCCGTTCATTGGGCTGAGAAAGGGAGGGCCCAGTATTTTGTGAGTGGCAGGATGACTTTGTTTCCATCTGTGCTTAGACAATGCTATGGAGTAGGTTGCTTGTTCTCATCTTATCGTGATCTCAGGGTGACCTGATCTGAGATTGGAATCCTGTGAGTTGATTTATATCTATGAAGAGATTAACATCTCTATCTATGCATCAGGCTTGCTCATTTTTTCTGTTTCCTTCTTTTCCTTATTCCTTCCTCTGGTCGAGAGCAGACAAAGTCAGGGCACAGGCATGAACCATGCTGTCCAGATTTTTGCCGAAACCCTGTCAAGTAAGATGAAGAGAGTGTTCACTGAATGCAGACTGCAGCTGATATAGGGTTCATTTTCCCTTTTTCTTCTGTAGTAAGGGCTGCTGACCCTCTCGTGTGGCAACGGTAGCACAGAAACATTCAGATCTTGGGTAGGTAGGATGTATCAGCCAACTGCAACACAGGCAATTATCAGAAGTAAGATGACTATTAGTCTTTATGATGAGCTTGAAGCCATGAGCCTTATGAAACCCAGGCAATGAAAACATGTCCCATAATCTACCCAAGAGAGCCAGATGGTCTTTTTCCTTTAGCTTAGTAATAGGCTGTTCTGTGTACCCAGTAATTTATATAGGTGCAGTGGGAGTGTTTATTATGCCACCAACTCCCCCTTGGTTGGTTAAGAGAAAATCAAGGGCTATGCAGTTGCCCCTGACAACTCTAGCAAACGAGTTTAGACTAATTGTTGGGGCTTCCAGAGCAGGAGTGTCATTGATGATTTCTGCTAAAGTCAGAGACAAGTTTCAGACCACTTTTCTCATGATAATAATCCCATTTACAGTTCTCTGAATCCACAGGAAAAGGAAATAAAGACTATCTCTCCCAGAAGTTCTCCCAAATATTTTGTGCTTGCCTTGTTTTGCAGGCAGCTGGGTTCCTTCTCAAGGAAACAGACTCTGATGGAAAGATGGCAGCTTGACATATCTGGGGATCTCTAACAACTGCTACAAATACGTAGGATCAATGAGTGTAATACTATTACATTTTTGTCAAAAGTGCAAGTGAAGGGTTGGGGATATAGCTTAGTGGCACAAGCACCTGCCTGGCAAGTGCAAGGTCCTAAGTTCAATTCCCAGTACCAGAAAAAAAAAAAAATTAAACAGTGCAAGTGAAGAAATTACAGATTAAGCAATCCACTGGCTTCAGAGCAACATCTGTGGTTTGGGCAAATGAGACAAGTTTTGCTTTTCCTTAAAGGACAGAAGGTTACGGGCATCAGAAATTAAAGGATAAAGTTGACAGATTAGTGCACGGAGGGTTATTAGATGTTTCCAGCTTCAGAGATGGACGGACACTTCCCAAGACTGGAGAACAAAGAGTGGTCCTCAAAAGTGGACAGCTTCAGGATAACTGTACGGTTGACGTCTAATGGTTCATTGAAGGGAACAGTTAATGCTTTCTTCATTTTTTGACCAATTCTGCATGCTTATAAATGGTAATCTGAACAACTAATATGAAGATATTATGCAATGTAAAACCACTGTTGAATTCCTACCATCTTGTTTAGTGAAACTCTTATCATTTATACTTTTGGGTTTTTTTTAATTCTCTTTAATGATCAATCTCACATTCTTTTATCCGTTAATCTGAGCAACTTCATTGAAGATAACAATATGTGAAATAACAACCACTGTTAATTCCTATCATTTTATAGTTGTATCATTCTTATAGTTTTTGCTTTGTTTTGTTTTCATCTGTATTGTTGGTATTTTGCTATTGCTCTCTTATTGTTATTATTTTTAAAATAAAAAAATCATTAAAAAGTGGACAGCTTCTACTCATGATGATGGTAAAGATGACTTTTCAGATTCTTTTCTAATGTTCTGATTTCCCTTTACACTATGGGAACACGAAGAAGGCTTATCTGAGGTCTCAGGTGGAATGGAAAGTGGAGGGCCTTAAAGGAGGAGAAATTGTCTCCATTTAAGCTA
The DNA here is from genome assembly GCA_004027595.1 of Dinomys branickii. Lineage (NCBI taxonomy): Eukaryota > Metazoa > Chordata > Mammalia > Rodentia > Dinomyidae > Dinomys > Dinomys branickii. The sequence goes on from PVLD010001457.1 coordinate 125,758, forward strand.
AACCTGGGGGCTGGGATATAGCTCAGTGGAATAAGCGCTTGCCTAGCAAGCGCAGGGTCCTGAGTTCGATCCCCAGTACCGCAAAAAAAAAAAAAAAAAAAAATTACAAAATATCTAAGCTAAACCTGACTCTATCTTTATGTATTGGTATGTGCAGAGCTGGCTGGGACTTTTCCTTATCCCTTCCATCAGATTTACGCAATGCCTATCGGTCTGGTTGAAGTGCTGATGGTAATCTTAGAAACTTTCGGGCGTGTTTCCCTGGACGACCCCTTCCATTGTTCCCATGTGTGAGCTAGGACAAGCTCCACACCATCGACTGGGATGAGCCTAGAGATAGAGGTTATGACTTTCCTGGAACTTGAAAGATTACACATCAGAGCTGAAGCATCAACCCCAAAACATTAGACAATACCTCAGTTGTGTTGTACAGATGACTTCTTTCTGCATATCCTTCTCTCCACATATTGCAGAGGTGATCTCAGGCCTCCTACCTAGCCCAGCTCACAACACTCACCTACTTCCTGCCATTCTCACGGTCACTCATCCTCAAGCTACTCTTTTCTTCACTAATTAATAAAACCCAGATTAGGCCTTGGAACAAGGCCTTTGTTCTGCACAGCCATCATCATGGCTGGACTTAGGACCTTTGGCTCCCCGTAATTACAGATATGCCTTCGGGTCTTTCTTCTCACCATGGGTTGCACTGGAAGGGGTAGGTTGGAATTAATTCATTAGGATTCCAATAACTTTTCCATGGGATTACAAAACCAACATTCTGGGCCTCGAGGAGAACCAGGAAGGGCTCTCTACAATGGAAGGCCAGCTGTCCAGATGGGCTGATACCTGTCTTTTGAGCTGGGAAATACGAATGCAAGGGCAATTCAGGTTTTGTTGCTGTGGTATTTCTTAACTGTTCCTGGTAAGTCCTTTTTGTTGAAGATCAAGGCACTCTTTCTCTGGCATCTTTTCCAAAAGACTAAAACTCTCATGTTGCAGATTCTGCAGAAGCTACTTAGGAGGGTGTTCTGAAATTGTACCTTTTGCCTATTGCTAAATTTGGGAAAGCTGAGTGTCTTGTGCTACTTAATCAAATCTGTCTGTAAGAAGTAGTGTATTTGTTTCTTAAGGCTATCATAACAAAATGCCACAGACTTGGTAGCTTAAGACAAAACAGGAATTTATTTTCCCACAGTTCTGGAGGTTAGAGGCCTGAAATCAAGCTGTCAATCAATGATCTATGCATTATCTGAAGACTCCAGCAAAGCATCTTTACTTACTTCTTCCTAACTTCCAGTGGTTGCTGGCAAGCCTTGAGTTTGCATGGTTTTAGAAGCATCACATTTCTGCCTCTAATGTCACATGCCCTTCAGCTGGGCTTGTGTCTTTGTGTCCAGATTTCCCTCTGATAGGATATCTGTTATTGGATTAAGGCCTATTGCAATCCAATAGGCCTAATCTTAACTTGATTGTGTCTGCAAAGATCCTATAAGAAGTAACAGGGGTTAGGACTTCAACATATCTCATTAGGGCAGACAACTTGGAACAGTTACAGTATAAGATTAGGATGAAATTTCTACACACATGGGGCCATTTGTTATTAATTCATAAAGGGATAAATCTGTGGGTCTTGGACGGAGTTCACCTTATAAACAGGCAATACTTCAGACCATGGGAGAGAAGAGTTTCTGAGAGCTGTGCTGATTTCATTTTAGAATCCCACTAATTCTATTTTTTCTGAGGATTGCAGATAATAAGTTTCTGAGCAAAGACAAAACTGAAAGTTCTTTATTAATAGTACTAGTAAAATGAATGTCTCTTTCACTACAGAGACACATGGGAATTTCCCAAGCTAGAAAACAAAAGCAAGATATTTTTGTCTGTTTGTTTTTAAGTTTTTTTGGCCATGGTTAGACTGATTACTCTCTGGCAAAGAGAAGATTCAACCTGTTCGGAGAATAGATGGACAGTAAACAGCATGTATTCATATCCCATTGCAGGAGGCATTTATATAAAGTCCGTCTGGAGTGTTCAAAGGGCCCTCAGGCTTTGGTTCTTGTCCATATCTGGCCTGTTTGGTTTTGCCAGTTTGTGTTACTGGCAGGTAGACTAGGTTTTAGCAACATCCTCAGCAATACCTCTAAAATTAGCTTGTTTATGTTAATCTAACACTACTGTCAATTTACATATGTTATTATGTGTAATGGGAAGCATCTTTGCTAAATCCAGTTTCTGTTTTGTGGCATTACCAGTCAACCAGCCTAAAAGTGCCAAACATTATTTGTATGCAAAGAGTATCATAATTTTTCCAACTTGCTTTTTTTCTGAATCAGGAGTTTGTCTCTGACAGTAAATAATAGCCTCTTTGAATTCTCTTTTCTGTGTTATTACAGGAACAATTACTGTGGTTAATGTTGCCGTTTTTTTGGCTTAGTGGTCATCTAAAGCATTTCCATGAGACTCAGGGTCTTTGCATTTTGAATGACCTTCCGCTTTTATTATAGCTATTTCCTTATGCAAAAGCAAAGCATTAGAATCTCTTTATTTTGTTGTCCAGGTTTTATAGGAGATCCTGCCTGTATAAGAAAATCTCTTTGTTCCCAAAGAATTCAAAAGTCATGGATTACCTCAAAGATATAGTTACCGTCAGGACTCATATTTGTTCCTTTGTTCTTTTCTAGCTGGTATGTCTGGTCGGGAGCAATTAATTCAGCCACCTGAGCTGATATGATTTCCAGGGATGGTTTATCATGCAAAGGTGAATTCAGGTGTGTGCTAGCAAACCTTGATAATTTCAAACTTGTATTTTTAAAAACAAAATATTCACAAATAAAATCAGGTCAGGATTATTTAGGGAACCGGTAACAGAGCTATAGACAGACTTAAATAGTCGTGAATTTTTTCTTCAGGTAGGAAAAGGAGTGGCTGAATATAGTGTGTTGCAGTGATAGGGATATTTGAGAGGGAGAGAGCACAGTATTTCATCAGATGTCAGACAACTAGCTGAGAAATGTTGAATATTTTTCATCAGTAAGAGTCTGTACAGGGAGAACCATTACACTGAATGGAGAATCCAGAACTCAGCCAGTTGAGGCTTCCATGCGAAGCTTTTCTGCAGCTGCCATAGTTCTGAGATGAGTTAAAAGGCTATGCCTGTGTGACTGGATCCAATGAAAGACAACTAACAGCAGGTCTCTAAAAAAAAAGCTGATTTCATGGAAGTAGAAACTAAGGGAGTGGGGCCTGTAAGCTTGGGTGGGGGTTGGGGAGAGAATGGTTCAGGGGTACAAAATCATAATTAGAAGAAATAACTTCTGGAATTCTAATGGACACTAGGGAGACTACAGTTAACAATATTGTATTCTGTATTTCAAAATAACCGAGAAGCTTTTGAATGTTCATGTCACCAAGGCATGATAAATGCTTGAAGTGCTAGATATGCTAAATATCCTGCCTTGATCATCTTATAACATGTACAAATACTGAAATGTCATATGCACCCCATTTATATGTATAACTAAGTATCAATTAAAATAAGGTAACATTTAAGAAGAGCAAAAACTAAAATTAAAAAAATTTTTAAAGGGCCTGTAATGATTCTCAGGCAACTGAGTCAGTGTAATTAGCATTCCGGCGTTTTATGAACAATAAGAGAAAATCAGGTCTATGATAATTAGACACCCCCAGATTTGGGTGCTGTAGAAGAGCTTCACTGAGGCTCCAGAATGCTTATTCATATCGGCCTTCCTAGGGCAGAGGTTCAAGGACTAATCCTAATTCACGGAAGGAGGAGGTGATGGCAGCAAAGGTTGGCACCCATTACCCACATCATACGGTCAGCCTAGGGATCTTTAGAGTCGTCCTGCAATCGTTGCTCCGGGAAAATTCTGCACAGTTTGTAATTTTTACTTAGCAAGTGATCTGCCTTCTTCTGATAGGGTATGTCTTAAATAATGAAGGTTTTATTTTTGTTGTTGTTGCAGCAGAATTTTGGTTTCTCTTTGAAGGCTTTCTGTCTCTTCTGAACTAAGGTCTTTAATAAATACACAGGATCATTCCTAAAGCTCTGCTAGGTTTTCGCACATAGTAAATGATCACCTACATATTACATCAGAATAGACCCACTAGCAAATTTCAAATCCTGGAGTTTCCAATTAAGAATCTGAGAGAAATAAGACAGGAGCTTTGCAAACCCCCGAGGCAACATGGTCCAGGTATATTGTTGGTTTTCCCATGAGAAGGGAAATAAATATTGACTGCCTGGATCTAACGGGATGCGAAAGAACATAAACCCATCACAGTGAAGGGAGTAGCTTCCAGTAGTATTGAAGAGAACATAGAATTTGGATTAAAGATCATGGAGGACAGAGGAGCCACAATCTTATTTATGACCCTATGGTCTCGCATAAATCAATATCTATACCCTTGAGGCTTTTTACCGGACACCACGGGAGTATTACAAGCACTGGTGGTGCAAGGAATAATGAGGCCCTAGTTTATAAAATCTTCCACTGTGGGCTTCATCCCTCTCTGAGTTTCAAGCTTTAAAGGGTATTGAGTAAGAACAGGTAAAGGCTTAGAGAAGTCAGTTTCTACTTCATTGGGTTTAGCTCTCAGAATTCTTATCAGTTGAACTGTGGTCTCAGAGAGAATCAGGGACCTGACATAACTCCTCAAATTGAGGCTGGGTTAAACTTACCAGGACAAGCAAAATGCCATCTAAATTATACAATGGTGGAGCTGCAGTGTAACACTTTCCTAGCATGTGTGAGGCCCTGGGTTTGATCCCTGCACTGCATAAACAAACAAAGAAACAAACAAGTTGTCCTCTTAAAGGGCCAAACAATGGAAAGTCCTCCGGTGTTTTCGGAAATAGTCCACCCAAGGAACATCTAAGATGGCAGTTCTATTTCCATAACAGGTCCCTCCCCCCAAATTTCACCTTTGTGGTGTCACAGGGTTCGGCAATTGGAAGGTTTCTAGCATTATTTGAAATTCCTGAGTAGTTTAATGGCTCCAAGAAAGATGGGTGGAAATTGTGAGAACTGACAATTGACAGAATAGCACTTACATTTATCAGAAAGCTTTGCTCGATTTTCTACTATTAAAGACAATCTCTCATTGTTGATTTACTGGAAATTAGGCATTACCACATCCCTCAGAGTCCCTTCATTGTTTCTGTTTGGAATAATAAGGAGAAAGAATTAGTTTTGCTTCATTGTGCTTAAAATAGGCTGGTTACTGAAAATGTTGGTTCTGATTTTAAGAGAATCCTGGAGATCTTCAGGTAAAGGGTGATGTTGTCGCTCTTGAAGGTCATTTCCTTTATCCTTTCCTTTGGGATAGCACTGAAAATATAATGCAAGCCACATACATTACTTGAAATGTTCTAGAAGCTACATTTAAAAAGTAAAATGCAGGTAACATTATTTTAAATAATCACGATTACTGCTGGGTGACAGTTTTCAACTACGCAGCAAGATCTTCTCAGCTCACTTCCTCCAACAGGGTGTATGCAACTGATCATGCACACTTGGAGATAGCTCAGCTGTTACCCATGAAGCAGGACCTGAGAGCACATCCGGTTCACAGTCCTCTGGGGCATCACAGCGTACTACCTGAGAACCCCAACCAGAAGAACAGCACAGTATGCCCAGAGCCAGCTGAATGTGTTGAAAAGACAGAGGTTTAACAAAGGCAGAGAGAATTGCTAGAGAAGGTGATGCCAGGGGAAAGAGAATCTGCACAACACAGGCAAACAAAAGTCAACATCTTTATTTCCTCTAAATGAAATTACTTTTATCTCCCTGCTCCCATTTACAGGGCTTGAGGAAAATCCTTCCTCGGTCAATAATGTGGCTCCTTTCCCCTCCCAGCGTAGCAGTGGACTCCATAATCTCATGACTGAAGGGGACTGTAGTCCTCCCTATAGACCGGAGGTCCCACCACCTCTGTTGCTATCTGCTCCGTGCTCTATCTGCAGCCTGTTCTAATATGAGGATGGCTTGTGTTTCACAAACAAGTAGCCAGACATCACCATACGTTGGTAAATGTCTCAATACATTCTGTGTTGCTGTAACAAAATGCCCAAGACTGGTAACTTATAAAGAAAAGCATACAGTTTGGAGGCTGAAAGGCCAAGATCAGGTGGCCACATCTGGTGGTCTCTGAGAGAGGTATGTATCTGTGTCACAACATGGCAGATGGCATTGTGGTAGGAGTGTGTGGAAGAATATCAAGTGACACACGCGGTAGAGAGCACATGGCAAGAGCAGGAGTAAGAGAGTCAGCTCAGGCAGCAGAACTTGCTTTACACTAAATAATCCATTCTGGCAGCAACTGATCCGGTCTCACAAGACCTACCCTATTCTCACCAGGAAACGTGAATCCGCTCTGAGCATGGAGTCCCCATGACCTCATCACCTCTTGGTGGAACCCACCTCTTAAAGATCTATCACCTCTTAATAATGTTACGTTGGGGATCAAGCTTGCCACACAGGAGCCTTTGGGGAACGAACTATATCCCAAATCCAAAACAAAAATAAAACCAGTTTTTTATCTGTTGCCTGTTAAACCTTTCTGTAAAACAATGTGTTGGGCTGTGTGCAACAGATCAGTTTGGACCACACCTCCCTGCCTCCTTTGCAGCTAGCTATGGCTGCCTGAATGAATCTGGCCAGTGATAAGGGAGCAAAAGTCAGATTTAGAAAAGGGCTCTCTTTGCAGCTGCACCAGCCAACAAGGTGGAAGCTACAGGTTAAAGACAGCACATCATTTGGGTACAGTGGCACATACCTACATCATCCTAGCTACTCCAGAGGATGAGGCAAAAGAATCAAAAGTTCAAGGCTAACTTGGGCAACTGAGGGAGACCCCTATCTCCAAAGCAAAATTTTAAAAGGCTTGGAATGTTATTCAGAAGGAGAGCACGCCTAGATTCCATTCCCAGTAACCTCCCCGCTCCAAAGAAAGGAAAAGAAAGAAAAGTGAAAAGACGGCTGGAGTTTGAGCCCCGCCGACCAGATGCCCGCCTGCCTCTAGACATTCATACGAGAGGAAAACCAACCTTCGTGACGCAGCCGTCTGTAATTCGGAGTCTCCGTTACAGCAACCAAAACAGAACCTAGCCAAGTTTTGCTTTGTGCCACCTTTCCCCTGCAGTTACAGAAGTTCCATCTCTCTCAACTTGCTTTCGGTTTTGTCTACGTTTTGCGGTCTCCACAGGGCCCAGGCACTTTGAAGATTCTAACAGCACCTTCCTAACACATCCATCCTGGTTCCATCCATTCCTGTGTCTTCTCTTGCCCTGGGCACCCTATGTTTTTCTGCTCCAGATCTGCTGCTTAGAGCTTGTGGCTCTGCTTGGATAAGGACACAGCTGCCCTTCTCCTTGGCTCTCACAAACCTGATTAGGGGACTCATTGTGTGTGTGTGTGTGTGTGTGTGTGTGTGTGTGTCTGCTCTGGAGCCCAGTTGCAGAGCCCTCTTTCTGGAACTCATAAATTGACACTCATATTTCTTTTCTTATCCATCCTGGATAATGTCCCAGTCTCCAGGGGAAGCAATCACTCTCCACAAACCCCCACTCTTACTCTTGCTAATTATAGGGCTATACCCTAAAGTCCCATCACTCTCTAGGGGTTTTGGCTTTTGGTCCCCTCCCTTCTCTTTTTGCCTGACAAGACTTTCCCTTGAAACAATGAACACAGAAGAAAAGAGTGCTTGAATTCTAAGGTGAGGACAGGTGGCAAGTTTAAAAAAAGAGGGGAAAACAACTGGCAAATGGCTCAAAAAGAATTATTCAAACAAAAGAAGAAATACACTTATCCTTTGGTATCTGTGGGTGGATTGGTTCCAGGACTCCCAAGGATATTCAAATCCACACATGCTGAAGTCTCTTATACAAAATGGTGTAGCATTCGCACAGAACCGATGCACTGCCCCCCCATATACTTTACATAATCTCTGAATAATTTATAATACTGTGCTTAATACAATGTAAATGCCATGTAAATAGCTGTTACGCTGTACTGCTAAGGGAATAAGGACCCCCCAAAAGGCTTAAATATGCTCAGCACAGACATAATTTTTTAAATATTTTTGAATCACAATTGGCTGAATCCATGGATGTGGGATCTATAGATATGGCAGGATGACAATATTTAATCCATTGTTGTCTCTCTGCTGATTTTCTTCATGCTTTCTTCATATATATGTATATATTTTGGTGATGCTAAGACTCAAACCCAGGGCCTTAGGTATGCTAGGCTAATGCTCTACCACTAAGCACCCATCCTGCTTCATACTGCTTCACTTACAATGGGAAGCTGGCTCAGCTTCTGTAAAGCCAGGGGACAAAAGGCCTGTCCCCTGTTCAGTTCAGCTGCTTCTGCAAGACTCCTAGGCAGTCCCTCTGCAGAGCTGATGCGTAGGTAAAGAGGAACTCTTCCAGCATCTGGAGCCAGCAGGCAGCTGACGTAGCTCAGATGGCCGGTGAGAAAGTAGACCAGTTTCTGGTGACAGGAAAGGACCTGAGGGGCTTCTGTGGTGGTGGTTGGTCACTAGTGGGCTCCTCCCTACACACCAGAGCAACCACAAAGCCAGCCACTGCTGGGAACACATTAGGCTCAAGGGACATCTGAGAAAGGCCAGTATTTAAACAAAGGCCATCTGGAATGAACAGTAAATGCTCAAATACTTTGCTGTGGATTAAAAAAAAAAAAAAAACCTCTCAGCAACTGATCTAAGCACTAAGGATCTCACTTTATTGACATATATTGTTTTTATGAGGGACCGGCATTTATTTTTATGGCTTAGTTAATGGACTCCTAGAAATAAAAATTGAACATAGAGAGCAACCTTTACTACGCATGTACCATTACAAAATCTCTGACAGCCTTTCTCCTCCTTCTTTTTGCCTCCTTTCTCCTTTCCTTTTCCCTTTCTTCTTTCTCTTGCTTTACCCCCCTTCTACTTCTTTCCCTCTCTTTCCTCCTACATTCATTTACCAAGCAATTACTATGTACTAGTCACTGTGCTAGGGATTGCAAATAGAAGGTCAAGTCCTCCCAGCCCTCCTGGCCCTCCTAGGGTAGCTCATAGTCAGGTGCTATTCGCTTGGCACACAGCTGTTACCAGGTGGTGCAGATGGGGGCCAGGCAGAGCCCTGAGCCAAGTGCCTTGAGGATCCAAAGGTGGGCATCGCATCCAGCTGACTGAACAGAGAACAGCTAAAGAAGGTTGGATTTAGGGCTGGGTGACTCGATGATGTCAGAATGGGTTTTGAAAGCTAATAAAGGGCTAATTGAATGAAATTAGAGATTGGTGGTGTAGGCAGTGGGCAGAGGGTGGGCAGAGGAGATGCCCAAGTGCAGCTTGTTTAAGGAACTCCAGGCAAGCTCCGCATGGTTGGAGCAGAGGCAAGACCAGATGAGAAAGAGTCCTGTGCAGAGTTCTTCGCAAGGGGTGACTTTGTTCCTCAGGAGACATTTGCAATGTCTGGAAACAATTTCCATTGTCACAAGTTGGGGGAACACTGTCCTTGAGTAGAGGTCAAGGTTGCCCCTAAATATCCTACCACAGATAGGACAAATGCAGCTCTCTTCCTGTTCCCAGGGCCGGCTACAGGACTTGAGAGGTCCCAGGTGAAATGAAAATACGGAACCCTTCTTCCCAAAGCAGAAAGTGAACGTCACTAAAAGTATTAAAATCTAATTTGTTTCTTTCTTCTGTGTTCTATCTTGTGATTTGTCATGTTTTAAAATTGCTACTTAATGTCATTCTAAATTAAGAAAAGTTGAAATATTTAAATTATTGGCATAAATTTTACTATTTGCCTTTATGTTGCCAGTCTTAAACTACAATATGAGAACATTTAATTTACCTGCAAAATCTTCCAAATGATACTATTCGTATTTTTTAGTTACCACAGAAGTAGATCTATTATGCAAAATTAATTTTCCTGTTTGTCTTCCTTCCTTCCTTCATTCCTTCCTCTCTCTTTCCCCTTCTCTCCTACTTTCCCTCTCTTTATCTCACCCTCTCTCCCTCTCTCTTCCCTCCTTCCCTCCCTCCCTTCCTTTTTTTTTTTTTTTTTTTGCGGTACTGGGGATCGAACTCAGGACCCTGCGCTTGCTAGGCAAGCGCTTATTCCACTGAGCTATATCCCCAGCCCCCCCCTTTTTTTTGAGATAGTATTGCTAAACTGTCCAGCCTGGGCTGGAATTTATGATCCTCCTGCCTCAGTCTCCCAGAATGCTAGGATTACAGGTTTGCACTGCTACATCTGGCTTTATTTCATTTTTTTCACAGTGACACACTCTACCTGTGCTCTCTACCTTTGACTTACTTACAAGTAAAGAACTGTAAAAGGAAAAAGAACTGAGTTGCCCTAATATTTTCCTTTCCCTTTATGTGGGGTTACCAGAGAAAATACAGGATGCCTATAAAAATTTGAATTTCAGATAAATAATTTTTCAGTATAAGTATGTTCAATACAATATTTGGGACATACTCATTCTAAAAGTTGTTTATCTGAAATTCCAATTTAACAAGCATCCAATATTTTTATTTGCTAAGTGAAACCCTGCTTCTCTGCCATCCTTTTCAGCACAAGCAGCTGGCCAGCTCAGGGAAGTCACAGAAGTCAGCGAGGACATTCTCCAGCTCTGTGGTTATTTGTGTTTCTTAGTGCCCCGTGCCTTCTTTCTGCATGTAAAGCAATGGTTGGCAGCATCTTGGAGCTATCGAGGCCTCTGCTTACTCACTTGCACACCTAATGAACTTACTGACTTACCTGCTTTGCTTCTCCCTGACCTTCCATACCTCAGGCGTGTGCTAGAATTCTGTGCCTATGGAGCACAGGAGCACTATTTTGCAAATGGAACAGCAAGGACCACAGACATGCATAGTGCAAGTATCTGCTCTGCTCGGAAGCATACTCAAATGTCTTCTGAATTTCACTTACAAAACACAAGTTTAAAGATAAGATTACTAAGAGTTTCAAGATGGTGGCTGTGGAACATGAAACCAAATGAAGGACACTTCCCAGGGTGAGGCCCTGGGTCTGGCCTTAGTGTCAGCAGGGCTAAGAGTGGGAAGCCCTGCTCTGAAGGACATAGGGAGCCATTGAAGATTTTTAAAGCAGTTGGGGGAGTCTGAGTCTGGGGAGAAGGGGTAAGAATAGATTATAGTTTACAAGTGTGTCTCTGCCAGGCAGTGTAGATTTGGGTCCAAGCAGCTGCAAGGGAGTTAAATTTTTCTGAGGGAGGTAGATATGAAAAAAATCAATGTAGACTGAAACAATTGAATACAGTCCTACAAGAAGGAGCTGGTGGCACAGTAACCCCTGCTTGTCAAGTGTCAAAACCAACCAGGTTTCCTCCAGCTTTGAGGTAGATTGTTCTTCCTGTACTTGGGATGGTGCCAGGAAGTTGGTGGTTTGTGCTTGCCATCTTAGTTGTGTGCACAGCATTGTAACTCTCCAACATGGAACATTCAGTATGGGGAGACACTCACTCAAGACCCAGAAAAGCAGATTCTTATCTCTGTTTCAAGCTCATGCCAAGATGGCTGTTCTCTGGTCACTGTGTGTATTGCTGAGTGGAATTAGCAGGGCCATTAAATTGCTGCTTCAACTTCCATGGCCTCTTTCCTCCATTGTGTAATAGCCATACTGTTTGGAGAATTGACCCTAACCCCAGTGACAGGGATAGATCCTGACCAGTCTAAGCCAGCGAGGTTAATCTCATCCTGCTAGCCACAGTGACTGGTTTGGGTAACTCATGCTTAAGCAATCAGACGCTGGTAGTCCCATGGTACAGGAAGGGAGGGGCTGACCGACTTGGACCTGGGACTTTTCTCAGTGTTCTGGACTGGCTTGTTTTCTTCTCTTGGATATGAACAAGGAGTTCTGCTTGCTGCTGGCAGCCATTTTCCGGGGAAAGACCGACACAAAAGAAGGCATAGGGGAAACAATTGCAGATAAACGGAAACAAGTCATTGGTGAAATTATGCCTGAAGCCTTCTGCCACTGGGCTCTTAATTTATTAGATAAATCCTCTTCTTGGTTTCCTCCAGTTTGAAGTAACCTTAAGTTGAGTTTTCTGATATTTGTAATCAAAAGCATCTTTCCTAATAGACAATGAGTTCATTGCAGACAAGAAAGCTGCACCACCTTGTTAAGCAGAAAGGAAGTAGGGTGAGAGGGTGGGCTGGGGAAGGGCGTTTTCAGCTGATGCATACTCGTGGCAGCAGCTCCTCTGGGGCCATGTTCTTCCAGCATATCCACTTTGCGGGGCTTGTATGACTTCCCAGAAGCCATGTGGCAGGCTGAAGTTATACAGAGGTGACTTCCTCACTGCATGCAGAAGACTTCTGAGACTCAGGGGCCTGTGCAGTGCTAAGTTTGGCCACGAGCAGGGTACACTTGAGCCAGGAGCCACTGCACTCGCCATGTGCAGTCTGAATTTGAATAGTCACAGTTGCACATGTCCTCTTTAGGCTTTTTCTCTCCGCTGGTTTCTCTTTTGGGCATAGTCAGCTACAAGTCAATTTCCTTGTGGTTCTCAGAATTCTAAAATATCACCCCAAAATGTCCAACTTTAATCCTCAGCCTGGGACTTTGATAAGATTATCTGTCCCTGATCGTGTTATGTTATACTGGCACAGAGATCCTGAAGATGTAATTAAGATTAATAATAACTTGACTTTCAGATAATCAAAAGGAGATGATGTAGGGAGGCCTGATTTCTCTTTATCCTTTTAAAAGGACAGCATTTCCTATGGCTGGTGGCAGATGGGAAGGTCAGAGAAATTCAGAGGGTAAGAGGGACTGGAAATGCTTCTGCTTGCTTTGAAGAGGGAGTGGGTGACAACCAAGGCCAGGGAGAAGCCTCTCCTTGCTGAAAGTTACTTCTGATAAACAGGCTCAGGGAAACAGGACCTCTACTCTACAGCTGCATGAAACAGAATTCATGCAGCAACTTGAAATAACTTAGCAGTGGAGTACCCCCCAGAAGCTAAGAGGAGAGCCGGGATGACATCTTGGTTTCAGCCCGCTCGAAGAGAACGTAGTCGTTTACCTGACCCTCTGCCTCACAGAACTGTGAGGGGAAAAAAGGGTGTTGTTTTAAATCCTTGCATTTGTAGCAATTCATTACCCAGCAATAGCAAACTAATATACCCCATTAAGGTGTCAGCCAGTAATTCCTTAAATGTTTTTTAATTAGGCACTCCGGAGGCGGAAAATCTTAAACATGCAAATGTATGAGTCTCTGTATTGTAGGCACCTGGAGAGGATGAAAATCTTCTGGGTCGGGGGATATGTCTAGCATGCCTGTTTCCATCTTTATAAGGCTGAGGCTGATGGTGTAGGACAGACCAAATACCTTCTATACATATAGAAGGAACACAGTCTTTAAACAGCAGGTTGGTTTCTGGAAACTAGGAAGGTTTTTAAAGGGCGTCTTTGTTCGCCGTATTCACAAGCTCTGGAAGTTTACAGGATTCAATGAAATATTTAAACAAAGTCATAAATTGTGCCAGGCAATTACAAGCTGTTTCGCAAATAAGCACACGCAACCCTGATAGGCAAAGGGTCTCCCAGAGAGGCCTGGGACAAGATATTAATGAAAAATGTATACTGAACTATCCGGTGACCCTCGTAGAGGCAGAACACTGCACTCAAAGCTGAGTAATGGAGATCTAAACATGCATATTTCAAGTAATGTCTTTTAGATTTGTACAAGTGACAGGAGACAAATGCATTTATTAGAGCAATTGCAGTGCCAGGTTCTGCCCAAGAGGGCTTGTGATCCTATTTCCTGAGTGTGTGGGAGGAGTCTCAGAGAAGACTTTTCTTTCTGACACTGCTCTGACACCAAAGACATGTGGCCTTGTGCTCTTAACTGATCATCCAACAGTGTATACAAAATATCACAAGGTTGGGAGTTGGGAGGGAGAAAGAAGATACAAAGCACAGAAGATCTTTAGGGCCACAAAGATAGTTCCCCCTCACCCATGGGGATACATCTCAAGACCCCTCGCAGATGCCCCAAGCCCCACATAGCACCAAACCTTACATACACCATGTTTCCCCCATAAATACATACCTGCGATAAGTTTCTTTTATAAATTAGGCACAGTCAGAGACGAATGACAATAACTAATAAGAACAATTGTTAACATGCTGCAATATAAAAAGCATTAAATGCATTAAAATGCATTAAAGCACCAAATGCATTAAAAGAAATCAGGGCGAACGTGAGGTGAACGTGGTCCCTCTTTAGAAATACCTTCTTGAACTGCTCTCACCTTCTTGTTGGTGCTAGGAGATGAGCCAGTGCCTGTGGAGTGAGAGGAAGTATGGCGGAGGGTGCAGCGCTGTGGGGTGGCACTAGGCTATCACTGGCTCTCTGAGGATGCATCAGAAGGAGGGCCATGGAGCCATGGCGATGCCAGTTGACTCTAGGTAACTGAAACTGGAAAGCAAAGCTGAGGGTAAGGGAAGATGGCTGTGCTCTACATTACCTGGTAATGGTGGGCATTGTCCAAACTCATAGAAGGACCAACACTGAGAACAGACCCTGTGGACTTGGATGGTTATGAGGGAGATTCATCAGTCACAACTACTGCTCAGTTCTGGAGGGGGCTGCTCATGGTGGGTGTGGTTACACAAGTGTGGGGGCAGGGAGTGTATGGGAAAGCTCTGCACTTACCCCTCAGTTTGGCTGCTCTTTAAAAATGTCTTTAAAAAGATTTGGACAGCAAAAAAAATCAGGAGCTCAAGAAGCTGAAGAAGAGGACTTCTGACCTAACACACACTGGTGAGCGTTCCCTGTGGTCACACATGTATCAGCGCCCAACCACTGTGTCTGTCTCACACCCACTTCCTCCTTTGATGGATTAGAGGAAACAGACAAAGGCTTTTTTCTCAGTGCCACATCTGTGCAGCAACAAGCATCGAACAGCTCATTATGGCTTTAAAGAAGACTTCGGTTTCTAGACATTAAGAATATGGAGGGTAGGAATTATTTACCAATTCATTCATCCATTCATCTATCCATTCACCCACTCAACGAAGAGCTATAGACTCTCCATACTTTGCAGACCACCTTCATGGAGCATGCCGTCCTTCAAATTGGTTACAAAGATAATGTGAGGGACTTCCCAACATCTTCGAGGACTGTGGATCATCATTCCTCATGCAAAGCCCACAGCTACGGATCTTTTCATGTTCAGAGCCCCTCACCTCCCTGAATCTTAGTTTTACTCCAGGTGCATAGCTCTGATCTCTTCTACTTCCACACTGTCAACCTCAGATGCAAATTTTTTAAGCCACAGAAACTATTTGGAGATTCTCAGAGTGAATCTGTACATTTTCAAAATGAGAAGCCAAGCTCAGCTATGTCACAGAAAGATAGCTGTGAAGTGTGACTCTGCAGAGGAAGGATTGATGGGCAAAGACCCACCCTGCTCCCTGAGGGACACTCAGACTCAGGATAGTACAGCCAGCTGGGAGGGACCTCCCCCAAAGAGGGACGCAGGTTTTGACTCTAGGTAACTGAAACTGGAAAGCAAAGCCGAGGGTAAGGGAAGATGGCTGTGCTCTACGTTACCCGGTAACGGTTGGCATTGTCCAAACTCACAGAAGGCCCAACACTGAGAACGAACCCTCTGAGAGACATTCTTTTTATGACTGATGACCTCCTTCCCAATCTTAATGAATCCAAATGCATTAAAAGAAATCAGGGTGATCTAAAGACAATTCAGCTGTGTTTCCCTTTTTCTGCCCCTTCCTCCTTCCTCTTTCTCTGTCTGGGGATTGGGCACACTTGGCAGGTCTTTCTTTCTGTCATCCTGAGTGGTAGGGAAAGAAGCCGGAACCCTAAAGTAGGGGAAATGGGAACAGAATTGATGAAAACCTCTGACAGTCCTCATCCCTCGTGGCCAGGCTCAGGTTGGCTTCTGTGGCCTTAGAGAAGCAAGGAGAGTAAGGAGAACCTCTTTCTGGATATTTTTCTTCCTCGTGTTCTGTAACCTTCTGGAAGCACCATGAGTGGAGTGGAGACCGTGGCACCTGCTATTCCTCCACTGTGTGACCGCAGATGATTACACAGTTCTAGTTTCCAGTCTCAGGCATGACACAGAGCCCTCAGTCTCCTGGGCCAGCTATATGAGGGCAGGCAGGCATGCAGAGTGCTACATGATGTGACCATTGCGGCCCAATGGCCTGTCCCTAGAAGTTAATACACTTTAAACAGGGTCTTAGTAAACCACTAGGCTGTCAAGGCTGAGCTCAAACTTGGGATCCTTCTGCCTCAGCCTCTCAAAATGTTAAGATTACAGGCATGTACCACCCACACCCGGCTCATATGTGTTATTTAGTGGCACTGTCCCTTGGATGTCAGCTCCTTTGGGCAGGATTCTCAACACCTCCCAGGCCCTTTTAGGAATGAATAAGTTAAAACCTCTGGAACACACGCATTTGCATTTTGCACAATTTTTTGGACCTGTGCACTGTCCATTGCTAAGTGCGGGGTTTGAAGTTATCATTTTCAAACCCAAATAAAACAGAATAAAACCAGACAACCCATTCTAGATGATTTACAAATCAAAGGCAACTAGTAATAATACCTTACATTTCTGGAGAGCTTTTTATCTACGGAGCACTTCCCAGACAGTAACTAATGAAGTCTCCAACTCCCCTTGGGAATAGAGACACATGTGTTACACGTGCAACAGAAACTTAATTTACATGAAATGAAGAAGGAGATGTTATGAAGCGGCGTTCTACTAAATCATAATTACAACCCCAAGCCCACGGTAAACACGTTAACTCTCCCAGGGAGGCCTTATCATTTACCTGTTGGGGAATTTCCACTTAGAAGCCTATTCTGCCCACATGGGGAGGGCAGACAAGAAACGTTCTCAGAATGCCAGCCATCTCCGGGTCTGAGGTCCCCTTTCACAGGCACACAGCCGCGGGTGACTGACTCGGGAGGGACTGAGTGCTGCAGCAGAGGTCAGATTTGACCATGCGCCTTTGTCCTCCCGGAGCCCTGCCCCTTCTCTCCCTTGTGTGCTCCCTGGCCCTCCCTGGTGGCCTCCATCTCTCCATAGCTCCTTCAGCCCACGAGGAGCAGAGTTGAGGTCAGGGACTTCCTGAATGAGGGAGGAATGTGGGCCTTTATATAGCTTGGAGGTGCATTGAGGTTTTGATCGCTCCAGGGGGTAGACTAGTTGTCCTGGGAGTCATGAACACATTTTCCGAGTGTCCCCTGCTTCTACTTCCCCGAGTGGCTGGTCTTGAGGTCACATCTCCACCCATACCCTCAGCACCTCGGACGCTTTTCATGAATCTTGCTTTCTTAGCACAATGCGACTTTCAGTACGTTGGGCTGACATCGGCCACCAGCTGAGGTAGGTCCAGGTCCCACATGTGAAATGTCCCCAGCTAAATGGCTGCTTCAATGTGGAGAGCCTCAATGTGGAGCCACTCTCCCGGTGAGGGGGTTCAGCCGGATTGGGAACAAGACTGCACCCCTTCACCTACTCATCCTCCCCTCCCTCTGCCACCCCAGGCTCTGGACTCTGTTCTGCCTGAGTCAGGAGCCACTTCTGAGTCTTGGCAACTCTCCATGTCCCCTTGGACTGGCCCAGTCCCGAGTCCCAGGCCTGCCTTGCTTGTGAGGCAAGTCCCTGGCTTATCCTTGGGGACCGGATGTGGTGGTGCTCACCTGTGGTGGATTGAACCAGCCTTAGTCCATCTGGGTCTTTCAAAGCTAGAGTAGAAATGGTCTCTACAAGGTCTGTGACTGAATGATATTTCTACCTCTGGGCATTTTAAGAGCTAAGTTAGAAGGAGATGTTGAAAACCCACTCTAAGGGCAACTTACAGACTGACTAGCAGACTTGTAGGCATAGTATAGCAGAAGGTAGAGATCAATTCATAGCCTGTGACTGTGCTCATGCTGCCTGTCACGTAGATAGCACTGACTGTCTATTTCTCTGATAATGCGCTGGGCCAACCTGACTGCGTCCAGCTTGTGTTTTCCTTAGTTAGAAAAATATATTTTGTTTCTAACTTGCTTCAAGGACTTCATGTCTGGGACAAACTGGCCCAGCCAAGGACCCATTTAACTCTACTTGTTCTGCTCATAACCTCCTCCCCTCCTTCCTAGAATGTTAAACAATTCCTTTTAAGTAAACCTGCCTGACAATATATGACATAGTCTTGTATTCCATGTAATCAGTCATGTAATAACCTGCTATCAGCTTTGTACTTCCCACTTGCAAACTCTATTTAAACTGAACTCAAACCAGACTCTGGGCTGGTGATTTGAACCGCTGAGTTCCCCAGCCTGCTAGCATAATCACGGTTGCCTTCTAATTCCTCCATGCAAAGAGTCTTCTACTTGGATTGATACTGGTTTTTCTGCTACAACTCCACACTAGGCTGACGCAGGTGGAATCACAAGTGTAAGCTCACACATTTGAGGCCAGCCTAGGAAACAGCAAGACTGTCTCAAAAGATGAATGGCCATAGAGAAAGAATAATAACAATAAAAACTATGACTGTTAAAAAATCCCAACAAAGGGTACCTTAACCTAAAAGGTCCAGGAATGTTGAGTTATCTCTGAATATGGAAGGAGCTTGAGATCACTACGAAGAAGATATTCCAGTCCAAAGCGTGTGCAGAACTAAAAGGATGAAGGCTTGCTATGGTTTTAACCCCTCCCCCAAAGTTCATGTTAGGACATGGAATGAAGATCCTGGTAAGAGGTGGCCCTCGTTCTTGGACTTCTCAGCATACAGAGTCATGACCCAAATAAGCTGTCTTTTGCACTGTCTGTGGCATTCTGCTACAGCAGCACAAAAGGCATTAGACAGGTCTGCTCCAGGAAATGACAGCGCTTGGAGAGTGAAGATATTGGGAGGATGTCTGTGGTCACTTGGGCTACCATGTCAGAGTGGCGCCTCTGCCCCCTCAGGCCCGGAAGTGGACACGAAGATGGCTGAAGTGCTCAGGATAGAGGTCCGTTGCAGGTGTTTGGGATGGAGAAGCCCCTGAGGGTGCTCCAGCAACACCCAGGGGGAGGTGAAGCTGGATGAGGCAAAAAGAAACAACATTGCTGTATAGGCAGAAGATCCAAAAGCGTTTGAAAAATGCTGTGAAAGGGAAGTACCAACCCCCCACAGGGAAAAACTTACGCCATAGAAGTAGAGTTAATAGTGCAAACAGAACAAGAATTTCGCACATATATAATTAGAAGCCTCAGAGAGAAATAAAACGATATTGTACCCATAAAAAGGAATGCTTTAGGGGTCTGGAAAATGAAAAATTTGATGCCTTAAATAAAAAGCTTTGGAAGTGGGCAGAAGAATCAAAGCTGTTAGAATTCTAATTCAGGAATATTTTCCTCAGAAGTTGGAAGATAGTACTCCAGTTTCTTCTTACATTTTTTTCTTACACTTTGTGTTCTCTTAGTGATGTATGTAATATTTCCTGTTTATATTGTATATATTTACAGTATTTGGGGCTTGAACCTAGGACTTTCACACTGAGTTATATCCCTGCCCTTTCTATTTTTTATTTGGAATGTGGTATAAGTTGCCAAGGCTGCCCTTAAATTTGTGGTCTTCCTCAGCCTCTCCGAAGGCTGGTGTTACAGGCCTGTTTCACTATGCTGGCATGGCTCTGGCTGACTGTCTTTAAAACCAAATGCTGTAAGACATGAGAAAGGACAACTTACTTGGAAAGAAATTCCAGGAAGAAAGACTAGGATGTTTTGAGACAGAATGACGTTGACTCAAGGTTTACTAAGACACTTAAAAAGTATCTTTGCTTGTGAGTTAATATTACTCTTTAGATATCAAAGTGCTTGTTCCTGCAAATCCTCAAGGCCCATTCTGTTACAGGAGGAGGCTTCTCTCTTTCAGAAACTGTGCTGTGAGTTTCCTGTGAATTACTGGAAACAGCAAAATCTCCAAAAACTAAAACATGTGGTCAATGATGCCATCATCTTTGTACCTGTAAATTTTAGACTCAGACAAAAATCCAAGATCCCTCCAGACAAATCTTTAATGTTAGACATCCTCTCCTCATATTTTGCCAGGATAATTCACTGTTAAATTATTCACGATGTGAGTGCAGAGCTTTGTTTATCTGCAGGATGGTAAATTCAGCTGCGTGGGAGCAACTTTCACTTTTCTGTGAAAAAGAGGAGGGACCTCAACACTTGCACTGCCTCACGCAGATCTGAGAAACCACCGAGAGAAGACTCTGGGCTCCTGGCATGTGGACTTGTTAGGAGCAGCCTGGGAGATAAGACCCCTGTCCAGAAATCAGAGATCTGGCCTGCAGAGTAGGGAGCCACAGGAATTTCCTGTGAGAAAGCATTCGTGACTTTTGGAAAACACATGATCCTTACTAAAGCCACTGGTCTATTTTTTTCCTGTGTGGTGCTGGGGACTGAACCCAGGTACTAATCATCTTCATTAACTACTCTGGTTGAGATTTTTATCACACAGGGACCCAGATAAAGAGCACACAGCCAAATCAGTGGCCGTGTCTGTAAGGTTGATGAACAGGATCACTGAGCTACTCGGATTAATACAGAATCAATGCAGATTCTGGGCTTTCTCCATAACCAGATTCAAATGCACTAACAAGAAGCCTCATGTGAATCTCCCAGAACCAAAACAAACGAGCTATTTCAATATGGACTAAGTAGGCAAAATACGGAAATGGCATCAGACCTCACAGACGCAGCATGCTCATCAGTGCTGTGAGATCTGTATTTTCACACCTGAAATGACTGTGCGGCATCCTCTCACTTAAAATCCCCCTCCTTCCTTGAAACCTTCGGTTCCTGTGGGAAGGGCAGATGAAGATCCTATAATTTGTTCTCTGGGTGGCTAGAACTGGATCACTGGCAGAGTCTTGGACAGGATAAGCAGGGTTCCAAATTGCTACCGGCTTCCCAAGACCACGGTGCAGACCTGGCAACAGTCTTTAGCATGGCACATGAGCCCACTGATATTGGCGTGCTGAATTTGAGTTGCCAGATCCACAAATACCCCTCCAAGATGACACCGCATGGGGAAAATGGCAGATTTGAAAAATTTTTTACTGACTGAAGCAGACTTCATGGGAGTGACGTTAAATTTTCACAGAGCCACAAAAGCAAGTAATTATTATGCTGTCACAGAAATATTTATTTTCACCTGAGAAAAGGTAAAGTCTAAGTGTAGCTCTTTCTGCTAATGAGCATGTGTGGTGGCTTAGAATTTTCCTTTTCCCCTTAATTTAAAAGCCCGGAATTCCTACAGGGCAAAGTCTTATGTACCTATGAAAAGTGTGTTAATATTGATGTGGGCTTAAATCAGGCTGGATCTCTGGAGACCTCTGGCCGTTGTCCCTTTCTATCGGGGAACCCTCAGAGAGGGGCTGTCAGTGAGTATGAAGAGAAAAAGCTCTCGGGAATGAATATTTCATGATTATCATGATTCGGCTCAAAGGGCTGATTTAGGGATACACAAAAGAGGCGTTTTGGCTTCCCCGCATGTAAAGAATATAAATATTAGATAAGAACTGGAAATGTCAATCGACCATTTAGGGCTTTGGCTCTTGTGAAATGAAATATCTGGACTGTATTAGCCAGATAGTGAGTCTTTGGGTGTTGGGGTCAGAAGGTTCAGCGTCTAGTTCGGGGTGACAAAAGCCAGTGAGTTCTTACAGATGTTGATGACCCTCCCTCCCCGTACACTAAGGTTTCACCTATAATTAAGTGATTATGTTGAGGCAAAAGAACCCACTGGAGAAGAAAAATCAGTCGTTTTCCCCAGAGAGGTTTCCTCTTTCCTAGAGCTCATGCACGATCCCCAAGTCCCCTGTGGCATATCTCCTTTCTCAGGCACAGACCTCCCAGAGCAGCTGTTCCTGCTCTGTCCCCACCGCACCTCCCAATAATCAGCACCGGAGACACAAGACTCACATGCAGAGAACCCAGCCTCCTGGGCTCCATAGGAGACTGTGTCGTGGGCCACTGGCTCTGTGGTGACATCTGAACTGTGGCGCCCAGCAGGCAGGGTTCCTCGCCATCGAAGAAGGCAAACTGGGAAGCTTGGACCCAGTATGGCTTATTCTCTTTCCATCTGGTGCCCACTGAAGGCCAGGCCTGGATGGGAAAGAGGCGGGTCTGCTGTCCAGCCCCGGGTCTAACAGTCCTGCTCCAGCCTGGAAGGGCCCAGTGGGTGGCGACGCATGTGGAGGAGCCGCCTGTCCGTCCCCGTCCTGGGTGCTCCCGTCACTCCGCTGTCCCGGGGTGGAGGCTGACTGCCCCGGTGTCAGATCTAGATCCTGCCCCAGGGGTAGTGTATTTCCTTCCCCTCGGTTCCTGCAGTAATGCTCAAACTCCACCGAGTGTGACAACAGGGAGCTTAAAATGATTGCCCAGATCTGTCTCTCCGCATTCTAGCTCAGAGGTAGCCAGTGTTCAGAGTTACACTTCACAGAGGAAACGGAGGCACACAGGGGGGCACAGCAGAGGAGGAGGCCCCATTACTGTTTGCCTTACTTGTTCCCAGCACCAGTGAGTTCCTACACTGAAGTTGGGTTTCTTTAAGCCCCACTGCTTCTAGGAACCCTTCCACCAACGGGTCTAGATACTAAATCTGACTTACAGAATTTAGAAGCTGAGTGTGGTGGCACACGCCTGTAATCCTAGCATTCAAAGGGGAGGCTGCAGCAGGAGGATCACTGCGAGTCTGAGGCCAGCCTGCGCTCCAGTGAGTTCAAAGCCAAGCCTGCACAACAAAGCAAGACCCTCTCTAAAACAAAAAGTAACCACAAAAATTAGAAGGAAACACCACGAAAAAAAAAATCACCATCATCACATCGACAACCACCACCACCGACCCAGTTCACAGAGGAGGAGAGTTTGGGGTTGAATTGGAAGCTCTAGGAGCTTCAGAACGCATAATGTTTTCAGGTTACTCAAAGGAAGTGTCAGGGTTGTTAGTTCATTACTTAAAGGGCCTCGGTGACAGCAGGTGGTGCTCTGGAGGTACCTATAACTGAAGATCAGGTTCTAAGCTTAGCATTCCTGACATCTCAACAGCAGGGCCACACTCTAGGCGCTCATGCTGGTGGATGAAAGGAACAGGAGATTCCAAAAAGGTTTCTTAGAAAAATCAAATAGCACAGGAGGTAGTGACACCTGCCTGTAACCCCAGCTTCTCTGGAGGGAGAAGCGGGAGGACCACAGATTCAAGGCCAGTCTGGGAAATTTAGCGAGACTCTGTCTCAAAAACTTAAAAAAATAGGCCGAGGAATTCAGTGGCACAGTGCTTTTCCAGCATGTGCAAGGTCCTGGGTTCAAGCCCCAGCACCATGTAAGGAAAAACCCAAAGAAAAAGGAAAGATCAAATACCTTTGTCTACCGTGGGCGGAATGTGCTTTAATCAAGTAATGAATACTTCTGTGTTAGGGATTTTTTTCTCTGGGCATTTAGACACTTAGAAAGAAAGATCATAAATACTAGGGAAATCAGTTTTGTTGGATGAAAAATTGAAAAAGCAGTGAGGAACAGTAAGGAACCCAGACTATCATAATTTTATTGTAATTAAACATTACTTGAAAATTCTAAGCACTGCTGCTATTTTACGTTAAGTGGAAAAAATATTTATTTTTCTCCCCTCTCCTTCCTTTTTCTTTCTTTCTGGTACTGAGGATTGAACCCAAGGCCTCAGCACTCAGTGTGTCCCCGTCCTTTGCATTTCGAGAGGAAATCTTGCTAAGTTGTCCGGGATGGCCTTGAATTTGTCATCTATCTGCCTCAGCCTCCTGAGCAGCCAGGGTTACGGGCATGAGCGGCCTGTCCCGGTGGATAAAACTTGAGGAGCTTTTCCTATTTTGACGATGGGCAGAAAACAAGCACTGGGGTCGGCTTTTCGGGCCTCATCAATACTTCCTGATACTCGGAGGCTAATGCTCATCTTTGTGTTCACTTGCAGTTAGTGACTAAATTCATTCTTCAGACCCGTGTCCTCAAAATTGGCTGCCAGAGGTAGATTTTACAAGTAATGCATAGTTTAATCCCCTGACTCCCATTAGTGTAAGAGCTGAAAGTCTAAATCTCCTTGCAGCCAGCCCAAAATTTACCCCCTGCTGCCTTAGGGTGCCAATTACATAATGAAAACCAAGACTGTGGTCAGATGTAATTAGCTGGAGAACAGAGTTTGGTAATTA
Source organism: Dinomys branickii (assembly GCA_004027595.1). Lineage (NCBI taxonomy): Eukaryota > Metazoa > Chordata > Mammalia > Rodentia > Dinomyidae > Dinomys > Dinomys branickii. The sequence goes on from PVLD010001457.1 coordinate 150,012, forward strand.
TCCTTATACCAAACAAACAAGTTAAGCCCTCTGATGAGCAGTTTGGACAAAGGGGACATACACCTCACATGGGAAGTGTTTGTGTTGTCAGGGTGTGCTCTTCTGGGAACGGGTGTCTGAGGGAAGGAACTCTGGCTCGGAATAGTTGGAGGTGCAGTGTATGGGGGGGTTTATTTATTTATTCTTCTTTGAAAACAATCTTTCAAGAGTCCAGTTGGTCCAGGCTTCATGGAAAATGTGATACGTCTTGAAAATATGATTCTGACAGAAAGAGACTTCAGCCGTGTACCAGGCAAAGCTGCCTAAGAGAAAAACAGTGCGGGCATGTCCCAGCCCAACTCTGAAAGCGTGGGACAGTGGACCTGTCCCGGGGGTCTTTGGGAGCAATAGCCTCCATGAGGACCTCCTTTGTGTCTCAGAGTTCTGCTGCACCTCTCCAGGGCTGATGACTCAACTGAACTGCCTGTCCGGAAACAAACCTGTCCCGAGTTCTCCCTGTAAGCACATGTGACTTGTGCAAGATAGTGGAATAGAGAAAAGCCAAGGTAGTACTGAACCTAGGTATGTGAAGGGAAGGGAAGGAGCCAAGAGGGAAAATGAGGCTCATGAGAACTCTCCCCGCTAGGGGCCGTTCGCGGCGAGCCGCTGGTCTAATGGTTCCGTCAGTGCTTGTTTTTCTTAACCTGATGCTGTGAGCACAATTCTAGCACACTGGTTTGAGGTGGAAAACCCTGGGACACCAGTCAGAGTAAGTGTGACGTGAAGGAACGGAGGCTGGAAGTGTGCCAGGGCTGCTGGGTGAACAGGCTCCCGTGGACGTCGGAGTGAAGCTCTGAAGTTTCCTAGTCAGAGCTTTGTGCAGCACGGGGGTTACTCGTGTGTGTGTGTGTGTGTGTGTGTGTGTGTACACGCACAAATATATGTACATACTGTACCGTACGGGATATGGGGGAGACAAGTAGTAAACTACAGGTACAATGAAGAAAAGCCTATTTTTTCCCATGAAAAGTATCAGACTTAGCAGTTAACCCGTGGGAGTCACACCGAAAACTTTCATGAAACGAGGAGGCTGCTTAGAAAGAGATTATGAGTTGGGAGCCAAGACACTGACTTGAACGTATTTCCACTCTAAAATTTCCTCCTAAAATAGTCACAGAAATGGGTGGACTTTTTTTTTTTTTACACACAACTTGATTTCTCTCATGTACAACATAGATCATTTAATGTAACGCTTGCAACCTTAGAAAGGCAGACATATTTAATCCAAGTCCGTTTATAAATTCCAATTTCACATGGATTAAAAACTGCAGATAAATTAAGTCACAATAATATCCTGTACATGCGTTAAGGCTGTTGACCGCTGCAGTCTCTTGGGTATCTACAAACAGGAAATCACACGCAGATAACTGGGTCTGAAGAGTGTCTACATCATTTAAAAAATCCTTTTTTTTTTTTTTTTTGGTGATACAGATTTCAACAGTAACTCTGGAAAACTGTGAAAAATGTTATTTAAAAATATATATGTATATGCTACTGCACAGTTTCAAAGATGTGGTTCATAAATAATGTTGGCTGCACTAATTAGTTTTATAATAATGACTGCACTTTCAAGGTGATGTGAACACGCAGTGACTTATACTCCATATTAGGCACTAGTAATATCTGTCACATGTACCACAGTTTTATGTCAGCTGTATTGTACATATATATTTTTAAATGTATGCATTTATACAAATTGTGTATATCATGTATGGGGTGTCAGAAATGTACACATCACTGTTCTATAATACACACATCATTGTTGTACATATTAGGGTTAAGTTTTAGTGCAGAAAGTCTCATTGCATTGCATTCCACGGTTCAATCGAGTACACAATTTGTTAACTCTTTAGATTACTTTTCCTGTACATTCCTCTTTAGATAGTGGGTCCGAGTTTCCATTTGCAATTTGAAAGTTTCCAGAAGTACCTGTTTCAACCAGACCTCTCTCCAGGCACAATTCTGCACATGAGTTTGATCTGCATAGAGTCGTAACTGATGCCAAAGTCTGATCAGGAATATATTTTGAGCTACTTTCTTTCAAAGTTAATTCTAGCAAAGTGATAAAGGATGGTTTCTGTTCAGGTCACGGCAGGTAAGGTCAATTGAACTTGTGCTACACTTTTGAGGGAAGAATCTGTCTTCCGATACAAAAAGCGGTAATAAATGTTACATGTTTAAATGCAAGAATCTCTGGAAGGACACACATCAAACTATGAGCTGTGGTTGTTTCAGATATTCAGACTTGCACTTTCTACTTTTGAAATTTCACAATGAACAAGTATCACTTTTATAATCTGAAAACACAAGAAAGATGTTTCAACATGGAACCAAACTAAAAAAAAAAAGGAACAAATTATAAATGACTTTCACAAGCAACACTCAGAAGATGATTCCTTTCAAACATCATCTACACCAAACAGAAACTGCTGCCCCGACATGCTCTACAGATGAACGGGAGGCACTGATAGGACCTGCATGCTCTGACCATCCCTCAAAATGACCAGTTTCTAGTGGTTTTGTTGGGAAACACAAGTGGTCAGCATGTTAACAAAACAATGCCGCCACAATGAGCCAGAGGCCATGCGCACCGTTAGATGGGGCTTCCATGGGCGCTTTATAAGGTCTGCAACTTTAAAGATGGGCAAGACCAGGAAAGCTCCCTGGGAAAGCATGGCGGACCACAAGGGTCATCACTTTCTAGGGTAGTTTGAACTTTTCATGAGAATTCACCAGTAAGTGGGGCAAAATCTCGGTCCTGCAGAAAAAGAAGGTTCAAAATATCTTAAGTTAGAGTCACAATCCCAGCAGAGGATGGGATCCTGAAGTCTGCCGACGATGAGTGAAGGTGATGTAAGAAGCAAGTCACAGGGATAAATAGGAAATGGAAATACAGGCTGAGCATCCCTAATCCAAAAATCCAAAATCCGAAGTGCTGCATAATCTAAAGCATTTTGAACATCAATATGACTCTGTAAGTGGCAAATTCTATACCTGACTACATGTGACTGTCACAGTTAAAATACTGCTGCACTAAAAGAACTGTATAAGATTAATTACCTTAGACCAGTGTTGGTGAACCTTTTAGAGCTTTCAATGATAACAGTCAACTGCACCACCTGTGCCATAGGTTTACCACCCTGCCTAAGATTATGTGTATAAAAGTGTATTTGAAACATAAATGAACTTCATGGTTATGCTTTGGCCTCAACCCCAGGATATCTCGTTACATACATGTGGTTATTCTAAAATGTGAAATCTAAAATACTTCTGGTCCCAAGTATTTTGGATAAGGGATACTCAGCTTGTTTTGTTAATATCTGCAAGTACCTGAAGTTCAAAGCCAGATGCAAATTTCACTTGCTCAGTGTCAACTAGTATCAAAGCACTGAAATTGTTCAATCTTTTGCACATTTTTGAAGCGATGCAGAGAGGTCGGGAATTACAGCAGTCTTATTTCCCACCGATGGGTCAGGCTGACAAAAATGTTAACATTGCAACCAATGTTCCATAGGATCAGTGAAGGTATATTTTAGCATCTACTGAGCATATTCTGTGCCACCATTGCCTTGAACAAGGGCTCACTCCAGGGACTCCCTCCCCCGTCTCTTAGACCGATCCAGTACAATTCTGTCAAGCAACTCAAACATAGTACTTTTGTTTTCAAAGTATGGCAAGCTATAACCTCTCCTCTCAGGAAGAGTTTTCTTTTTACCAATACTTCATATCCAAATATATTTAACAAGAAGACTAACTCTAGGCCATAAAATAAGGTTCAGACAAACATTGTAAACAAGAGATCAAGAACTAAAATGTAAACTTTAAAAAAAAAAAGGAAAGAAAAAGAACTGTGGTAAGATGTAAACATACCAGATGCGCAAGATATAAGCAAGATGTTCTGGTCCTTGCTACTGCAAACAGAATAGCGATTCTCGCAGTAACAACTTTCCCTGCACTGTAAGCAGCTTGTTAATCAGAGCCTAAAAAACATCCCCCAAACCATTATGCCCCAAAGGCCTGCAGAGGCACATTCTGTGTGAAGTGTGAAAACGGACTGCATTCGATCACACATAGCTTTCAGCCTGAGAAGAACAGCTGGGCTCCTAGCGAAGACACATTCTAGGTAATGTCCTTATTTGGCCATGAAGGAAGTTTGTATGAAATCTACCATGGAGAGAAAAAGACTTGAAACATATCGGCTGACAAAAGCCATGTGGCTCAAGAGGAAGAAATGCTTGGCCTTGGAGAACCTGTCATGGGTACAGACGTCGATTCCTAACTGAGCTCTGAAACAACAGTTATCGATGCTTTATGGTGTTAGATTTCAAGAACATCGAGTTTTCACCAAATCCCGGTACCATTTTCACACAACTTGGGGGTAGGTCAAGGGGGGCTTGTGGGAATCAAACCATTTGCTTGGAATGTGTTTGGCTGATAATAATGGATGAGGCAGAGAGTAGGGTATTTGGTAACACGCAATCTAATAAACTTCTGGCACAAAAACAGTAACTTGCCTTCATGATTCAATTATCCATTAATACACACTGATCAAAAATAACTAGGGGGCTGGGGATGTAGCTCAGTGGCACAAGCGCCTGCCTGGCAAGCGCAAGGTCCTGAGTTCGATCCCCAGTACCGCCAAAAAAAAAAAAAAAAAAAAGGGAATAGTATATTAATACTGAAAGTAATCAATAATATAAGAGCTAGGTTCATCTTAACTGGCAGTTAAGCCTTTGGTGTGCTGTATTGCACCTGGTTAACTAACCTAAGAGATTTTGGTTGAGTTTTTCTGAGAAGTCATGGTTTAGCATTGGATAGAAAGTATGTGTCTGTGAATGTGTGTACATGTGAGTATTTCCTCTAATCAGGAATCTCTGATCACTTTGTCTAGTCTGGGGCTATGGAAAGTAGACAAATAAAATGTGTGCCAAAGAGCTGTGTATCTTACACACACAACACACATGTAGGCAGCTTTGTATATACCCACACATACAAACACACATGCCCTGGGAAAAGGTCATTGTTTGATGCTGAGGAAATGTTCACCGCAGTCTGATAAATGCTGTGGCTGGGAATTCAGTAGCACAGTGTCCAGAAACTTGGAGCGGTCTGTGGAGATGAGAGCACAGCTGGCTCAAGGGTGAGGTCCCTACGACAGGTGGGTGCTGTTCCGCAGCCAGTGCAGACCCTGCTGGGAGTACTGGACCAGGTGCTCCATGCTGCTGTGCAGGGTCACAGGACCCATGAGCAAATCCAGGTCGTTGAAGAATTCTAGGAGACAGAGAGAGTCATTAGGAGTGCCACACGTGCACAGTGTGCCCCTCTGAGCTCAGGACCCGAGTGATCTCAGAAAGAATTCCACTCATGGTCTCTGTATAAATCAATGATTCTGTTTCCTCAGGTGAAGCATGCCCTTGAATGACATAAAATCTAAAGGGTAGGGGGTTCATTCTACATGCAAATAAATAAATACATGAAGGAGTGAGCTGTATCTGCCATTTCTAACTCAAGTGGATAATTTCTATGTAGCCAAGTAGCAAAGGGATTTCATATGCTCAGGCTGCATTTTCCTCGTATAGTAATGGTGTCTGCTCTGAAGGTCAGCGCGGCTCTGTCATCCTGCACTCTGGAGTCAACTGTGGCAATACTGAGCCCATAGAGTGAATCCACAGAGTGAGCCTCTAGGATACTGGGGGACAATCGGATGCACGCTGAGAAATCTCTTCTGAAGCCCCCAGGTGGCCTTTGCGCATTCTCTGGGTTTGCCCTTTCCTTGGACATTTATTATGTACCCAGGACTCTCCGAGGTGCACAGGGAGGAAACCAAGATGGTCCTATGCGAGCTCTGCTTTCCCTGCATCCAAGTTTAGTGGTGGCCAGAGACCAATACAGTCACACGATACTCTGCTGTCACAGTTGTGTCACTAAGTCCCGCTTCACGGAAGTTGGTCTCTGAGATCCGTTTTCCCACAGTGCTCACACACACACAGAAGTGCTAGCAGGGAAAGAAGGGGAGGGTGAGGGAAGACGCACACTTCTGGAAAGTGGACTTGAGGTACAGAACAGAGGAGGAGAAGCACATTGGGCTGACACAGAGCATTGAGCCCTCACGGGTGGTTGGCAGCTCCATATGAAGCCTGGACTGTTCGAGGTCCTGCAAGCTAGATGCACATAATTCTACATATCTGCCCCACGTGGGACGCAGACCTCTTGTGCCCTTGTGGCCACATAATTGCTAAGTACTTTTCCAAACTCTCTTCCATGCAAGTGTCAGTGTCTCTGGACCTCTGTGACATTCCCATGGGACTCACCAGGTCACCACCTGCAGGCCACAGCCTATGTGATATCTGGTTTTATTGACGATTCCCTACACTGAGGACCACCCTGTGCCACTCCAAGCCTCTTGAAGTGTGGACACCCTGCTTTTGTCTGGAAGGTTTATGCTGTCCTAGGAACATAATTTTCATCTACAGCCTCAAAGTGAATCCGTGTTTGCTCTTGGACCTGTTGCTGGCGGGAAAGCAGCACATTGGTACAACTTGTTAGGAAAGGTAACAGTAGGAATCAAGATACACAACTGAAAAAGATCTGTATTTGTTGACCCTCAAATTTTGCTTCCACCACTCCCTCCTAAGCAAATAGCTACAGTATGGACAAAGGTATATAAGGACAATTACAGTGGCAATCATGGTGGGAAAAAAATAGGAAGTAACCTAATGTCTAGCAAAGGGAGAAGAGCTTGACTATGGAACCATTACATTAGGATGGTGTTATAAAGCCATTATGAAGAACATTTCTGGACTAGCATGAGAAAACGCTGGCTGTAAGCTAAGTAAAAAACAGGATATAAAATTGTATACATTATGATCTTAGTTTGGCAAAAATGATGCGGATTTGAGGGGAAAAGGCTAGAGGAGGCTTTGGTAGGATATAAATAACTGGCCGCTGCAGTTATTTCTTGGTGATAAGATTATGGGTGACTTTTCTCTATATTCTCTGTACTTCACAAGTTTAGCCATAGCAAACATGTATTATTTTTATTATCAGAAAAATATTTAAAAAGAAATACAGCTTTATCTTTGAAGTTGTAAGCAATTGACCTTGCTGCCCTCGCTCTGGTATTTCAGAGTCCCAGCTGGCTTCTTAGCATTTGGTGTTAGGAGTAAAATAATCTTTTTTTCTTTAAAACCAGGAATCGAACTCAGGACCTTGCACTTCCCAGGCAGGCACTTGTGCTGCTGAGCTATATCCCCAGCCCAAGGAGTAAAAATTTGAATGAAATAGAATCTGTATCTTTAAACAGCTTACTGTGTAGAGGGAAAAATGTGTGTGTATCTAGATCTGCATCTGTATCTCTACCTTGATCTGTGGCTACACCCACACCTGTACCTCCAGCACTTACCTACACCTGTGCTTATGTATGTACCTTCCCTGTAGCAATACATACATCAGTACCTGTGCATACACTGTATCTCTACCTACGTTGGAACTGCACCCACACCTGTGCCTGTACCTACTCCTGTGTGCACTCAGCCCTATAACTCCACCTAGATATACACCTATGCCTGTATCTATACACACACCTATACCCGTAACTGCGCTTGTTACCTGTATCTCCTCCTACAGATGTACCTACCTGGTACCTGTCCCCGCACCTGTGTCTGTGCCTACTCCTACCCCTGCACTCTGTCTCTCTCCACATGATCCTCAACGGGAAGGCAGAAAGCACATGAGGTCCTGAGTGACCATGGAGGGGTCAGGAAAGGTCTCACACCTCAGGTGATGGCTTCTCCTCCCTCTCTCCCTATTGACCATGAAATCCGGGAGCAATGGTGCCCCGGGGCCAGGCTGTCCCTGAGCCCGGGTGGCTCCTCAGGTCCCAGGGGTGGCCACACACCTCTGTTTTCCTTGGCCAGGTTGTCGGCCATCTCCCAGTAGTCGTAGCTGTGGAGGATGCTGTTGGTGATGCTGACGTGGTTGGCCGCCATCTGGTGGATGCGCTGCGGGATGCTGACGATGGTGGACGGGGACAGGGCGTTGGCACTGGACAGGCTGCCCTGAGACCCCACGGAGCTGGTGGGAGAGGGGTTGGGAGACATAGGGGATGGGGTTCCAGTGCTCCTGGAAGGGGAGAGGCAGAAAAACCAGAGTGGAGAGAGGTCGGGAGCGGGTGAGGCAGGGTGGCTCCACAGGGCACTGAAAGTGTCATGCATGGGGGCGGGGAGGCGAACTTACTTTCCACTGGCCCCCCAGGGGGACGGGGCCTGGGCAGCCTTGGACGAATTCTGCAGGGAAACAAACACATGCGCAGTGAGTGCCCTCCGCTTGTAGATGCACAGAAACGGGACCGGGGAAGTTACAGGATCATGGTGCTGTCCGCGTGGTCCCTCGGTTGGCGTCTCGGCTCACTTCTGGGTTTTGATGTACATATTTTAGGTACCAAGTTAAATCATAATCCCGAGAGCCTGCTGAAGCATAGACTAGTCTGATTTTAAACTTGTAAATCAATGTACATTTTCTGAAAAGGGAGAAAAGGACATAATCACCCCTTCCCCTACATACCAAGAATACCTTATAATTAAATAGAGGGGCTATTTGCCAATGTGTTCATTCAATGCCTGAAAATACAGGTCCTCACATTTTACTATTTTAACTTATGAAGTTTACAGTGTTTATTTCTTTGAAAGGAAATCACTTAAATATTCCTAAAAGGATGGGATAAAATGTATTTACTTAACACATAGGACATTCAAAAGTTCTGATATATTTGGATATTTTGAGTTGGGGTGCTATGTTGCATGAGCCAGGTGTTTGCACCAGCGTTTACATTTTCCAGGTTTGGGTACAGCTCCGTGACCGGGCGCTTGCCTAGCGTGGGCAAGGCCTTCGCCTTGCTCCCCAGAAGTACAAACAAACAAAACAAAACCCAGAAGTCTTCAGGAAGTCCGCAGGGTGGTTAAGCAGCAAACAGTCCTTGTGGGGCTCTTGGGAATGTTCCAGAGACAAGAGACAGCCTCTGCCTGGTTTCCTGAGACAGCACAAGGAACTTTATGAAATGGTGACCGATTTATTTAGTTTTAGTGCAAGAGTTAACAAAATGGCAAAACTAAATGGCCTGTCAGGACTCAGAGGCCCCACAGCAAGGTGTAAGCTCAGGGTAGAATTGCAAGCCACGTCACTTTTACCTGTCTCAAGGAATGATGTTATTTTGATGGAGAGAACCAGAAAAAGAGAAACCCAGAACGTTCCTGTCCCTTTGCTCCGTCGGAGACTAGAGGGTGTTTTCCTTCATTTTCCATCCCCCGTGAGGTTCTAAGAAGTGACTTATGTAAGAGATGCTCCAGATGGGAAGACACAAAGGGGAGAGAAGTTCTGGAGTGTGGGAAATGACCCAGAAAATAGTCCTATGGACAAACAGGAGCAGCCACAGTCCCCTTCTCAGAGATGCCAGCCCACCAACGAGACACATTCCCCACAGCTGAACTGTCCTTGGAACCTGAAGGCTTCAGTCTCTGAGCTTTGTTCATGCAGCCTTTGAGACTTTGTACCTCTCGAGGGGCATGTAAAGGACATACGGTTCAGGTGGGGGGAAGGCATTCTCCAGATTAGTCACACAGCGTGGGGACTGTAACTAAGAACATGAAGTATATATGAAAATCACTGAGAGGGTAGGTGTTAAGTGTCCCCATCACAGAGATGATGAGTATGTGAGGTGCTGATTAATCACTTCACCATGTAACCACACATCAAGACAACAGACTGTACACCATAAATATATACAGTTTGTCCTTTGTCAGTTAAAATACATTTAAATATGTAAAGCTGATGAGGGGTATATGTCAATAACTTTCAGAGAAACTGATTTTCAAGTTCTTTTCTCTACCGCTTTTGTATAGATTGGAGACTGCACATGTACAATGAGAACTTTTTTTTGTCTCTTAAACGTTTGTGCTGCAGTCTCTTGGCCTCACTTAATTCAGCTTTTGTTCTTTCCTTTCAGTGGTACTAGGGATCAAACCCAGGACATGGCTGGGGCCAGGCAAGTGTTCTTCCACCAAGCTATTCCCTCAGTCCCGAGGGTCCTTCTGTATTCAAGCCCTTTGTCTTGCCTGTACTAACTCTTTAGTACCAGCTCTTAAGATGCCTGAGTCTCTGAAAACTACTGATCTTGACTTTACCTCCTCAAAATACGTAAAGGGCAGGTTCCATGCCAGTCCCTGATATTTAAGACGTGTTGGCAGTGGGCCACGAAAGTGACCCCTTGGTCCCAGCACCCATGACCCTACATGCACAACTGGGAAGGGGCAACAGACAGAGCCCCAGGGTCCTCCAACACGGCCTGGCCATCGGAAAGCATCTCTAAGATGTGTAGCCTGGGGATAAAGGATCTCAAATGATGGCTGTGTCTAAAACAGGGACGGGGAAGAGAGTGATGGTATAATTTCACGTTTCTATACAGAAACAGATAAAGAGGCCCTGAAATGTCAAATAAATGATTAAATTTCAAGTCCACTTTATAACAGTATAACCGAGAAGGGCTCCCCCCCCCTTTAAAATTCTTCCAGGGAAAACAGTTTCATTCCCTGCGATAAGTAAAAGCTGCCATGGCTGTGCCTGCTGGTTACACACTGTTATATGTGTGTTTTCTGTGTCTGCGTCTCTGAGCCCTAATAAGCCATTTCTTGCCATTTTAAACAATGCCTCTGTTAACAATTAAAGTAGCTGCTAGAGACTCAGTGGCAATGGCTCTGGGTAGGGATTTCTAAGAGGAAGCAGCTCTCGGTGGGCACGAGCAGGTTACATCTTGCTATGAAGATGAATCTCCATGGACACTGGGAGGAGTAACTAGGTATTCTTCTCCGGAGTCTGTAAAAATACCTGGATGAGAAGGCAGGGGGCCAGTGAGGTGGGCTTTCAGGACCCTTTCTGGGAGCCCCGGAAGCCACAGGGTGCCATAGATGGGCTGTTCAGGACACCAGAGGTGACCTGTAGTAGCCCCAGTGCATCTGGCTCTACTAGGCTCCCTAGAGGTGCCCCTGACAGGGAGATAAACCAGCACAAGGAGCCGTTTTGCGCTTCTGTCAGACAATACCTTGAAATAGTCGATAAGTGCTTTTGAGTACTTTACAGCATGGTCCCTTTTCAGCCGGAACATCCGCCAGTACAGGAGAGCCAGGCATCGGTAACTGCGACAAAGGCGAAAGGAGGGGGCCACAGCATGAGCGTGTCTTTCACAAACATGGCTTTAAAACAACGGGTCCTTCCAGGGTCCCTGTTCATGTATCTCGAGTGCTTCTACATGTATGCATGTCTATGAGCATCTGACTTTCCTCCTGTCCAAAAAATAAAACTCAAACTTCCAAGGAGCTACTCCAAAACTACCTCCTTTATTATAGCTTTCTCTCTTGTTGGCAAGTCTGGCTGTTTTCTTGTTCAACCACCAGAGGGCAGTCTCTCTCCACAAGCAACACCAGGAAGCTCTAGCACGCAACTTTCACTGCTCCCTAGATGAAATACCTGCTTTGGGACAGGGCTCCTCTTTTTATGGCCTCCCCTTCCTAATACTTTACTGGCCTATTAACTCAAATAAAGCAAGAGACAGTGAGTGTGCATTTTAAACAATAAAAACATTATGCCGGGAGTAGTTTTCATTTGATTATTTTCCACACTTTAATACCCATTTACGTATTAGTATTCTATTTAATATAGTATTCATTATTCATCATTCATTTATTAATTCCAACATTGAACCTCAATAAAGACAAGGGCATAGGGTGGCGTTTCCTGACATTTATCCTCTCCTCATTGGCATTCTTTACTCATCTCATAATTACTTGCTAATTTAGAACTAGGCTGCCTCCCTAGAATACCAACAAACCACGTACGGCCTAACAGTCTCCACTTAACGTCCTTAACTCCAGGGGAGGTGACAATGTACAGCAACCTGATGCTTCTTTGGTCTACACTGCTGTTATGTTTTTCGAGACTCCACTTGATTCTCTAATTTGCAGATTAGACTGCAGAATGTAATGCGCCTTTGGAGAGCAAAAATTCTGGGTCTTTTGACAGGAGGAACCAAAAGAGAGTTGTCTGGGGTGGGGGGAAACATCCCAAGGAAGATGCCGTGGGGAAATTATTTTTATTAAAGCATCTACTCTCTACCATTGTAAATACAAAAAAAAAATCTAAGATACACTGGCTAACATTTTGGGAGAAATAATTTTATCATCAAAGCATAATGCGCTGGTCCTCAGTTTAATGTATGGAGAACTTAAATGCATCATCTTTATTCATTTATACTAATCTGCATGCAAAGCAACACTTAAATTATTATTATTATTTTTTTTTCTTCCCGGTACCAGGGATCGAACTCAGGACCTTGCGCTTGCCAGGCAAGCGCTTATGCCACTGAGCTATACCCCCAGCCCAACACTTAAATTATTTTGATTATCCTTAGTGTTAAACACAACAGAAATTCCATTGGGCACAATTAACATTTAAATGACTATTACAGAGACCTTGCTGACTTTGAAACACAGGCATGTGTATAGAAAAAAAAATTCTTCTTTGGTAATGGGCCTGTGGAATTCCAGTTCATGCATGGTATAACACCAAGAAATAGTCCAGCTGAGCCAGATGGCATGTGCCTATAATCCTAGTTCTCTGGGAGGCTGTGCAAGGAGGATCAAAAGTTTGAGTCCATCCCTGGCAACTTAGTGAAGTCTTGTTTTACAATAAAAAAAATCACAAAAGAGATGGGGATGCTGCTCAGTGTGAAGGCCCTGGGTTCAATCCCCAGTACTGGAAAAGTAAAAAACTAAAAATAAAAAGGAAATCATCTAGACTGTCCCTGGGTGTCAGAATCACATGGGGTCTTGTAAGATAGAACGCAGTAGAACTTTCAGCGCTGGGCTTGGCAGTGGTGACAGGGTGGGGCTGGGGCACCCCCCGAATCTGTAGTGAGATACTCACCATAATGCAGCTAGCTGTTTGTCCTCTGGTGTGGCGTTGGGGCCTGAGTGGGTTTTTAGTCTCATAGCATACCTAGAAAATAAATAAAGACAGAAAGTCAAAAGTGAAATAAAAAAAAACGCAACAACAGAACCTCGTATCCCCTGGCAGTTCACCCTGCCTGATACTTAATCTTTCACGGTACAGTGGTTAATTCTTTCTTAAAAGCTAACTTACGTCGCTTCACTTCCCCAAGTACTACATTACAGCCGTTAGGGTAAGAAACAATGCCTTGCTACTTTCTGCTCTTTGACAGCGCACGTTCAAATACTGCAGACTGGCAGACAGGACGCCGGTTCAAGAATGAGTCACGGTGACACGTCCCTTCTTCCAAGTTTTGGTTCATGGCTGAGCAGCTGACAAGTGGAACCAAAGCCCCACCTTTCAGGGTCTGTCTCTGGGAGAACTTTCAGCCCCATGTTCAGACCGATGCTTTATCTACCCTCTATAATGGAACTGCTACTCTGCCAGGGGGGCAAGTGTCCTGGGTACGTGTAACACCTCTTTGCTTCTGTAGAGGTGTGTGATAGGGTGTGCAACGGCCAGAGGGTCCCAGGTTCAAATCCTAGCTTGGCCATGCGCTGGCTGGAAGAGTTTAGCTAAAGGTGTGAACATGTCAAAGCCTTTGTTTCCTCATCTAGGAGACAAGATGGACACAGTGATCACATAACGTTGTTGGGATTAATCCGGATAGCTTTGAAAAGCTCCTGGCATAGCAGGCTGGCTTGCTGCAAATTGCTCAAGACACGCTGCGGTTGTCATGACAGTCTCCAGATGTGCAGGTTTCTGAGCGCATCTCTGCAGTTTTCATAGTGGCCGCTCTGGGAATTACAATATATGTAGTGTAACTTGGCATAATTTATTTGTATCAGCGTTTTATCACTGAGTGCAGTGTGGAAGCCTTTACCCTACCCGCTTTTCAATAACATCATCCGGGGGTGGTTTACTCTGTGTACGTTTCTGTTCTTTCCTCTTTTCTCATGCTTCAAGATCTCGCCCTGCCATTTGCGTTCTGTTGGGAAAGTTCCTTCCACCTGTCTTTTAAGTGGGGGTGTCTATTACAGACAGATGCTCTGCTTCAGCTTAGTCTGAGAATGTCATTTCCCCTCATTCTTGAAGAACAGTTTCCCTCCAGTGAGAATACGCTGCTTGATAGTTTTGTATTTCCAGCTCTTGGAACGTGCCTCGCCACAGTCCCTGGCATCTGCACCGGTGCCCCACCCTGCAGCAGGAAATGCACCCTTTTCTCTCTGGCTGCTTTCAGGAGTGTTTCTCTGTCCTCAGTTTCCAGAAACGTAATTAAGATGTGTCTTGCCCTTCATTTCTTCAGGTTCGTCCTCTCCGGGTTCTTCTCAGTTTCTTGACTCGGCAGGCTTATATTCTTGGGTACATTGGCCGGTTTCAACCACCACTTCCTGGAGTACTTCCTCGGTCTGTCGTTCCCTCTCTGCTTGTCTTCTCCCCTGCAGTATCTTTTCTTATAGTGCTTGCTATGGTTTGCACAGGACCCCAGAGTCAGGTGTGGGAAACTTCATTCCCAATGGAGGCGCAGGCCCGAGAGCACAGCCCTCCTGTGCAGCCCTGCTGGGAGTTTTCTTTGTTTGTTACATTGTTCAGCTCTGTCATTTGTGTTCGAGTTTTTAAAAATATATACAACTTGCATTTCTTTGACAGGATAGTCTTTTTGTTTGTTTATTGCCATAGAATTATACATTTTTGTGAGCACTTAATGGTGGCTGCTTTAAAATCCTTGTCAGATAACTGCAAGAGCCTATTCATCTTAGTATTGGTGTCCACCATCTTTTTTCATTCCAGGCAAGTTTTCCTGGTTCTTGGTAAGATGAATGGGGGGGGTCTACTGAATCCTGGACAGTTTAGCTATTATGGTAGTGGTCTCTGGGTCGTATTTCAATCTCTTATTTTTAGCAGACAGTCGCTCTGTTTAGGAGCAGCAGGAGGGTGGTGGCTTACTTGTGGGACTGTAGTTCCCATTGCAGTTTAATTTTTCAGAGCTCTTCTGGCTCAGCTTTGCTCTGCTCCATTGACAGGGGTTGAGAGGGCGGGGCAGGGGCTGAAGTTCGCGCTGGCTCTGCTGATGCCCTTGAGGCTAGGCAGGGGTGGGAGGGCAGGCTCACCAGGTGAAATCTGCAGAAGCCACACCCATTGCCAGTGCCCCCTTTTCCCTCTAGGGTCCCCTGGTGGAGGAAGGAATTCTCTCCTTGCGAGATCCCTGGTGCCAATGCTTCTGGCCTCCAGGGGTCTCTCCAGGGGTCAGAAGAGAGTCAAGCTTAGCAATTATGGTGCAGAGTTGTGGGGGTGGATTAATTAGCACTACTTTAAAAAAAAAAATCCATAAATGTGACTTTGTTTCTTCTCTTACTGACCCTTTACACATATTTCTGGAGCACAGTTTGGTGTTTTTGTGCACGCACACATCGAATACTGATCGAGCTGTTCACTTAACATCACCTTGTGCATCTATCATTCCTTCATGGTGAGTGTTCACAAGCTTCCCTTGCTGCTCTTTTGAAATATGGATTCAGTATCTTACTAACCAAGTCACCTCCTGTAACGCTACTTTCTAACTCAGATCAGAAAAACTATTTTTGACTTAAGTTTTCTGTAGCTCAGGGGAGGCCATTCATTATGTGCTCTGCACTTGTGGGAGGGTCCTTTCCCTGGGCTCACCTAGCACCCCCGGGGGTTCTGCTGGCATCTGGCTTTTTATTTTTTTGGTCAGCTTTTTCTTTTTTAAGTATGAATGCCTGTAAGCAACAATGCCACTCAGCTTCCAGCAGGGCCCCTGGCTTGTTTACGTGTCCATTCCGCAGGCATGCAGGGAGCACACTGTCCTTACCTGTGCTCTTCTAGGGACTGGGGATGCATCAGTAAAAGCGTCAGAGAAAACAACAACAGATCTGTGCTCAGCTCCCTCACATTCTAGCTTATCTTCCCGCTTTGTAGCTGTCCAGGTCCGTGTCCTGCCCGCCCGCAGGCAACTAAGACTGCAGAAGGGAGATGAGGATCTAGTGTCTCTTACAGTAATTTTAACAGATTTTTACACTGTTTTCTTTGCTGCTGAAAACATTATGACATATGAGAAGACGGTGCGAAGGAATCACCCACACAACGATTCAGTGGAAGTATTTTTGATGGGGAAAGTGGCTAGGCAGAGTTGACCTGCAAAGTCTTCTTGAGAAGTGCTGTTTGAAGGTCACTGATGTTAGGATGAGCGTTTCAAAGCCTGGAAACTATGGATTGAGGGACAGTGGTTAAAAATACCATGCAGCCTCTTTGGGCCAATATGGATCAAAGAGACCAAGACGATCAGCTTTTCTGTGTGGAATGACGGGGCATAGCAAAAAACAGCATTAGATTGCAAGGAATTGCAGAATTAGAAAAACCTGTTACTGTGAGTCTTAGGAAGAACTGCTTCACACAGTGGGTATTAGACATGTTAGACATTATTACTGCATGCAGTTAAACCGGCTAGAAACATAAACAACGTTACAAAGGATCTCAGTAGGGCTAGTGGATGAGATTTCCTTGCTGGTTTGGACAGAAATGAAGGCTGTGTCTTTCCAGGTGTCTATTGTGGAGCAGCAGCGCCTCCCTCTGAGCATGCTCAGCGCCCTGTCAAAACCCTGGCCCGATGGTGCCACACATTTCAGCCCAGGTGGAGGGTTTAGATCGGAACAGTGGGGCTCCATCCACACCAGCACATACGAGGATGGCTCCTTGTTTTATGAAATCCACCTGCACCTTCTCTCTTGCATTGAATACTCCATGGTCACTACTGTCAGAGCTGAGTTTCAGGTTACAGTGGTCCTCCATAGCCCAGGTTTCAGTCTCCTAAGTGTCATCTACAGCCAATCATGGCCCAAGACTGCTAACATTTTTCTCGACTCTTTTGGGAAGGGGACAATGAGTCCACATGCCTTGATTTTGGCACGTTGTCACAGTAGTTGTGCTTTGTTGCTGTGACTCTCTTACTGAGACCCCTTATTTTATCTTTGGGTGGTACTGGGATCTAACCCAAGGCCCCAGGCATGTAGGCAAGTGCTGTGCTGCTGAGCTACACCCCCAGCCCCTGTGCCTAGTTTATAAAGCGTTGACACAACTCTGTACGTACACCCTCCCCAGAAAACAACGGTGTGTCCAGGGTCTGGTATCATCTGTGGTTTCAGGTGTCCACTGGGGTCTTAGAAAGGAAAGGAGGCAACCACTGCACACTGCAGCAACCAGATCTTTCTTCTTTCCTTGTCCTTCCCTCCCCTCTACTCTCATGTCCTCTGGTAACCACCGTTTTACTGTAAACGTTGAAGTCAGCTTTTTCAATACTATGCAGATGAATGCGGTCATGCGGTACTTGTCTTCCTGTGCCTGGCTCATTTCACTTTTAATAATCTCCAGTCCCATCCATGTAGCTGCAAACCACAAGATGGCATTCTTTTTTATGGCTGAATAGTATTCCATTATGTATATGTGCTGGATTTTCTTTATCTATCCATCAGCCAATGAGCACTTACCTACTTTCCCTTTTCTTGGCTATTGTGAGTAGTCCTGCAATGAACACAGGGATGCACATGTACTGGTTTCATTTCCTGATGTACTGGTTTCATTACCTTCAGAAATATAGCCAGAAGTGGGTTTGCTGGGTCATATGGTGGTTCTAGTTTTAATTTTTTGAGAAGCCTCCGTAGTTTTATCTGTAGTGGTTACGCCAGTTTACGTTCTCGCTAACAGGTTCTGGTGTTCCCCTTTCTCCTTGCCAGGGCCTGGTGCTCAGCTACACTCTTGCTGTGGGGAGGGACCATCTCACTGGGGCTGTGATGTGCATTTCTCGGGCGATTACTGACACTGAGCATCTTTTTGTATATCTGCTGGTCATCTGTATGTCTTCTTTTGAGAAATGTCTGTTTTGGCCCATTTAAAATCAGGTATTTATTTATTTTTTTAGATTTCATTTCGCTGCTTTAGAGTGTTTTGCTTGACTGAATCAGATTTATTTATTTGTTTTTATTTATCAAAGCGTCTTAGAGGTAAAAATGAGTTCAAAACCCACCACTTCCTGGCTGGGGGAGGTGGGTGTGTCACAGCTGCTGGGCTGGGCTCCCAGTCAGGGTAGGGCGTGGCCTGTCTCACGCAGTGTGTGAAAGCTGTACAGTCCTCTGTTCTCAGTGGCTGCTGGTGCAGGCTGACCTGTGCATTCCCGGTGCTTCCAGACAGGGCCCCACCCCCAGCGCTCACCTGATGAGCTCCACTGTCTCTGAGTACATGGTGTAAGGAGACTTGGACTCCATCGGGCCTTGTTCCATCGCATTTCCACACTCGATGAACGACAGGGCAGCCTCGGCGTAGTTCAAAGCCTTTCCGAACTTTTCCACCTGACCAACAGAATGAAAGGTCTTAACTGGCATTTGTACAGAGCTTACACACTTTATGGGAGAAGCACAACTTTTGAGCATCCTGTGACGGAGTTGAGAGAAGAAATGGGACACACTAGTCCCACACCCCCGGCCCCACCAGAGCCCCATGTTCCATGGTTTCAGTTAGGCATCGTACATCACACCGAAAACACTAAATGGAAAATTTACAACTTACAAGTTAAAGTGTTTTTTATTATACCACCTTATCCTTGTTCTATTTTATTATTAGTTATTGTTGTTAATCTCCTACTCTGCCTAATTTATGCATTAACCTTCAACCTCAGTACATCTGCATATGCAACAAACCCCGGTAAATACTAGGCTGAGCAGTTGGCTAGCTCAAGGCCTTGGTTGTGTATTTACCTTACTGTTCCGGTACAGATCAAGAATGTCCCCCCTAAGTCTTACATGTTCAGAGGCAAAGCTTCTCAAAGCTAATGCATCACACGGGCGCTATGCTTATCAGCGGATCGGGCCCTTCACTGATGAATTCCTAGCTCAGTGTGCTGTTAGGAGATGAGGCCTGGCTGGAAGAGGTCAGGGCGCACCTCTGGAGGGTACTTCTTCCTTCCTGGCTGCTCCCTCCCTTCCTTCGCTGCTTCCCGCTGCCCTGAGATGAGCAGCTCTCTTCCCCCTGCGCCATGACTGTCCTGCCTTGGGGCCAGTGGATCTTGGGCTGACCCCGCCCGGACTGTGAGCCCCATTAGCCCTCTCCTTCTCTAAGCTGTGGGTGTTGGGTATCGTGTCCTTTCAGTGGGAAATCTGACTCATCATTTCCATTCACATGCCTTCACCTTTCTGCGTTTTGTCATTACTGTGACAGTTAAGGACCTCGCTGAAGAGTGAGGAGGGAAAAGGAGAAGATTAAAATCAAGGTACCATTTCAGCTTTGCCAGAATGGATCAGAAAGTTGAAAATCAATAATAAAAATGCGTTTTTGGATTACCTGTAGTCATTTAAATTTATGTTACTCTTTCCTCACATCAGCGAGGTTAATCATCAATCAGCTTTATATTCTTAAATTTTCATAAATCTAGACTTTTACACATCAGTTCCCTGTGCCGCACTCTGCTACTCTCTGTAGATAATTACATAGTCACACCGTGGCCTGAGAAACCCTTCGAACTTTCAAATGATTCATTCATCAATAAAAGAAGCCCAGATTTTTAAGCCTTGCTATTAAAAAAAATAAACCAACAAACTCCCCAAAACCTCATTAGTAATACTATGTTAGAAAACGGAAATACGGAGTAAAAGTGTTCTTCATTAGCAAATCAAATTTTTAAACAGCTTATAAATCAAACTGGCTCTAAAGCAGTATTTTTTGATAACACTTTCTGATTAAGGAAATCACTGTGCTCAAGAGATATTTTCTAAGGTGCTCAGTTCTGAGGTGTGTGCATGCGATGCACAAAGGCTCCTTGCCGGGAACATACAGCGCATCTGGAGAGAGTGTGCAGCCACCGAACAGTTCAACCTGCCCAATGATCTCTGAGTAACAAAATGTGTACCTTGGGGTCAAAAGCAAATGAGATGGGAGGATGGAGGAGGGACAGGGCTGCCGAGAACCCACAGGAAGGAGCCCTTGAGGCGTAACTGGCTAGATGCAGGAGGACACTGCGGGTGTGAGTGTGCCCGAGAGTGCCAGCGTGTGTGTGGGTGGGTGTGAAGCTCTGCAGGTGCATGGGCCCGGCGGCTGACACCAGCAAGCTCGGAGGCTGGTGGGAGACCGCCTGGCTGGAGCAGTTTCTTTCTCTTGGGAATCAGTTGATAGCAGAGGCATTGTGACATTGAACGAATAGGGCCAACACATATTGGATGAAGAATTCAGGCAGAAAACCTCACTCTGCGGGATTGGGGGTGGTGGTGCAGGCCTGTAACCCCAGCACTCTGGGAGGCTGAGACAGAATTGCAAGTTTGAGCTCAGCCTGGGCAACTTAGCAAGATGGGGACTCAAAAAATTAAAAAAAAAAGAAAAGGCTGCTGATGCATCTCAGTGCAATTCCCAACACAACAACAACAACAACAACTGATGTTTTCCTCCAAGAGCGCCCATGTACCAGTTTTCTCAGTTGACCTGAACTCTCCATCAGACTGAGCTTGTGTGGGCAAGAGCTATGGCCTTCTCTTGCCTCTATTTTCTGACACTGGGCATTTCCTTTGTACCCCAGTATCCTTGATAGTGCACTCTGCACAAATATACATGTTTGACGGGTGACACTTCATTAGTAATACGGCATCGGGAAAGGGAGATTGTTAGGGTTTGAGAATCTGAAACGCCTTCTTTGTCTCCAGAAACCTGAGTGATCCCAGTTAACAGCCCTGGAGGGGAAGAAAACTGGAATTACGAGGTAGGATGGAGTCCTTTTGGATGAGACCTCATGATGGAACAACCTTATGAGCTTTTAAAAAAGAACAAACCTGAAGTCTTCTTTTTCTAGCCGGAAAGCATCAAGCTCCCGAAAATAGGAGATTATCCAAGTAAGAAAAGTTAGTCTGTGGAAACATTGAATCATGGTGGCATTATGGTTTATGTGCAGATGACAGTTTCTGTATTGTACAGTTGAGGGAAAGCATTTGTTTTGACAGATGCATATGAAAAATACAAGTGTTTTTGAAAAGAGATCTTTTCCTTTGTACCCCAAGAGTTGGCCAAGCTAGTAAAAGGGCAAAAAATGCAAATCTAGATTTTTTTTAAAGGAAAAAAAACCCCCACTATCAGCCACTGACTCGATTGGCCCTAGTTACTATTCAAACCTTAGGACTAAACTGAAATATTCATTTACCCCAGGCTTTCTCCCGGTCAGACAGTATTGGTTGAAGCCATAATGTATTGGGCTATGAGCGCTTGATTATATAAACGTTTCTCCATTTAACAGGCCCAGCCATCCTTGTAATAGATTTTATAATTACCCCCAGCTATATTGCCCCAGTGATGAAGCGGCAGCACAAACATAATTTGGATGAACATATTTGGAAAGAGAAGGGTCTCACCATTGCATCTGCTTTATGCTTCATTCGTTTAGCTTCCTGCATAAAATAATCTGCACTTCGAGGCCTACAAGGAAAGAATGATATTAAATGTCGTTATTGCTTAAGTACAAGATCTTTTGAAAATATTCTTTTCCTTCGCTCACACATAAAGCACAATTTAAAAACCCTGCTTAACACAGAGTCAAGTCTGGTTGTTTGCCTTTCCAAATTATTGTCTGTGTGTAAAATACTGTGATTATTTTTCTCTTAAGTTAGCAAGTCAAAAACCACTCAATGTATTCAGACACTCAACGTTTACAGAGGTTTCTACACGGTCCCCCAGTGCCTAATTTGTGAATCACACTATTTACTGTGTGGTTAAGAAAAAAAAGTGAAAAATCTTATTTTGCACCATAGTCACACAGAACTATCTTCCTCTAATGTGCAGGCTGTGAATATACCTCATAATAATCACAGGGATACATGTGAGTAAGAAGATTTGCATAGCTCTGTGAATATAAATGTCATTTATATGCATACATGATACCTAGACTGGTATGTGTATATACTTAATTATTTTAAAGCCTCACAGTGAAAAATGGAAAAAACCGTAATGTTGCCTGATTATTTTCCAGTTGTAATGAAGTTAACTGCAGAATGATGTCTACATTGTAACAATGCAAACACGGCATGTGTTCTCTGGAGCGGTGATTAGCTAGCTGGTAAACATTAAGAGCAGACGTGTGTGTTATTAAAGCAATAACCCTGGCCAGCACCGATTCTTCCGGGAGATGAAGGTAATTCATCCTGGGACTGATCTGAATGTGCATAATGACCCCAAGTTACACGGAGTTACTCATCCCACAGAACCTTTAAAAGCTTAGTCACATAGATTTTTTTAAAACTAAACTTTGCATCCTTTATATGCCACAGTACAAACTGTTCTTTTTTTCTTTCATTATGGGTCTTTATGTAATCAGTAAAACTGACCTATTTGTGAATATCAAATATAAGCCAGGACCGCCAGAATGGAAGATAGGATGTTAGTAGAGATAGTGTCATGGGTGATTGTGATACGCTTAGTACAAACTGTGTCGTCTGAGGTTCTGATGGGTCTTTATCTTACTGTAGTATCAGTCAGAGCATCCCTTTATGCTAAGAGGTCAGAATACTTAGAGAAACAGTACATACCACAACAACGCACACTGACTAAAACATTCCAAACAATCAGTCAAGCAGTCAGCCAACCAATCATTCAAAATCAGAATCATAGTAAGCAATTACTTTTGGTTCCAAAGTCACTGAAGCAACAAAAGGACCCGGTTTCCTGTCCCTTATTTCTCTATACAATATTGTCAGTACTGTGGGAAGCAACTTGGCGTATCACAGCAACCAAGTGAAGACGTATCTGCAGGACTTCCTTGATGTATAGACTCTACCCGCTCGGTTCTTGCCCGGTCCCCCTGGGGGCCCTCACTGGTGGGGAAGGCCGGGCTCCCAGGGGCTCTGCTTTCACAGCTCACCTTCCGCACAGCCCCGCCTCCTGCACGGAGCAGCGCTGTGCTCTCACATCTTTGGCCACACACTGACCTCCGTCTGCAGAGTGACTGTCTGGCCTTTGATCTCAGCCCTGCCGATTTGCAGTGTTGCCACTGTTCGTTTGTTTTTATTTTCAAATAAACATCATTTTTCAGAGCAGTTTTAAGGTTCACTGCCAAACTGAACAGAAAGTACAGAGGGTCCTCACGTATCCTCCGCCCCAGGTGCACGCAGCAATGCCACCGTAACACGCTGAACTGGAGTGGTGTATTTTTTTAATAACAGGTGAATCTGCATTGACAGTACTTATATAAAGCCCATAGTTGGTACTGTGTATTTGCTGGGTGTGGAAACAGTGTAATGACATAGCTCCACCCTTACAGCATCGCAGGACAGATCACTGCTCCACAAGCCGCTGTATTTATTTCACGTTCCAAAGTAGAGGGAAAGATCTTCCCACTAGCCCAAGCTCAGAGCTGACTCCTGAGGCTCAGGTGGGGTTCAGGAGAAGAGTTCTGGTACTTTTATCCCTTCTTCACTTGTTACCAAATGCCTTGTGAAGAGCACCTCTTCTCTCGAAGACCGCATCTACCTCCAACGTCCAGGCTTTTATCGCTTCTCTGGTCCCTGCGCCTGTCACTGACCCCTTGTGCTTTACTCTCAAGTAATGTTTGTCAAGCATGACTTTCGTCAGATCATCATCCTGCTCAGAGACCTAGGATAAGTGTCTAGGCTTCTGACGTTAAATCTCAGCTCAGCTCCGATTAATCCGGCCCAACCCTCTCCACCTCAACCCTTCCTCACCACAGCCCTGGACTGAAGTCTGGGCTGGCTTCCTCCTTGCCTGATGACTGGCCGTCTATCGCTCAGGAGCTCTGCCCGGCCCTCCCTGCTGCTTGGAATGTTTTGCTCTCTGCTCAGTCACTGAAGCTGAGTGCCTCACACTGAGGCAAATGGGACTGCCTCTCTAATTCTACCCTCAGGCCTAACCAGTAACTTTGGTCCAAGCACATCTGTGTTTCCTGATCTCCTTTGGAACTTCTTGTGTACATTACGCTTCTGGTCTTTAGTGACTTTCTGAGCTGCACCAGGTCACTGCATTTTCAGCATGGTGCAGACCTCTCTGGTCTTTCCCACTCTGCAGTTTTACTTAGACACGTGACAGAAGGTGAGCAAGATCTTCCTGAATAGTGCTGGATTGGTTTGAGCTCAGA
This sequence comes from Dinomys branickii, assembly GCA_004027595.1. Classification (NCBI taxonomy): domain Eukaryota; kingdom Metazoa; phylum Chordata; class Mammalia; order Rodentia; family Dinomyidae; genus Dinomys; species Dinomys branickii. Next base: position 174,217 of record PVLD010001457.1, read on the forward strand.
AAAGGTTGGTCCTTTCTAATGGGGTGCAGCGTCACAGTCAATGAGCCAGAGAACGTTTCCACGGCAACCCGAAATGCTCCACTTCATTACCTGCTGCACACTCTAGTGTTTAAGTTTGGTCATTTTCTTCTTGCCGTTTTGTAGACCTTGTCACTAACAGATTGTCATTTCAAGTGCACTTCACTCTCATGAAAGGATTCTGTTGGTAATAAGCAGCGGTGTCTTAGTCTCCACCAGCCTTCCGAGTTACCGTTATAGATGGCGGTGGCTCGTAATCCCTACTACGGGCTTTGTCATCAACACTGTTTGCATCTGCAGCATATAAATGCATCCTTAGAAGCCTAGTAAGAAGCGGAGCCGCAAACTCAAAGTAGCGTATGTGCGTACGTATGTGCGTGACCTTCCGACTACCCTGGCAGCTGCAGCTGTAACTCACCACACTGGTAGGAAATGGGCCACTTCTGGACGCATGTCTTAGAATTCTCCTTTTGCATGCAATGGAGGGCTCCCTGTACCGAGCCACTGAAGACTGCCTGATGACTGGCCCATTTTCTCCCTCCACATGATTACTAGTGTCACACGCCTGGACGAGACATTATAAAACCATTGGGACCCATAGAACGTCACCCAGATTGTCCAGCATGGCCATGAATGCACAGCAATACGCAGGTCTACAGGAAAAGCAAAACTGCTACCACAAAGTATCACACAGGAAAGGTGTGGAAATAAAGTCTAATTATCTCAGCATTCAAACAGATTTTCATCTGATCTTCCATTTTTTTAATGCAGAAAACTTGAGTTTTGGTTTTTTTCATCTTTGCAATAATATTCTTCACATTGTTTCTCCCAGTGATGCTATTTTATGACGATTCACAACAAGCCTAATAGAACTTCAACTAAACATGATAAATGTAACTAACTGTGTATCTCGTATTCTTGAGAAATGGGCTAGCGCTCCAGAAGCCAGAGTGCAGCCACATGGATCTTTGTGGCAGGAATTCTCAGCCACAAATGGGGGGGCAGACATCCTTCTGGAAGTTCCTTTTCTTCTCCTCAGCTTCCTCCCACCCCACCTACAGATGCACGGCCTGGCTTCGCAGAGCAACAGGGTGTCAGCACCCTGGTATTTCTTCTGGCACAGGAGTACTGCTTTTTGTTCTTTGTGGCTGTGGAGTTGAATGGTCTCCCGCGGAGACACTGGCAGGCGGCTCCTGGCTGGAATTCCACCTCTGTGAACTGGTGCCCACTCTTTGCCAGCCTGTTTCCGGCGAGCTGGCAGGGAGCAAAGCGTGCTGTGTTTGAACAGGCGGGTTCCTCCATGTGACAGAAATCTGGACAGCTTTCTTAGGGAAAATGAAATCCAAACCAGACAGGGGCTCTGCGTCCTACACAAATGCACCATCAAACCTTGTATGTATTCTCTTGTCACTGGATGAGCCCCAAAGTCTGACTGCATCCCAAATTCTGAGCAGCTGTCTCCCAAGGGAGAAAGAGGGAGCAGTTCAAGAGTTCTTTTCAATGCAGTGAACCATCACTTTTAGTTTTGTTTTCTCAGCACTAGGGAGGGAACCCAGGGCTTTGTGTAGGCTGGACAAGCACTCTAACCACTGAACTACACTCTCAGCTGCAAATGATTCCTACCAGAAGAGCATTTTGGAGTCAGAGACATCCAAGTGCTGCTGACACGTCCCCAGGAGTGCAAAAAGACTGAGTTTAGTCAGTGGGGATGCTGACACAGCTTTTCTTTGCATAACCTTGATGCCGAGGGGCTCAGTCCCTGGAAGCTGGCTGTCGAAGCCTGAGCAACACTGCTGTCTCCTACAGGCGACCCTCCTGCTGCCCGCCGGAAGCAGCCTGGGCTCAGCAGGACGCACAGGCTAAGCAGGGCGGCTTTCTGTTATTCAATCAGAAGCAACTTTCTGCTGAAACAGAAAATGATCGATTTCATTGTTGTTCCTCCCTGGGCATGACATGCGAAAGACAACAATCTTACCAAACCCTAAAAGTGACCAGAGAGCTCGCGTTTCCTCTGGGGAGATCTGAAAGCCCTTGCGCTGCTCATCCAGTGCTGACTCCACTTCGGTTTGCTCTCTCCCTTTGGTTTCAGTTAGGAGAAAAGAAGGACCTGGCTTCGATGCAGGGATTTAGGATGCACTACAGTTTACCAGGAAAGGCAAAAGGTGAATGGAACTTGCAATCAACTTGGAAAGAGGAGACTCTCAGGAGGAGAAGGCTGTGGTCAGCCCCCCAGGAGAGCACCCCGTCTGGCTGTCATGCCACCCATTCGGGGCTGTCAGCTGCTTTCCTCTGATTGAATCATGCTGTGAGAGAGCTGACCTTTTACATACAGGAGTCTTCCCATGTCTATAAAATTAAAAGCCTTTGAGCTCTGAGACTGCCATGCATAATGACAAATGTCAAGTCCCTGTTCTTTCTTCCCAGCCCCACTGGACCGGCCCATGGCCTTTGGGGCGGTAATGTGGCCCGGGCAGCTTTAGGGAGCTGGACAACTATTACTGGCACCAGGAGACAGATGGGGACGCTGGGTGGTTTGGCTGCGCACTGGTCATTCCGGAAGAGACGGCGCATCCTTTGGGGAGAAGCCAGCAGCACCGGCGCTTGGGTTCGCTGGCTTCTCCACTCAACACTCACACTCAGCTCTGCGAACTTAGGACTCCCACCTTGAGCCTGCCCAACCCTGGCATCCTCAAGAACTCCCCTGTCACTAATGATGATGCCCGGTGACTTACAGCACACAGCTCTGCACCCAGGAGAGCAGTTTCTAGGCTTTGAGCAGAGTCAAGCGCTGTCACTCATCGTCACAAAGTCCTACAGGTTTTTTTTTTTCTCAACAAAACTTTGGTAATCACACCACCGTCACCTTAATGCTGCAGCTGATTCGCAGTGAATGTCACGCATTTGCTAAATGTCAGGGGAGGAGGTACAGTTGCACCGCCACCCCTCTGAGTCTACAGCTTACCGAGAACAAGCTGACCCGGATCCCATTTTTAAAGTAAGTGTTATTCTGTTCAGTTCTGCCTGCATCCCTAGGGTACAAACAAGTGTCTGCTTAATTGGTACCCAGTGTAGGAGAAGGGGCACGGAAGCCCACGAATTTAAATTTACCTGCATGCAGCTTCATGGAAAGAGAAAGCAAAAAAATAATCCAGGCGCTCCCCCGGGAAGGTTATTTATAATTCAGCTGTGCTCACTCAGGGCTCGTTATCGACAGCCCACTGGGTTCAGCTGCTGTCTGCTTCGCGTGTTTATTCAACCATTAACGAGTATTTATAATACAAAAAGATGAGTTTACTTTACAAAACACTACATGACGTGGCTTTGAAAACTAAACGGTAGTCTGGCGTCTGTTACACTTGGATCACTGTGACTGGATTTCAATCAATTCTAAATGACGGGGTGGTAATTAGTCTTTTTTTCCCACTTGTCATCTCTCTCGGGTCATCTCAGCACTTGCTGACGCCCTGGATGAAGAGACGCCTAGGAAAGAGACGGACCGAGAACCTGCTTGGTCAAGGGGGCTGTGGGTGCAGAACTGGGAAGTGAAGGGAGCAGAAGGCAGCCTAAGGGGGGTGCTCAGTGCTTCCACTCAGAGCCTCCCTGGCCCCGGAAGAGCTGAGCCTCTCTCTCTCAGCTCTCACCCCCACAGCTGGCACTTTGGAGGTGCTCAGCATACATCCAGTGAGCCCAGGAGGCATTTTACACAATTTTAGGTGACTCTGATCTCTTGAGTGACACATTCTAAAGGAACAGACCATGCCTACTTTGCTTTTCAAGCTTCATGAATCTTCCCACAGACCTCCTTAGTTCCGTGTTTGAGTGGCAGGTTGGAGTCACATGTTTATGTTACGGTTATGGGTTTCAAGTTAGCTGGGACAAGCGGCAACTGGAATGCAACATCCGCCTCTCTCCATATGATAGATACAGAGACGGCATGTTTTGATTTCATTGTCTCCATAGCCACAAAAGGAGAAATAGTCTTACTGTAGCTGTTAGCCAGAGAAAATTATACATATTGCTAGAAGCACAAGCAAATGACAGCCTCTTCGTGGACACAGATAGTAACAAGATTGTATTAGCCCCAGCCCTAGCAGATTGAGAAACAGTTGCTCTTGTAAGTTGTCCAAAAAACTGCAGCTCTGAGTACAACCATTTGGTTGTTGCTACTTGGGACTCAGCTTTCTGGTCCATGCCTTGGAAAATTCCTTGAGTCTTCTTTTTCCATAAATGCTGGCTGGCTTGCGTTTTCTCATTTACACACCATGCTCCTAAAACCATCCACCGGAAGTGTTTGGTGTTTTCAGCATCTCAGTGTCCAATGCTCCTTCTCATTGGTCAGGTTATTAATTTTGACTTCCAAATGCAAACTTCCTTACAAATGACCCTAACGTGCAGCGGAACAGTTTCCACTGCTGAACCCTCAATAGAAATGCAGGTGCCCAACTGAGTGCCCTCTCTTTACGGGCCCTTCCTGGAGGGCGACGATCCCTTTCCACCCTGCTCCTTCAGTGTGGTGGGAGAGAGGGAGGGAATGAGGCAGGAGGAACAGGAAGCAATTGAGTGCGGGACTGGGCTGAGCTGCAAGGGAGAAAGCTGGGCCATCCTTAAACTTACTGAAATTGAGTTAACTGGGAGTGAGCTCCTTAAGTGAAATCTTTAAAAAAAGTGGATTT